>MNCI01033448.1:0-226709 GCA_015680685.1 Gnetum montanum
TCTTCTGCTGCTGAAAGAAATTGGTCAACATATTCTTTCATTTATGGGATCAAAAGAAATAGTCTAACTCCAAAAAGAGCTGAAAAGTTAGTATCTGTTCATAGCATGATTAGATTGGAAGAAAGAAAGGAAATAAAATATAAGCAATCACCTACTCTTCGTTGGGATGTTAATCCAGAAGATGATGATGTTCCAATAGTTGATGATAGAGAAAGTTATTCTACTGACTTAGTTAATGTTCCTGGAGCAATGAATCTTAATATTGATGATTCAATCCTTGATGAAGATGATTACCATGCAAATGATATTAATGACATAGAACAAAATGAAGCAGGTTTTACAAATTTACTCTTTAGAGTAGAGCAAGGAGAAAATATAGGCTAAAATTAGAATTTGAACATTGTGACAATTTCTAAGCTTTGGCAAGAAACTCTTTTGTGATTTAAAGAGAGATAATTTTGTAACATTATCATATATATATATATGATAATGCTAAAATATTTTATAATACACATGAGACTCAATAGTTAATGTTTCATTGCAATCTTTTAAGCAATTTTTAAGCATTAACAATATTTTTAATTTACATTGTACTTGTTCTATATTCTACAATGTTTTTTATATGATATATGAGATTTAATTTTTTTAAAAAACTAATATATTTAAATTTTCTCTTTCACGTCCCCGGCTACGAACCCGTCCCCACTTTTTTTTGAGGCACACGTACCCAACACGTTCAGAATCACGAATCCTTGATTCCTCGCTTCCACGAATCGGATTCTTTTGATGCATAGGTATGCACTAACAGATGCCTCAATGATAAAAGGAAAGTTTATCCAGCATAGGCAGCTTCATAATGATAAGAGTTTATCCAACACACAACCACCCAGGTTATGGACAAAGAAGCGAACAACGTCCATCGTTATTCATATGCGTGAACATTGAATGTAGAGGGAGCAGTTTATCCAACACACAATGACCCAGATGATTCTGGATTCTAAACAGAGATGCGATCAACATTATACTGTTAGAGATGCGATCAACATTATCGTCAGCATATGCGTGGCTTGTCTTTCCCGTGTAGCATACAAAAAATAAATTAAATTTTCTAAAATATTATCTTTCTAAAAGCTGTTTGACCATGTTTGCGATGATTGATTTGAATGCTGTGAAACTAGCAAGCATGATGCCGCATGAAACGATGCTCAATAAATGAGACATTGGGTTATGGAATTGTATTTAAGTACCAAACAGCATTCGCTTTTATCATAGTTCATAGTTTCCAAATTTTCATTTTCCAAATTTTCATTAGGAAAAATATTTTGTTGTTCCATGCAACAAAGGACCTTGAGCATGCTATGAATTTAATGCATAAATTATGCATTTTTCTAATTTTTTTGTGTGAAATATGCTTTCTAAAATTTGAAAAGCATTTAAAAATGCATGAAGATATAGAAATACATTATATATATTAAATATATTAAAATGAAATGAAGCTTTATTATGTTTAAAGACCTATAGGATCTATTGGCCAGATATTACGTTTTCATGAAAAATAAAGATAGACTCTACAAATTGATCAAGGACCAATAGGGCATCAGAAACAAATTATACATGTTTTTTGTTGTGATATTAAAACATTTCTCAAATGGGTAGTCATAGCACAGTCAAGGGCTTTTGATCTACATAAGCTACAAATGTGCCCTTCTTAGGGGAGTTGAATCCATCATCCACTTTCAATTTTAAAATGATGAAAACTTAAGTGAAATGTAACATCCCTATTAATTATTTATAAAATCCTATAAATAATTAATAGAAATGCTATAAAACCCCAAGGCTCTCAATTTAACCTTGATTTAGAAATTCAAAAGGAAGCTGTAAAATAGTTAAATATTATTAATTAGAAGCATAAATGCAGTAGAGCAATAGAGCAAAGAAAAATTTTATATTACTCACATACATAACTGAATAAAATTTATTTAGAGAAAATTCAAAATTTGCATAGTCATAAAAATATAAATATCAAAAAATCTTACTAGTTGAATCATAAAATAGCACACAAAGTAACGATTCTAATAACACTTGTTTCACCTCAATCTGACATCTAAAGATAAAGATATTCACAATTGAAAATTATGAAATTAAATAATAAAATTAGAAATAATAAATAAATAAAATATTAATATATAGTTTTTGATGTCAACCTCGCCCATGCTAGGGATGGGGCCATGACTTATTGGTCCAATCACTAGTGATGAATCAGGGTTTATCAAGTGCTGATATTGGACCCTTGATGTCGGACCCTTGACGTTGAACCCTTGACATTGGACCCTTGACATCAGACCCTTGACATCGGACCCTTGACATTAGACCCTTGACATTGGACCTCCGATATCAGACCCTTGATATTGGACCCTCGATATCAGGTACGTGATATCACGGCCTCACTAGCGATATCGGATACATGATATCATGGTTCCTGTGTGAGCCTATAAATACACAATTGGGCACATGAGAGAGTCATAGGAAAAGTTAGTATTAGAGTAGGATCTTTTTGTCAATTTTCAATTCCTCTCAACCCTTTCCCCAGTGCATGCTCGTAGTGTGATGATTGTAATTGTACAAAACCTTTATTCAAGTGTGATGTACTTGGACACGCACATGACCGGCAATAAAGATCGAGATTACTTCATCATTGTAGCATTCACTTAGTTTTAACTATTATTTATTACTTTCATACTGAATATCTCTTTACCTTCCTCTCCTATCCCTGTTATTAAACATGGAATGAGTACGACTTAATCATGAGCATTTAAGTATGACTACTTAGTATCCCAGTAGTGTACCTAGGACATGCGCTTGGTAATCCTAGTAGTAGTACATGAAGTCCAAGATGTGTAAGGATGATTAAGGATGGATGCTCATCACACTTAGGCTAACTTAGATTTTCTTCTCCCTTTTCCTCTTAGCTTAAACAAAGTTATTTTCCATTGCCTCTAGGAGTAGCACTAGTCTAGGACCACATCATACACCTCACTCTAGACTAAACCATACATGCCAAAGCAAATACTAGTCCATGTGGAAAGACAACGAACTATGATTAATGAGTAACTATTTAGATACCACAACTAGCCTATTTGCGAAGTTTGACTGGATCGGTCATGAATGCTCATATTCTTATGGTTGAGTGTAGGGGTACCTCGTCACTCATCATTGGCACCATTGTTGGGGACTGTGCTAGTTATTTAGATTAGTTACATCATCCAAGATCACTATGACGAAGCCTTGACGATATATCTTTCAGAAAGAAGTAATTGTAAAAAGTCACACACAAATTCACAACAATGTCTCTCTCACAAGACTATGATAATGCAACAACTAGTAAGGTAATTCATTGGAGAACCAATGAATTATATGATGATGAAGACAAAGTTTGGAGTACTCAATCCTATGCAAGGATCTCGTATGTACATAAACGAAGACAACATCATTCTAATTCACAACTTCATAACCTACCTAGTGAGAATGAATCCCTACTAGCCACTAAGAGCCTAATACATATACAAGAGGCTGTTCGAATATCCTGCAGGCATAGTAAGGAAAGCCATCTACCTAGGCTTGAATTAAACAACTTTCACAAGTTTTCAAGAGGCTATGATTTAGATTCGCAACATCATTTACAAGCCTTCCATGATGCTTGTGTATGGAACAATATTGCTAATGGATGATAAAAACTTAAGCTCTTTCCTCTGACACTCGTTGGCCAAGAAAAAGTATGGTATAGGTCCTTAAAGACCAAAATCAATTCAACGTTGGCTAAAAATGGTAGAACTCTTCAATGAAAGATATCAAACTTATGCAAGAGTGTCAGCCTTGAGGAAACAAATCCAAGAGTGGAAACAAGTGCAACATGAACCCTTGGACATGGCCTTAGAAAGATATTATGCATTGTTAAACATTTGCCCAGGCCATGGATTCTCTAAGGAGAGGCTAATGTATCACATCATGGATGGGCTCCGTAATGAAACAAGGGAGACCCTAGGGATGTATGCCCAAGGTTAACTATACAAACTAAGAACCCACCAATTCCAAGAGCTTATTAAGAGTGTAGCAAAATAAGAAGGAGAAATGGCTAAATGGGAAAATGTTGAAAGATCTTAATAGGACCAAAATCTTGAATTAGCAAAGGTCCATGATCATGAAGAGGAGAAATCAACTCACCTCAAGGAGGTGGAATCATCTTTGCCAATACTACAATCACTAGATGAAATTGAGGCAAAGATCAATAAGAAGACGGAATGGATACATGAAAAATGTGGAGAATATGCCAACATTATTAGAGGTAGAACCATGACGAACCAAGAAACAAGAAAGAACACCCTTAGACAATTGGAAAGAAGGGTCGAAGAGAATAAGAACTCAACTACTAATCATATGTATCAATGTAACATTTGCCTATATGATCATCCCAAAGGTCAATGCCCAATCTTGTCACATTTACATGAGCATTGGAGAAGAATGTTACATTTAGAGTTCGTACAAAAATACTATGTTCAATCACAATGAAAAAAATCCTAGTTGTGGGGGAGGCCACCCTCAAACTGGTCACACCCTTCATATCATCCAAACCTAAGTGCTTATCAGGTTCAACATCCTGTTTCCCCAATCGGGTCAACATATTCTATCTCACTACATTGTTATTATTCTTCTAAGTACTACCAACCCGTGTCCTTTCCAACAAGATCACCACCTCATGTTCCTTATACTTCTTCTTACTCTCAATATTCTCATCCTTCACCTCCTTCTACATTGCCACCAATAGTACCAGAAGGTTTTGCACCATAGCACCAACCCACCAAAATTACTTGTGCTACTACTATCAACCATAGTGGGAATCCTTCACAACGTTGAAAGTGTCCTTTCTTTAGGCATGACCATAGAAAGGGATAACATAGTTCTGAGATCATTGCATCTTCCCACTTAGTCACAAGTTCAACACTATGGTGCATCTTTCTCCTCAAACTAAGATCCTTGTAGATCTAATGAAAAATGGAAGTAAGAGTAATAAAGGCACTCAATAATGAAACCCAATGCTATTCTAGGGGGTCCCACTGGAAAGTCATGCACCCATGGCTAAAGGTAAGAAACTTCTCTAGATCACACGAAACAAAAAAAAAAGGAAAAGAAAAGAAGAGAAAGTGTGCCAAAGATATGTCATGGCTCATTGATATGTTGCTTTGGTATTTTTTAGCTCGAAGGGCATCATAGTGTAACAGAAAGTCCCCTAGGGCATCATAAATGTTGTGGTAAATTGATGTTTTGGATTAATACGAATTTGATTATAACCTAAGAAACCATCCATAAAGGATAGAAGGGCGTGACCAGCTGTTGTATCAATCAGTTGGTGAATACTTAGTAACGGAAAATTTTCCTTAATCGTAGCTTTGTTCAAATTCTGGAAGTCTATGCAGATGCGTATTCCCCTCATTTTCTTAGAAACAACTATGATGTTGGACACCCAATCTGAGTAATCAACAGCGTGAATGAAATCAGCCTGATACATCTTGGTGATTTCATTACGCACTGCTAGCGCGATTTCTGGCTTAATCTTTCGTGCCTTCTGTCTAATTGATTTGATGCATGAGTCTAAGATTATGTTATGCTGTATTAATCTTAGGTCTAATCCTGGCATGTCTTTGTACAACCATGCAAATACAGCAGCGTTATCTTGGAGCACTTACGTTATGCCACTTTGTGTCTATTGGTCTAGGAGGGAGCTAACTCTAAGAGTTTCATTTTCACCTTTGTGCGTAACCATAGGGACCTTGTTGAGAGGGTCCTCAGTCACATCACTAGCTTCGAGGTCTAGAGTTCGGGCCAGATGTTCTAGCCAATCTAGGGATATTTTCGATGTTGCTATGGTTGCATCACAAAGGGAAGGTTCTGTTCCTATCAACATGGGATTAAGTTGTCTAATGGTCTCCCCATATGGGCTTGTTAAGGCTAGGGGTGCGAATAAAGCTGCATCCATTTGCGAATTTTCCTACAAAACAGAAATGCCAAAAATGGAAGTTGTTACATTGTTTCTTTTTTTTTGCCGGTCTGCTGAAACAATGAGAGTAAGAGTTACGTATTAGAGAAGCTTCCAATTTAAAGTCTTAGTGGACCGTTACAAATATGCATAGTTTGTAAAAAAATATGACGAGCTAGGCTTCCTAGATGCTAGCATGTGACTTTTGTAAGGTAAGATAAAAGATGTAACGTGGCATGTCTAGCGTGTCATGAAATTTGAATTTTTGTATAGATTGTAGTTAATGCATCCGGATTATGAGGTGATAAACTATGTATTAGTTTAGGGTCATTTCAGACCATAATTCACATGATATCTACGAAATTAATGCCCTGATCTTCGTGTTTCATGTCATACTAACACCGGTGTTTCGGGAAAGTTCCGCATCGATCGGGCAGAAAAAATTAGTTAGTTTCAAGCATTTCGTTTATAAACCAGTGGTTTATGCTCGAAACAAGTTATAGATATCACGAATTTGGATCTGGCTATAGTAGAAAGGAAGCGTGAGAAAGGTGTGAATAGACGATTTTGCGAAGATTTTGTTCAATTGCAACTATGGCACCAAAGGTCAAAGGAAAGAATGCCAAATTGGCTAAGATTGACGAAGTGTAGGAGAGTTTGCAACGGGCTTCGCAAGCTAGAGTCAAGGCTCAGGAGGTTACTTCGCTTAATCGGTAAGTCACCATTCACCCTTTTGCACTATCGTTATGTCTTTGTTGCAGTGTCATAGTTGTATTTATTTTGAATGTGCATGTTGCATCGAGCGTTACTATCTATTCACGCGGACTGAGCTATTGTAGTTTGTTATATTACTCTTAGAGACGGAATTTGTATTGTCACAAAGGTTTGGGTAATATTGAGTAATACTGTGCAGATATAATGTATAGCTGGAAAAATCTAAGTATTGTATCCATGTGTGGCGTAATCAGGGTTTTGTTTTCTTTTCTTTTTCTCGTCCGTAATAGTTACATGTTACACTGGAGTAATATGCAGTGTTGCTTTCATCGCCATTGTCAAGGACAAACCTTGAGCTATTGCAAGGGTTTGGGCGATTTTGGCCATGCATTTCCAGTATACTCTATAATTTTTTTGGGATCGTGAGAACCCTAATGTAGTGTGATGAATGTTCATGTCTAACTGGTTTGTCTAATAGTAATACATTCTTTTTTTTTATTGTATAGTATTATGCTAAAGCCCGTCCTAATCATTTTGGACATCGTGGGCATTCTATGTTGCATACATGTTCCCGCAGCCAATGTTCCTCCTCCTCATGCTCGTATAAAGGAGGAGGCGGTGTGGTACCGAAGGGGTGCATGGGAGTTCTTATAGTTTTTACTTTGTAATTTTAGCGTAATCATCTGGTCACATCTACCAGGAGATGTAGCTGCTGCTATTTTAGAGATGCTACTGGTTGGTTCGACGCAGAGCATCTTGACATTCCTGTCAGATGGCATGATTGAAACTATGCAAGTGCAAGACCACGAACAGAGCACCAAAGGTTTGAGGCATTTGCGTTGGATCTGGGAGATGCCCAGCTTTAACTGTTATCATGCCTACAACACTTTGTTCATGGCCTGCCATCTCACAACCTACTTCCAGAATCCACCTAGTACCATGCATTATGCAGGTGGGTAAGTTTTTTTTTGTTTTCGATGTGTTGTAATATGCTAGCTATTGTTTAAATTTGCATTGAGCGTAAAGGATTTGCCTATCTTCTGTGATATAGATTCTTTATCAATGATAGTGGTCTCTTGGGCAATAACGATACATTGTCATTGACTGAAAGGGCTATAAGGGAATTTACTTCTATCAGCAATGTACCGGCCAGTGTCATGGGACAATTGGCGTTCGAAATCCTAGAATACCCTACCCACTATGCCAACTTCTTTTCCAGATGAAAAAAACTCAGATGGCTAGATAGGGAGTGGACTTTGGACCCTCCCCTCACCATTGCAGATGTGCAAAGGAAAGTCCCTCTATTTTCTTTGCCATTCGGGCCTGGTAAAATTTATTATGATGATGAATTGTATCAATGTTATTAGCTGGTGATGATATATGAAGTTGTCTCATTTTTGTTACCTTGGCTTAGCTATTGTTTTATGTTAGCAGTTAGGGAATCATGGGAAATTACGATCATGGCCTTCGGTCGTGAGGCAAACAGTCTCTTCTTTAATTATGGTGAGATAAAGGAGATACAACATTGGCTTGGCCATAGAGTAGCCCCAATTGTGTTAACCAATAACCTTCGGGAGGATGGACCGATGGACCTATTCTTGGCCATAACCCCTGATGTTACTGCGGGTGAAATGTTGACCCTAGTCAACTCCTTCAGTGAAGAAGCTAAGTGTCTTTGCATATGTGTGCATAATGTGCACGTAAATTTTGACGTTGACCCTCAACTGTTCGCCGATCTCTTAGGCATTCCCTCCGAAGGCTTTCCTATAGAGGAAAAGTCGAAGAGGAGTTCTAAGTACTAGTAAGAGATAGAGGAGTGACTAGGGGTTAAGAAGGAAGTTAAGGGAATCCTCGTTGACAGGATCGAGTTGGAGGTGGTCCATACTATTTACCCCCTTTTTCAAGCTCGGACCTTCCCCAGGACACTCTTACAAGGAAGATTCTTCACCATAGAATAGGCACGGATTATGCGAGAGGTCATGGAGGAGGGGACTTAGTTCAATTGGGCGAGCTATTTTGCTGAAGGCTTACACATTGAAATGGTCAGGTTTTGCAAGAAACTAGAGTCCTATTTTAATGTGTATTTTGCCTTCTTCATAGCTTGCTTTCGGAGTTTTTCTGAATTTCTGGTAGTCCACAGGAATGGGTGCAACAAGACTGCAACTAGATTTCCAAACCATGGATCTCCCATGTTTTTGGTACTACCTGGTCACAAGACCCTTCGAAGGGATCAGGGAGTCATTATTAGTAACAACTAAAAATATGGCAGTGCCTCGAACGCGGGGTCAAGATAGGATGGGTGGGGTGCTCCCCTCTTACACCAACGATGCGTCGAGGGGGAAGCGCCTGGTAACTGAAATAGTGGATTCATCAGTGCCACAGAAGAAGCCTCGTTTGACTGAGGAACCTGCTGAGCCAGCAGGTGGTGTGGGGAAGAAGATGCAGGTCAGATTTCAGAGGAGTAATCCTCCAGCTAGTAAGTAGCGAAACGTAGTAATGGATATGGTTATGCTATACATAGACGTTGTTGCGTTGCGTAATGTCTATTGAACAAGGGTGAAATCCTGTGGTAACTAACGATGTTGTGTGACAGTGAAGGAGAAGGTTGTGGAGCGGTTGACCCCCAAAATAAGGGCAATGGTTTTGCAGCGCAAGGAAGGGGCCCCAGCCTTGGAAAAAGATGCTTCAGCCAATAAGGTGAGCAATGTGCAGATTCCTGCACATGAAAAGGAAGTAGTAGTGGAGGATGCCGAAGTCCTTTCAGCTAGAATAGGAAGAGGTAAGTGATTTGTCACTCAGTGAGGTTAACTTTTATAGCGTACTAGACTCTAGACAACTACTTCAAAAGGTTATACTGGTCATCGTAATGTCTTGGTTATGTCTTTATATGGAATTTGTTCTACGTAACAGGTGACCAAGGCATACACTTGTCAACAGTGGTGACTCGATCTTGGGACGAATTTCCTGATAAATTCACCTTTATGGAGGGCGTTGTCCAAGATATGATCAGTCGCTTAGAGCGAATTGATTCTGAAGCTGGTATGTTACAATCATTATGCAGAGGTTATTCTATTGTGGAATTATGCTACCTAATTATGCCTAACTGCCATTTTATGTTATTAGGAGCTCACCTCAGATGGGATCCGTCAGAGCTAATTGATTTAGATGCCATTGAACCCTCATCAGAAGAGACCATTGTGCCATGCAACATTTATGACGAGATGCGTAAATGTGCTATATACTCAACTCACTCCTTATGGGAATGTCAAAGCATAAACGAAGACCCTTGGAAGAGACTGCAAAGGTCAGAGAAGGAGAGGGTGGCTCTAAGTGATGAGGTTGGGGATTAGAGGTTGCGAAATGAATTCCTATAGGCTTAGGGGATGAACAATGAGGACTAGTAGATGAATGTTGTTAACTATGTCTGTTATTGGACGATCGTCAGGAACAGTGTCCAAACTAGCCATGAACTGGTCGAGCAGCGAATGCAGATGGATCTCCTATCTCAAAAAAACCAAGACTGGAAGGACTTTAGCGCAAGTGTCCAAGAATGGGGGCAGATGTAGAAAGATCATAAACATGTCTATAAATGGGAAAGTGCTGCTTATCATCAATGTTATAGGGATTCTACCATTGAGGCTCAGTCCCTTCGGCTATTCCTCGATGTCATTGGTGCTTCTAGATCATTTGAAAAGTTTCAGGAGCAAGTGACGGTAAGTGCCTCTCTAGAAAGGGAAATGAATCTTCCTAGGGGTGAGATTACTGTCCCTTCTTTCTTCCCTAAACCACCCCGATGGACCCCTATGGAGAAGGGGAAGGTCAAGGCTGGAGCTAATCTAGGGGATGGGGTTTGGTGTGAGCCTACCGAGGATGAAATTATGCAACATCTGTGGGTTGGCCTAGAACAAATCCTTTTTGTTGTCGATGCAAGACCATCACAGGTAATTCATAGTGTTATTGTGTTTTTGTCAAACTTAGTTTTGATGGTGATGTTAATACGTGTGTCATGTCTAATTGCAGGAACGTCCTGAGGAGAATCCTCAGCAGGATGAAGCTAACAAAGGTGGCGGTCCTCATGAAGAGGGTCTATAGGAAGCAGAGCGTAATGAAGATAGTCAATGCCATGGCAAGAAATCCCCTACTGAAGAGCCTCACAAGGATGGCTTCCATGACAAAGAGATCTCTCATGAAAAAGGTGGCCCCTATGAGGATGATTTCCTTGAAGTAGAGGTTGAGCTGGGAGATACGGGAGACAGTGGTGACAAGGGAGCTGCATAACATGGCTGTATTAGCCATGGTTTTTAATGTGGCAGAATAGAATGAGAGACAATATTTTTTCTTTTAACATATTTAATGAAAATTATGTCTTGAGTTTAATGTTCTTTTTTTGTTTTCTTTGTATGTAAAGCATAAATGGGATCATAGGTTTTGGGGTTATGGCAAGTTGTAGTTAGTTTAAGAGTGTAGCATCAATGAAGTTACTAGTTCAAAGCCATTGTGGGCCGCTAAATAATTCAAATGTAAAGCGTAAATGAAATTGTTAGTTTATAGCCATTTCGGGCCTTGATTAGTTCAAGCGTAAGCTGTGATTGAAATAGGTAGTTTAAGGCCATTATGGACGTGGGTAGTTTAAGGCCATTTTGGGCCATGGCTAGTTTTAGGTCATTTCAGGCCATGGCTAGTTTTAGGCCATTTCGGGCCATGGCTACATATGTGAAAGGGTAAAATAAATAACACCAAATCGCCAGTTTTAAGCCATGACAGGCCACGATTAGTTTCAGGCCATTTTAGGCCTTTGCTAGTTTTAGGCCATTTCGGGTCATGGCTAGTAACAATGGAAGAAGAAAGAGTGTGAACTGCATAACAAAAAACACCATGGACTGATACAACCTGTCACGCTAATGTGTTTATTCACTAACTCTGTAGTTGTTTCCTGGTTACTTTTATTTTTGGTGACATATAAGGATGGGAAGATTTATGACCCTGCTCCTTCATGCCACTGTCTTCCTCTTGGAATGGTAATTCGACCCAAATTAAGCTGTCATTAGCCATTGTCTTGGCCTATTCAAATGTTTGGATAGGGGTTTGGTCTTCAGGAATTTTGATTTTTGAACCTTACTCTATTTCTATATTATTGATAGCCTGCGGGGTTATTTCATCATCGTGGATGACCACTTCTCCTCCTACATAGGGTAGATGGATCTCCTGATGGATAGGTGATGAAACTGCCCTTAGTTGAGCTAACCAAGACCTCCCCAGGATAAAGTTGAAGCCAGGAATCTCTTCGATGACAATAAATGTTGCATTTGTGGGGAACTGATCCCTTGCCACAAAGTTGATGTGAATTGTCCCTTTGACTTGCACTCATGCCTCGTTGAACGACTTTAGACATGACGTTGTGGTAGGACCGATCTGATTGATTAGGCCTAGTTTATCCATTATGGGATATGGGATGACGTTAGCGACCACCCCATAGTCTACATGTACTCTCCGGATTCGATGTTGGCCAACTTGGATGGTGATGAACATTGGTGCCATTGTCACCTGACCCTTTTAAGGGTCTTCCTTAATGGATTCGTTGTGAAAGTTCAACAGGGTAGGCCTAGGTTTTTCAGCGGTGAGGGGAAGCATGATGGAATGAATTGCTTCTTCATTCACTGGAAGACTCTCATCCACGGGTATGGACGTTAGCATACCAACCATAGCCTCACGATGTTTTTGTGACATCATGAGTAAGTCATAAAGGCTCAATGATGTATTTTTTTACTTTAGAGCTTGTTTGACTTGCGTAAGGGCATCGAAGAGATCCCACCCACGATCTAGTTGCTTGTCACCCTTTTCCTCTTCCATTCGCCCCAAGAGACGAATTTCTCAGGGAGGAGTGATATTTGGTCGAGGGCTATGTTTCTTTTGGCTAGGAGGAGATGGTTGCGTTTGTGCAACTTCCTCGCTTTTAGAAAGTGGGGACAAGGGTACAGAAGAGAGGGGTTTAGGCTTGGGAAACCCCAGCATAAGACGGTCCTTGGTCATATTAGTTGTCATACCTCCTTTACCTTTTCTATTAAGTTGGGATTGGGAGGTTGACTTGGAGATTTGCCCTTGCATAGGAGGGGCGGTTGATGGTTTTGGCACCCTGATGACAAAGGGTGCCTTAGACGTAGGTGTGGGCTAGGCCGTGGGTTTACCGATAGCAGGCTATCAAGCAGTGGTCTGAGGAGGGGCTTGAAGGATAAAAGGTTGCCTTAGAGCACCACTTATCGGTGCTGATGGACCTACTATTTGGGGTGGATGAGGATGCATTTGCAACACGAAAGGCTTCTTCGGTTGTGCCTGACTATTGCCCCATGCTCCTACCACATTGATGGTGTACCCTGCGTCATTTGCATTTAACGGGTCTCGGTACACATGCATGGCTTGGTTTTCTAGGTGTGCCAGGCTACTGTTGTCTAAGATCAGGTTACCTTGATTGATCAGACATTGAATTTCATCCTTCAAAGCCTAGCAGTAATCCATGTCATGGCCGCACAATTGATGGTAGTCACAAAATCAGTCTAGCCTAAAGTTCTTGGGGACTAGCGGTTTGTTGGGTTGGGCCAAGGAGGGGTTCTTAAGTATATCGCAATGGCACCTGTGATGTTTCAGAGCCTCCTCGGACACCACCTTGTGTCGGATATGGTCAGTTCCCAGTAATTGCTTTAGGAGTTCATAAGGCTTTACAGGTATAGTTGCGTAATTTGAGCGATTCTTATGCTCAGACTTAGGCCTCAGCTGTGGAGGGGATTCGGTGATGGAAGGAGCTTCTTGATTAGTGTCATTCAAGCTAGTTGTTGGCTTAGCAGTCTCCACAGGTGTTTTCTTATTGTTGTTTTTCTTTTCATCCCCTTTGGCAACCACCGCTACTGTTGTTGTCGTAGCTTTGCCTTTATCTTTGCCATCACTGTGGCATTTTTGTAGACGACATACACCAGATCTTTGCTAGCCTCCACCATGTCCTGGATGCTATTAGTCTAAGCAAAGGCTTGGCTAAGGGAGCGGGAAGCAAGATAGTATAGCTTAGATTTGATAAAATCATTAACTGCCCCCTTGAAGATTGCCAGTAGATGGGCCTCCGCGATGGATTTGTGAATTTCGTTCAAGGTGGCGCTCCACACTGTATGAAATTTTGGACCAACTCAAGCAGGTCCTACTTGACTCCCATGAGCTGGTCTAGCATGACTTCCGAATTCAGGTTATACTTGAAATGGGTTACAAACTGAGTTAACAGCTCCTCCAAAGTTGAAATGGAAGCACGTGGGAGTGCTCAATACCAGTCCAGAGCTTTACCTGTTAGGGACATAGCAAAGACATGGATTATAGTATGCGACCATTGTTGCAGTAATAAGGACTCTGACTTGAAAGTGACCAGGTAGACGTTGGGATCACCTTCCCCATTGTATTTTGTAAAATGGGGAAGGGGCATCCTAGGTGGCAACGATAGGACAGGGACTGCTGGACTAATAGGATCGTCATGGTAGAAATCCATGACTTGTATCATGTCAGAACCAGTAGCCTTGAGATGATTGACATCGTTAGTAAGGGTTTGAATGAGCTAAAAGGCTCAGTCTAGACCCGTAGACAATGAAGTCGTTTGTGGAACAGCAGGAGGAGCCACACCGGGTGGCAGAACGAAGGTAGTAGTTTGGTTGATGATCTATGCTATCGGGATGGTCCCTGCAGGTAGTGTTGCTTGTGGCATCCACCATTCGGTGGTTGGTGCAAATGGGGTGACCATCGTCAGTGGAACCATTGGATATGCTATTTTTGTAGCCAGGGGCACAGACAGTGATCCCACAATGGGGTTTAGCACCCTCCTGACCTGGCTTTGATGATGGGGATGATGGGGCATTTGCGTAGGATGTGCAACGAGAGGCATGTTTGGAGCCCACCATGCTGTAGTGGTATGCTTTGTCATGTGAGTCGGGATAAAGGTGGGTGTTGTAGGTAGTTGTGACGTAAGTATCATGTGCATATGCGGTGACATAGGCATAGGTGCACGATGAGATGGATTAGGTAATTGCACCTGCTGAGGAATGATTTGAAACGGGCCGTCACCCAGAAAGATAGTCAAAGAGAAAAAATGTAGACGCGGCGAGTGTGGGACTCGATTAGTATTAGATAATGTTAAAGGCATGCTGACCATGAACAATGGATTTACACGGGACATCGTGGAGGGAGGGGCCAGGGTGAAATCAGCATGACTACCTCCCTTAGAGTGAGAGTCTAGATCGTCTTGCCCATCATGAAGCGTTTCATCATAGAACAACTCCTCTAGTTGTTTTGGCGATGTCATAGCCATCAGCATTTGGTCTATGATCCACTTTTGGTGATCTGTCAGGGATATAGTGGTGTTAGGTGAAGGGATAAATTCCTTCCCATTATAGTACATAAACTCGTATTCTCATTTTTCCTCAAGTTCTTGTGGGTACGTGGGTAGGTTTGCTACTAGTTTAGCACAGAAGAAATTGTAGTGTTCCCTATGCTGAGCGTGTCCCTTAGGCTTCTTGTGTTGTAGCCTAAGGAAGTAGCATGGTCTCACTGGACTAATTAGCTGCTTGACCATAGGAGGCGTAACTTGCATGGTCCAAGGATTCTCAAGGCTGGTAGTGTCAACAACGGTAATTGATGTAGTCATTCTCTACGTGGTTGGGAATTAATGATGGTAATGACTAAGATTGTAAGGGCAAAGGAAAAATAATGTGATAATCAGGGTTTTCTATCTTGTAGGATTCCAAAGGACTCGTCGAAGTGACCGATCTACACCACACAATCCCGTAAACAGCCTCAGAGGTATTATGTTTATGTTGATTGACAATGGGTATAGAAAGCTTATAAGGCTACCCGTAAAATGGGGATCGGATATAAAGGCCCTCCTTCTAGCACTAGAAAACTGTAATGACAGAAAATGTCGATTGCTGGAAATACCAAACAAAAGTCCACGTACACAGTTCTAACCCCGGATTTGTGCAAGGACCATGCTGGAGAAAAACGAATCCGAGGTGCCTTGAATGGTCTTGTCGATTAGACAGGGACTTACTTAATCAGTAAAAATTTTGTGATATTTGGATGACAAAATGATGGTTCTTTATGGGAAGATATAATATTGTTTACTTCGAAGGTAATTGAAAACGATGTAATCGATTTAAAATGATTTGCAAGATTTGTATAGGTAGGGCACAAGAGATCGGATTTAGAACGCGGGCAATCCCAAGATCTGGGATTGAACTCACAAATAAAATATATTGAATACAATGATTATAGGTAGGTAGACTTTGATTTAGGCGAAGCACGTGCCAACAATAAGAAAGCTATTTAAAGAAAAAAGCAAGAAAAGGTCGATCTACCTTGTTCTAGCCAATTTGGGTACAAGGAGGTCAGACTCGAAGTAGAATATCCGTTCACCTATTGTTTTTGATCAAGGATTCTTGCCAATTACCTTTGAGGTTCTTATGATTGCTGATCCTCTTTTGTTCCTTTGCCAATCTTGAAAGAAAATTTTTGCCAATGATTGCCAATGGAAGAAAATCACTCACGTAGAAAATTTGTCAATCTTGGAAAATTTCTTGCCCTCCTTTTTTATTCTTTGTCAACTAGAATATTTATAAGATTAGGGTAAGGAGAAAAATGGGGTTTAGATGACATGTGTCCTAAACCTACAAGATGCCATTGACTTAATGTGTTTGTTGTTGAAGCTTGTGGTGCCACACTGCCTTACGCTCTAAAGTGTAATGCGTCGTAAACCACTCTTGTTGGGGCTTTAACGACAGACTGTTCTTTGATTACACTGTGATATGCTAGAGAGCGTATCGTGACATATGAACTGCTAATGCTTGTATTATGCTATTTTTGTCTTTGCTTGTATTACATTACACCATGCTAGATTACGCTGCATCATGCTAGATTACGCTGCATCTTGCTAGATTACGCTTCATAGCGTAATTCAGCGTAAAATAGTGAACCTAAAAAAATTGAAGTGTTGTCGCCATGCATCCATTACCTTGTTCTGTCTTCTAAAATTTATTTGTGTTGTGCTGCATAGCATGGCAGGACAGACTTTTAACCAAAAATGGAACTTGCTGTGCTGCGCCTTATTGTGACTCCTTGCCTGAATCGCTAGATTTTGCTGAACCATTGAGGCCTCAAAATTTTCACGGTGTTTCAGTAACTGGCATTGTTGGCATTGAGGGGATCTATGTAGACGTACATAGATTGGTGATTAGGGCGTACTGGGTTGCTTTCATCTAGCACCAGCTTCCCCAGGTCGATTAATCTCTGGATGTTGTCCTGCAACGATAGACAATAATCCATGTTGTGACCACACTGTTGGTGGTAGTCACAAAACCTGTCTAGCCTGAAACCCCTAGGAACTGGAGGCTCATTGGGTAGGGCCAAAGAGGGATTCCTAAGGAGCTCACAGTAGCGTTGATGTCTCACGTTTGCCTCTTCCGACATCTGCTTATGTTGGATATATCCCGCTATCAGTAGTTGCTTCAGAAGTTTTGAAGGCTTGAGAGGCAGTGGGATGTACTTTGTGCAGTCTTTGCACTCAAATTTGGGTTTCGGTTGTACAGATGTCTCGGGCGTAGGTGCAATAGGTTGTAGCATGTGGCCAGGTTTGGGCATAGGGTTAGCCACTTGTGTGGCCGGTTTCTTGTTGTTCTTGCTACTGCTATTACTAGGTTTGGGTTTGGCCTTAGTCGCCACAACGGCCACCATGGTTGTTGGGGCTTTACCCTTTTTCTTCTTTGTGAAGGTGCTCTTGTAAGCAATGTAGGCCAAGTATTTGCTTGCGTCGGTCGTGTCCTGTATGCTCTTAGTTTGAGCGAAAGCCTAACTAAGAGAGCAAGGAGCAACATAGTACAGTTTGAAGTTGATGAAGTCGTTCACTACATCCTTAAAGATGGCCAGCAAGTGGGCCTCCACGATGGGCTCATGGATTTCATTAAGGGTTGCACTCCAACGTTGAATGAATTTTTGGACTAGTTCTAGCGGGTCTTTCTTCATGCTCATCAACTAATCCAATGTGGTTTTTGACTTCAAGTTGTACTTAAAGCATGCCACGAACTGGGTTAGGAGCTCTTCCAAAGTTGAAATGGATGAGCGTGGCGATGTGTAGTACCAATCTAAAGCTTTCTCGGCTAGGGACATGGTGAAGACATGAATGATCGTGTGTGGCCATTATTGCAATAGTAAAGATTCTAATCAGAACGTGACAAGATGTGTGTTGGGATCTCCCTCCCCATCGTACTTCGTGAAGTGTAGGAGAGACATCCCCGGGGGTAATGTCAAAGCAAGGATTGTAGGGCTGACAAGGTCATCTTGGTAAAAGTCCATGACTTGTACTGTGTCAGACCCAATAGCTTTGAGGCATTTTATTTCCTCAGTGAGGATCTGGATGAGCTGAAAAGCTTGGTCCAGACCTGGCGACGTAGTGGATGGCTGGGGAGCTACGGGGGTACCTCCTGCTTGCAGTATGGCGGGAGCGGCGATATGACCCATTGGTGGTGCCGTTGGGATGACCCCTATGAGAGGTGCTGCCTATGTCATCCACCACCTGGTAGGTGGTGTTGTTAAAGTAGTAGCCACTGGTTGGGTTGCTGGGTATACTACTTGTGTCATCGGCAACGTAGACCATAGCCCCGTGTTAGGGGATGCCGACTATAAGGCTTGGTGTACTTGAGAGCACACAAAATGAGACATTTGTGACGGTTTTAGCATAGGTGAAGAAATGAATGAGGCCCGCCATGTGGATGGGCTAGGGCCCACCACAGTGGGTGGAATAGACATCAATGTAGGAATAGAGGCAAAAGTCATGCATGACTGCGAAGTCAGTATAGCATGAGCATGTGGCAGGGTAGCGATGGTTGACATGTTATGCGCCACAGGTATGGGCTATTGAATAGCCTACAGAGTGGGCATTGAAACACCGTAAGATTGGCATGGCTACCCATGGCAGTAGTAATCGTAGGTTGCGGAAGTGTAGGAATAGTTACAAAGGGAGTAGTAAGAGAAG
The DNA here is from genome assembly GCA_015680685.1 of Gnetum montanum. Lineage (NCBI taxonomy): Eukaryota > Viridiplantae > Streptophyta > Gnetopsida > Gnetales > Gnetaceae > Gnetum > Gnetum montanum. The sequence continues at coordinate 18,795 of MNCI01033448.1, forward strand.
ATGGCTTGGCCCAGAAGGACTGGGTAGGAGGGACAGGAGCAAGGCCTGTTGGACCTCCCTCGTCCGATTGGGAATCGAGTTCTTCCTACCCATCCTAGAAAGTGTCATCTTGGTTGGACGCTATATCCTATTTCTCCCTAAGCCTAGTCAATTGGATTAGTTGGTCTAGAAGCCTTTGGTATGCTTGTGTTAAAGGCAAAGAAACACCAGGAATAGGGACAAATTCCTTCCCGTTGCAGTAAGCGAACTCAAAGTTGCGTTTTTCTTTGAGTTTATGCAAATCCAAGGGAAGATTTGCCTACACCTTTGCACAAAGGAAACTATAATGCTCAGGTTGCTGGGCCAATCCCTCGGGTCCTTGGTTTTGGATTCTGAGAGATCGACGTAGCTCCAGCATCAAATTTAGTGGTTGTTCGACACTAGTAGTACCTTGAACTGTGACAGGAACCTCAACATTGAAGGGAACTTCCATATTAAAGGCATTGGAAGCAGTAGTTGAAAAAGCCATTGTAAGCAAGCAGTAATGCAAAAAGTGTATAAGTTATGCAAAAGAGTGCGAATGAACAAGGAAATCGAAAAATAGTAAGAAGAAGGCTTCACGTCTTGCCGAATTCTAGAGGAACCGTCGAGGTGATCGACCTACACCACACAAGGTGTAAACAACCACAAAAGGGTGTCACATTCATGCTTATGTGAGCTAGGGTGTAGAGCATGTACATGACTACTGTAAAAAAAAGGAAGGCGAGTTAACTGGCCGTTGGAGGCTTTATGTCTTGTAGGGTTCCCGAGGCACCATTGAGGTGACCGATCTACACTGCACAACAAATAAACAACCATAGATGGGTGTCAAGTCTATGCTAATGCATATTAGGGTGTAGAAGGCTTACAAGACTACCATAAGATGAGCAAGCTATGAAGGATTGGCATCTCGCAAGATCCCCAAGGGATCGTTGAAGTGACTGGTCTGTACCTCATGAGATGGGATACATAATGCATGCAAGAAAACCATAAGATGGGCAAGCTAACTAGTGATCGAGAATGCTTTTTGTCTCATAGGATCCCCAAGGAACCGTCAAAGTGACTAGTCTATGCCACACGTGATGAGGTACAGAATGCATGCAAGACAACCATAAAATGAGCTAGTTAGCCGACGATTGGAGGCCTTGTGGTTCTGTAGGGCTCTCGAGGAGCCATCGAGGTGACTGATCTGCATCAAAAAAAGCAAAAACAACCGCAAGAGGGTGTCACGTTTACACTTATGTGTATCAGGGTGTAGAAGGGTCACAGAACTACTGTGACATATGAAAAAAGCACCAAAGAACCCACCTTCTAGTGCCAGAAAACTATAGCGACTGAAAACATTGATGGCTAGAAAACACCGAGGGGTTATCGGGCACGAAACTTTCGACCTCGTACCCATGGAAGGGCTGTGCTGGGTGTGTGCAGATACATGGTGCCTTGAATGGTCTGGTCGATCAGACAGGGACTTAATCGGAATCTATATAGCCTTTTGCGACATATACTTTTTGAAACGGAATGGAAATGCAAAATGATGCTTGAAAATAAATAAAGTAGAAAAGTAGTGCAAGATGAAACAACAAGAAGGAAATAAAGAAAAATTTGGTTAGAAAATTGCACCACTCCAAAGCTACAGGCTTGCTCTGTCAAGGTGGGTATAGTCGATCGCACAGTGTGATGGAGTGCAGAGATCCCAAGAGTAACCAGGATGTGTAGAGCAAAACAAGTTGTGCGCTTAGGCATGGCCTTGGGTGTTGACAATGCAAGGGGTGAAGCCAAATGCCAACTAAAAATGCTAACTATTTGCAGTGTCAAAAAGAAATCTTACAATTCTTGATGTTAGAAAGAGAACTTGAGTGCCAGAGAGAAGGAAAGTCAAAGAATCCAAAAAATCCTTAAACTTTCTGAATACTACTCATTTTAAAAATTCAAAGTAGTTGGAGATAGACCCATCCCTTGAGCACTACTCATCGGGGTACTTATAGGGCTAAAGGGCACGCGGAAGGGGTAGTTTGGACACCTCGTACCCTCAGGCCCTCATTGACTTACTGGCACCACATGTGCCATATATAACCATTGGACCTACAAAACCATTGTAATGCGAACTTGTTATGCCATAACTATGAGCCTTCCACACCATAATTGTGCCGTCAGCATTTGGAGACATGTGCCAAAGGTCCAATTAGGTGAAGTGCATTGATGTTGTACAACCACCTGTATGCCTTGCTGTGCTTTGTAGTGTGGCATGTTTGGCATAGCGTAGCATCTTTCGGGCATTCTGCTACATGTTTGTTGTATGCTTGCTATGCAATGCTATGCTACATAGCGTAGCGTAGCATAGCAACTGGCCTTAGTCGCGAAAGTTTTGTCGATTCGCAAACTTTGCTTCCTATGATGCGAGACCTGCGAACTTTGCTCTTTGAGCCACTTCTTGTCTCTTTCGCAAGATTGCTACACCTCGCTGTGCCATGTAGCTTAGTGTAGCATAGCAGTAGACATGGTACGCTGCTTCTTGATGAAAAAGGACATTTTTGAAGGACCTGAAATTAGGTGAGGGGACTGAGTGTGAAGCTTTTGCCATGCTACGCTACATCACATTGCATAGCGTAGTGTAGCACTTTGTTTTGCAATTATCTTCTGAAGCTTGCTACACATAGCGAGGTGTAGCATAGTGTAGCAGACTTCGTGACTTTAGAAAACTTGCTGAACTATTTTTTTGCGCATCCAGAATGTTGTTGCCAACTCCGTGCATCATTTCTGAGCAGGTTATCGGCTTGGCAAGCTACTTAGGTGGATGGGTAGGATGACCCGCAAAGCCTGTTTTCACCTAAAGTAGAAAATTTGCTGAACTGGTTGGCCTAAACTTAGAATGTTCTCTTCCTGAAGAACTGTCATGGTGCTGCGTGAATTGCAAGGCCTGATGAAGCAAGAATGACTTCAAATTTTTTGGGATGTTTCATTTACATGGTGTGGTTCCCATCCAAATATAAAATAAAATAAAATAAAATAAAAAAACATGATGAAAATTGAAAGCACACCCCTTAGAAAAATAAACAAGCTACAAGCATTAGTTATGGGACTAGAAAGACATGTTACCCATGCCTGAAGATCCCCTCCAGCTAAGGCCCACTCTCACTTCCTGCTTCTCTTTTCTTCTCTTTATTAAATGGTGGTTATTCTGTGGGAACACTCGTGTCTTGTGGAGGTTGATTGGTCTTAGAGTGATAATGCAAAGTTACTGAAAGTGGTTGGTTTTGGTTTAGACTAAGGATGGACCCTCTTAGGTCATTTAAACACAAAATCCACAAGGGAATTCTTATGACCTTAATTCGAAATTCCATTCCACCTTTTCCATCATCCATCTATGCTACTTGTAAATCACCTCACTTCTAGTGTCCATGTTCTTGATTTAATTTCTTCATCTGACACACTTGAATTCTTTGGTAGAATCTTTCAAGTTTTGGTCCTTAACTTCCATCAACCATTAATCACCTATGAGGCCCATGGTATCCTTAGGTTGAGGTTATGTAAGGGCAAATAAGGCATGTGACTACTATGGGGAGGACCCACTTGCATATCTCTTATTTGGTTTTGTTAAGCATCTTATCCTTAGGCATTCTTGCAATTAGAATCTTTTGTACACTCATCTTTTGCATCCAACTATGTGCTTCATTACATATTTTGTTCAATGCACATATTCTCCATCAAATTTTTCAAATTTTTAGCCTTCAATGAACCTCTTCAATGATTTCATCATATTCTTGGCTTTTCTAGGACTCCATGGATTCCAAATTCATTTAAAAATTCCTTGTATTTTTCAAGATATTCACATTTGAAAATTTTGTTTACCAACCTCATATATGTGGCCCTGTCGATGTAGTGCAAAAAGGGTATTAATATGTGTGACCCCCATTAGAAATTTTCACATATTCTCATAAACACTAAGGGAGTTTTTAAAATTTTTAGAGCCCATAATTTCCTAGCTGTTTATCCATAGCACTTTGTTCTTTGACTCTATAGCTATTGGAGGTAAGATCTTAGTTGTAGGGGCCACAAATATGCCATTTTTGACAAAACTTTTTCACCATTTTTCTAACCCCCACAAATTTTTAAGTAAGAAATTAACATTTAAACACCAAATTATAGAAGTTAAACTCTTTCAATGAGCTCTGGTGATACTTATAATGAAAATTAATTAATAAAAAAAGAATAAAATAATCAATCTATCATGGTCCAACCTTAGCCAAGTGTAACTAATTAATGAGATAAGGTATTCAAATATTCAAAGTTGGACATTATATCTACTAATCTATGGATGTTTTGTGATCATAGATGGCACCAAAAAGGCAAACACACATAGGAAGGAGGACCATCTCAATTAAGAGAGAAATGGCCAAGAATGGGAAGGGGCTAAGAACAAGTCTAGCAAGAACCACTTACAACCCATGGCACAGGTCCTCTTAGGGAAGAAGTTGAGGTGGAATCTATTTGTTAGATTCTAGAACCAACAACAAACAATTTCCACTGAGATGAAGCACCAGGTCAGCAAGGAAACCTTGAGGTGACCTTGATAAAAACTTGCTTGAATCAAATCAGATCAAGGGAGGTCCAAAAAATAGTGCTCTAGAAGTTAAACATTTACTCTTTCCTAGAGTAAGAACCTAAAGAAGTACAAGACCAACTGAAGACCTCTCTCATGTGGCCAATTATCACTTCCATGGGGGAGTGGTATATGGGAGAGACATTATTATTATGGAACAAAAGGTAGGCTATTTTAATAGTCAACATCAAGGACATCTCAATGTATGACTCAATGTAGGGCATTATTGAAGTGCTTGGGTTGCCAGAAACTAGAGTGAATCTCATTAAGATTTCAATGCAAGAAGACCCCATCATAAAAAAGGAATGGGTTTGGTAGTGCTATGGTATTTAAATCAAGGATTATGACATACTTACACTAATAAGAAAGATCTATTACAAGATTGTGGCCTTTCACCTAAACCCCACAGTAAGGCTCAACAAGATCACTACCTTTTCTGTCTATGCATGTGTTGCTCTAAGTGGGAGATTCCCTATCAACCTTTCATAGTTGATCTATCTGGATATAGAGAAGTAGTTTAAAGAGAATGAATGTGGAAGGAAGGCACTCCCCTTCCCATGCCTTATTAGAAACCTTTGTTGGAGAGGAGGGATAGTTTGTTATACAAATGATGTTGTTAGACATGCTTTGATCGGTAATTGAGTGGAGATCATGAAATATAAAATGTTTACAACAATCATTTAAGAAGAGGAGCATCAACTACTACCTCCGCTTGCTACTTAAACAACTATGTTGGATGTTGCTACAATAGCCCAATAGTTTCATGAATATTGAGAATGGCTCTTCAGTGAACAAGAGCAATGAGTAAGCATGAGTGGTGGGGATCCATCTATGTACCAATTAGCAATGAGTCACCTAAATGAGGTGGCCCAAATAGTTAGCTTGATGGGAGGAGGTGAATCCATTTTATTAGCCCAAAAAATGCAATTGTCCATGAGGTTGAATGCTAGTGTTAGAGAGGTCACAGTATCTCTTGCAGAATAGTAGCCATTTCCAAAAATTTCTAGTAACATTGTGACCTTCTTGGTGCACTTGGAGAAAGGTGAGGGGGCAACAGTGCTAGTGATGCAACCCCAAGGGAAAAAGACAATAGTAGAGGTAGCTACTAATAGAATTACCAAAATACTCGATGCACCTATGTCATCGGTACCAAATTTCACTGCACTCAAAGATGTGCAAATGACCACAGGGATTATAAGTAGTAGGTTAAGCATAGTACTATATGAAGAATTGTTGGACCGATTGGTGGGAACTAGGCAACTATTTCTAGATGTCTTTGATCTTTTGAATGGTATTACTACAACCTAGTTAGAGCTACTAAAAGCAACGAAAAAAACATTATATTGGAAGGGCAACTCAAAATAGCCAAGAAGCTGAATCAATGATTGGTTGTTGAAGTTGCTGAATTAAGAGCCCAAACTACTGACCTTGCATTTCTCAACTTGGCATTAATAAGAGATGAAGCTCTTGAAACACTTCACACTAGACTAAAAGATGTTGAGGATGTGATGTAGACAGTGGTGTTCTACCGATCCTTGGTAGAGGCTACCCAATACAAAATTTAGAAGGCCTTGGATTTGACTCACCAAGAGAATGTGCAATTAACCACTAAGAAGCATCACCTACGAAATGTTGATGAGCATAAAAAATAGTTGACTAATATCATCCATCAATAGCAAGAGCAACTAGCTAGAGTGAACATAGAGCTAAGGACATTGGCAACTGAAAATAAAAACCTCTCCATGGAGGAGGCCTATGCCCTTCTCCAAAAGACTATAATAGAGGTAGCCACATGGAAATCAGAGGCTCTCAAATTTGAGAGAGTTAAGGATCATTATAGAGATCAGGTTGGTCTACAAAAATAATTTAATGAAAAGAACATCTAGTTGATGAAGGCAAAAGTAAATGAAACCCTCTAGAAACTTCAATAAAGATATAAATTATGGCAACCCATCATTGATGGAATCAATCAATACAATAAAGTAGAAATCCACCTAAAGGAGTTGCAGATAGAGGAAATGATGGAATACATGAAGCTCACCAATCTTCGATATGCAAATTTGGCTATGTTGACTGCTGGAAGGCCACAATCATAATTGGAGAAGCAAGTGGCCAACTCATACTTATTTTACAAGGCTGAGTTTAAGCATCACAAGGACGCTAAGCAAAAGCTTATGGTGAAAAATGTGGAACTCAAGGTTATCAAGGGAAAATATGCTAATTAGAGATCTACTATTGAGAACCTGGCCAAAAGAATGAATGACTACCATGAACTACAAAACATAGTCTAGGCGTTTGATGTTGGATGCAAACAATTCACTGCCTAGTTTGTCAATGTTAAGCAGTTGTTTCCAATAATTCTCTATCCATGGGATATCTCCATTTTAGCCCATATTGACACTACCACATGGACTATGAATGATCCCTGGAGTATGGAGGAGAAGATGAAGGAATTACTAGATGCCTTTCATCTTCCATTGGAGGTTGTAGCTGTAGCAAGACAGTCATAGCCACCTTGCCCACCACATGTGCCTGAAGCTAGTGAAGGTCCTTCAGAACCTTAGGAACCTCCACTGCCTAGGACTATATGATCTTCTGAATCGCCTTTATGTCATCAAAGGATGTGCTATCCAGTTTTGAGTTATCATGTCATGGTGTTCATGGATAAAGAGTAATGAATAAAATAAAATAATTAAATTGCTAATTTAATATAACTAGCTACACCTAACTGATCCTAATATAAGCATCCATTCCCACTTAGTGTACACATCCTAAACATGTTTAACACTACTAGGTTACCAAATGTTAAGCATTACAGGGATTACTAAGTGCCAAGTGTGTGCTCGAAGTGGTCATACTTATGTGCTTAATTAATCATTATTTATTCTAGCTTAATCTAGCTTAATCTAGCTTAATTTAGCTTAATTAATTACTTAAAATATTATAGGAAATTGCATAAAACATTAAATGCATAAATAAACAATTAATCTATTTTAAAGTTTGCAAGGTTTATTAGAAAGCTTGTTTTATTATTGGACACACTGCCATGCTCAGGTACAACAGTGCTCGAATAAAGATTCATACATTCCTTGACTCCTAATATAGGCACTTAGAAAAATATTCTAGCTTTTAAATGATAAAATTGCAAGAGATCTACTACAACTATGACAAAAGATGTCATAAACATGATGAGTGAACATGTATTTATAGGCAAAAATAGACACTGCATTGATGAGGCCACATCAACACATCAAATCCCATGTTGTTAGGACCACATTGATGAGGCCTCGTTAATGTAGCCCAGAAAATGCTACTCATCATACCTCCATGACTAAATGAAAACTTTTTGTTGAGTGAACAAAAGAAGAAAAAAGTTTCTTATAAAATTTTGGAAAGATATGGGATTATTAACTATCTATTGACATACATAAACACAACATCATGCATGAACAAACACTAAGTTCCCAAGTGTACAAAATTACAACCATGATAAAGTATTTGTGTTTAGGATAAAAAAATTGAACACAAGGATAAAAATGATTAATACAATTCCTTTGATGACATGAAGATGAGGAAGAAGTTCAAATGATCCTAGGTGGTGAAGGCTCCTTAGGCTCTAAAGCAGCTTCTCCTACTTCAAGCACACATGGTGGTTGAGGAGGTTATGGTTGTCTTACGGCAGTTGCAACTTCTGGAGGAAGACAGAAGGCATCCAATAGTGATTTCATCTTCTTCTCCTTGCTCTTAGGATTGTTCATGGTCTACATTACATTGTGAATGTGGGAACATCCGAAGGATAGGGCATTGTTGGAAATGACTCCTTCACATTAATGAACCAGGTTATAAAAAGTTTGCATTCAACATCGAATGCCTTTACTACATTCTACAACTCCTGGTAGTCACTCATTTTCTTGGCTAGGTTCTCAGTAGTAGATCATTGATTAGTGAAGTGCTATCTAAGAACATTGAGGGTTTCATTCACCACCTCAAGCTTCTACTGAGTTTCTTTGTTATGATTGAACTTAGCTTCATACAAGTACAAACTAGCCACCTAGTTCTCCAATTCAAGTTGTGGTCTTCTAGTAGTTAACATTGCTAGCTTTGCATGATGAAGACTAGCAAGCTCCATGTACTCCTTCATCTCCTCAATTTGTAGCTTCTTCATGTTGATCTCCATCTTGTTGTAATCATGAGCCTATCAAAGATAGGCTACCAGACATCACTTGCTTCCTTAAGCTGCTAGAAGGCCTTAGTAACTTTCACCTTCATTATTTGAATATGGCTTTATATTGATTTCTTTTTGTAGATCAACTTGATCTTTGTAGTGATTTTTAACTCTCAAATTTGAGAGCCTTATTTTTCTAGGTAGGTACCTTTATTGGAGATTTCTACTAAAGGGCTTAGACATCCTCCATGGAGAGATTTCTATTTTTGACTATCAATCTCCTTAGTTTAGTGTTTACTCTAGCTAGCTGCTTCTACTATTAATGGATGAAATGTTGCATTTGCTGCTTTTGCACATCAACATTCCACAGGTGGTGATTTTCTATGGTTAAGATGACATTCTCCTGGTGAGTTTGATCCAAGGCCTTTTGATATTATGCATGGTGACATCGATCAAGGATTGATCAAAGATCATGATCTCCTTTGTGTCCTCAACCTTCTTGAGATTTTCTTGAAGTTGTTGAAAAGTTTCATCATGAGTCAATGTAGGGTTGAGAAGCATAGGATTAGCAAGGTAGGTTCTTAATTCAGTAGCCTCTGCAACCAAGCATTGGTTTTGAGCCTAGGATGCTTTGAGTTACCCTTCCATGATAATGCATTTGCTCCTTAGTTCTAGCAACTCTAAATGGGTTGTAGTGACTGTATCCAAAAGGTCAAAAACATTCAAAATTGGTTGCCTAGTTCCCACTAGTCGATCTAGTAACTCCTCATGATAGGCTATGCTCAATTTGCTACTAATTGTTCCTATAGATGTCTACACATCTCTGAGTGTAGAAATGTCTAGTATAGACATTGTAGGTTCATTTAATGAATTAGAAATTTTATTAGTAACCACCTCTGCTACTGTCTCCTATCCATGGTGCTACATCACCAAGACAAGTGCCCCCTTGCATTCCTCCAAACACATTGAGAAAGTAGTAGCATTTCTAGAGATGTATAGGAATTCCTACTATTGTAAGAGAGAGACCATTACCTCTTGGGTGCTAGGATTCAATCTCATGAGTAGTTGCATTCATTGAGCTGAAAAAATTGGCCCACCTTCCTCCATCTAGCTAATAATTTGAGTGACTTCATTAAAGTGACTCATTGCTAGGTGATACATGGATAGATCACCACCACTTGTTCCTACTCGTTGCTCCTACTCATGCAACAATTACTCTCAGATATTGTGCATTTTTTCAAGGGTAGTGAGGGACTTTGGCACTACTTTATGAGTGGACAATGGAGGTGGTGGTTGTTACTCCTCTTCCATGCTTGAGGTAGTGGTCTTGTCTTTCATCATTTCTACCCAAGAGGCAGAAGAAATATGCCTGATTATATCATTGGTGTAACAAACTATTCCTGCCCTTTTGCATAGTTTTCTAATGAGGCAAGGAAAGGGTAGGGTCTTCCTTCCATGTTTTTTTTTCTTTAAATTGCTTCGCTATCTCTAGATAGATTAGTTGTGAAAGGTTCACATGGAATTTTTCGCTTAAAGCAACACATGCACAGGTGAAAAAAGTAGTCACCATTAGATTGAGATGATAGGTCACTATCTTGAAATATACATGCTCCACTATGGTGAGTGCATCATACTCCTTGCGCTCCACTTTATAACATCACCGAGCCCACTCCTTCTTTGCCTCTGGGTCTATTTATGTAGAGATCTCTACCAAATTTTTTCTAATATAAGGAAACCCAAGGTCCTACACAATGGAATCCACTGAGTAGGATACCTAAATGTCCTTGATCTTCAAAATGGCTCTTACTTGCCTACCATTCTAGATGAGATATGCCTCTCCCATGTACCATTCCTCACTAGAAGTGATGATTGGCCACATGGGAGATTTCTACAACCACATCTTAACTTCTAATGGAGAATGTTCTAAAAATGATCCAAAGTTCAATTCTTAGAGAATTAAATATTGGATGTCATGAGGCTTATTTTGATCAAGGTAGGCTTGAGTTAATGTGACCTCTAGTCTTGTCATTTGTCCTAGTGGCTCATCTTGATGGGATTATTTAGTTACAATTGCTTCCTTGGGAATCTATTGGATAGATTCCACTTCAAGAATTTCTTGAAGAGGTCCCATCACATGAGTTTCTGCTACCTATTCTTGGGCTTGTTCTTGTTGCTCCCTTTTAGCTCTAGTTCATTTATCCCTTGGTTGAGATGGTCCTCCTTCATATAGGCATTTCAGTCTAGGTGTCATCTATAATCACAACATGACCAAGGATTAGCACTTAATGTGTAACTTTGAAACATTTGGAATACGTTATCCCTTGGGCTAGTTACACTTGGCTAAGTTGTAATCATGGCTAGTTTGATTATTTTAATATTATCTAATTAAATAGGTTACCAGAGTGTGTTGGAAGGGTATAACTATCATAGGTTGATGATTTAATATTATTTTATTCATTAAACCCATGGGAGAGTTAAAACCATTCTGAAGGATTTTCTATCAAAAACCTAAGGTTTGTGGCCCCTACGATGTAAAGCATACCTCCAAAAGTTATAGGGCTAAAGAACAAAGTGAATTAGATAAAAAATTTTAAAGTTATGGGCTTTGGAAGGTTTTGAGCTCTGAAAAATTACAAAAGCTCACCTTATGTTTGAAGTAAATGACAAAAAAATCCTAAGTGGTGAGTGCTATATATAGAGATTTTTCCATCTATTGACTAGGCCTTGTCAACAAGGCCTAGTTAAAGCTATCAACTACGTTGACTAAGCCTACTCAACATGGCTATTGATCATCATTGACCAAGTTAAAATTAAAAAAATACAAGGAGTTTTTAAATGAAATTAAAGTCAAATGGAAGCCAAAAAATCCAAGAACATAATTAAATTCATGAAGAGGAATTAACATTTCTCAAAAGATGGAGAATGATTAGAGAAATGTCATAAGGAACACACAATTGGTTGCAACCAATGGGAAATGCAAAAGATTTGATTACCAAAATGTCCAAAGTTAAGGGACTTAACTAGCCTAACCAAGAGATATGAAAGTGGGTCCTTTCCATAGTAGGCTTATGCCCTTATTTACCCTTGCATAACCTCAACTAAGGAGTTCATAGGCCCAATAGCCGATTAATGGTTACGAAAAGTTAATGACCAAATCCCAAAGAATCTACCTAAGAATTTCAACACATCAATCTAAGACATTAATCAAAAACATAAAAATTGATAGTGAGGTGAGTTATGAAAAGCATTGATGGATGGGATAGAAAGTGGAATGGATGTTCCAATCATGATCAAATGAAGTCCCTTGTGGATTCTATGGTTAAATGACCCAATGAATTCCAACCTTAGTCTAGATCAAAACCAACCTCTTTCAGTGACTTTGGATCACCACTCGAGGATTGATCCACCCCCTCGAGACACAAGAATGCTCCCACAGACAACCACCATTTCTTATTGAAAAAAAAAAGAGAACCAAAAAGTAAGAAAGGGATTTATTTAAAGGGGACCTTTAGGAATGGGTAACATGTCTTTCTAGTCCCATAACTTGTGCTTGTAGCCCATTTAGTTTATCTAAGGGATGTGCTCTAAATTCTCATCGTGGTTTTTTTTGGTATTTTATGTTTTTATGAATTTTTTGGATGGGAACCACACCATGCAAAGACTTATTCAACTTCATGTTATGGGTTAACATGGAATGGTAAGAAATCCATGAAAACACACATGCACTCAAGCAAGTAGAGAGGTAGAAAGGGTATTGAATCCTCTTGAATTCACATCTTTTTTCAACCTTTGAATCTATCCCAAGTTTGAAGATTACTAAGGTTATAAGTTCATTAATGTTTTATTAATGAAAGGACCTTAGATTTCCAAAACCAAGAAAACTATAGAGTTGGTGAAAGGGTGGATGACATGAACTCACTTCCTATTTGATGAAAAATAAACCTATCTTAGTCATCAGTCATCAAAATTTAAAAATAGAAACCAAACATTAGTAATCAAAAACATTAGATAGAAACCACCATTAGGAAAGAACTACATCATTACTAAGTTCTGTTGGAAATAAAGCACTTTTATTAGAACATAAGAAAAATTCACACCAAAATATGGGAAAATATAAAAGAAATTGTAAAATGTTCAAGAAAAATAAAACATACGAATAATGTTATAAAATAAAAATATGGAAAAATAACAAAGTGTAAAACAAAAATGGTATAAAACAAAAATAAAAAAGTAGAAAAGGTGAAGAGCTAGTTTAATGATTAGCATATATAGCCATCTCCCACACAACTGAGTTGAAAGGAGGAGATCCAAAAGATTGAGTGTGGTTGTCCATTCGATGAGGTGTTGATTTCACTAGCTTACTTGGACTCATGGAATAGTTTTAGTTGTTGCATGTTGATTAGCTATTTCTTGTTTGGGCTCTTAGGTTTGTAAATTAACATGGACCGAGAAGGAATGGTTTCATAAATGATGTAAGGCCCTTCTCACAACATTTGAAACTTAGTTCATTGAGATACAAGTGTGTGGTTTTAGTAGAGAACCTTGTCTCTAGGTTGAAATTTCATTTTTCTTATCCTAAGGTCATGACATTTTTTAGTAAATTCTTTGTGCACTTTATTTAAGGATAGGGGCACTAATAAATTTTCATCTAGCATGTTAAGGTTGATGAATTTATCTTTTTGTGCTAGGATTTGGTCAAGTTCAAGATCACAAGGTGTTAAAAGTGTATAGAGCTTAGATTGAATTGGAAGAGTTGGTAAATTTTTGTACACCAGCTAATAGGGAGAGTAGCCTATACAGAGTTTTCATGTTGAGTAGTACGCCTAGAGGGCATCATTAAGTTTTGTTCTCTAATCTCTCTTATATTTGCTAATTTTTCTTATTAATATTTTCATGAATTCCCTATTGGTAACTTCTACTTGATCGTTGGCTTGGAGGTGGTAGGATGTTGTTAATTTATGTTCAGCCCTTAAGTGTTGCATGAGCTTGCAAAAATTAGCACCTGTAAAATGAGTGCCATTATCAAAAATTAGTGAACTTGGCACTCTAAACCTATTTACAACATTTTGTTGTACAAACCATACAACAGTGGAAAATGTATAGTTGGTGACGACTACTACTTTTTCCCATTTCATAGAATAGTCAATGGTGACTATTATATACCCCTTTCCATTTGACATGGGTGTGATGGGATCCATTAATTCTATGTTCCAGATGTTGAAGGGTTCTAGTTATTGGATCCATTACTAAGATCCCTTCATTTGAGAAATCATCCCACCATCTCATTGATAGTGTTTACAATAGTAGATGAATTATTGGAAATTCTTAAAGATTATTGTCCAATAGTACCCTACCATTTGGATTTTAATGGTCATGCATCTCCTTGCATAGTGGATCCCACAAGGACCCTTGTGAGTGTCTTGTAGAATGCATAGTTGGTTAGCATCAAGAACATACTAACGAATCATGCCATGGGCACACACCTTGTAAAGGTGTCTATTAATCTTCATGAAGCATTTGGCCTGATGAAGAAACTATTATTTCCTCTAGTGGTCTAACTCTTATAGCATCTCTTGAGAGAGAAGATAAGTGAGGATGTCATCATACCATTTTGGTTCAATGAGCACTTGTTTGTTTATTATACCAGTAAAGAGGAGTTCATCAAGAAATTGATCAGATAGTGGACTCTCATCCTCTTTACTGGTTCATCATAACTGAGATAAGTGATCAACAACAACATTCTCAATTCCCTTTCGATCTATCATTGTAAGATCAAACTCCTGCAAGATCACTAGCCACCGTATGACACAGGGGGCTCACTATTGGTTTATTCATCAAAAAGTAAGTGGAATTGTGGTTAATGTGCACAAACACCTTATGTCCAAGCACATAGTGCCTAAGCTTCTCTAAAGAATACACTATTGTCATCAACTCTTTCTCTATTGTGGTGTAACTGAATTATGCACCCACAATGCTCTCACTTGCGTAGTGGATGTAATATGGACATTTTTGATCATCCAACTACATAAGCACAACTCCTAAGGCATAGTTTGATGCATCCTCATGATGTGAAATGGATGGGACCAATAAGGTGTTTATAGAATTAGAGTCTCCACAAGCTTCTCCTAAGTTGTTAGAATGCCTTTTTGCATTCCTTGGTCCATATGAACGAAGAATATTTCATTGTGAGCTTGACCAATGGTTTCACAACCTTAGGGAAATTCTTTATGAATTGCCAGTAGTAGCTAATGTGTCTAAGGAATGATCAAACATCTGTAATAGTTTTTGGTTGATGGGTTATTCTTTGGATGACCTAAATCTCTTTAGGGTCCACCTCAATCGTTGTTTAAGAAATTCTATGTCCCAACACAATATCCTTCTAGACCATGAGATGGATTTTTTACCAATTGAGCTAAAGATTAGACTTCATGCAACTTTTAAGCACTTACTCAAGGTAGTCTAAAGCTTGCTTGAATATAGCACCATAGGTGGAGAACTCATCTATGAAGACTTCAACTCCACTACCAATTTGCTATTGAAAATTGCGTAGGAAAAGGTGTTGGAAAGTTGTAGGGGCATTTCACAAATGAAAGGGCATCTTACGATATGTAAAAGTCCTTAAAGGACTTGAGAATGTTGTTTTGGCCTGATCCTTGGATGAAATCTAAATTTGGTTATAGCCACTATAACCATATAGAAAACTATAATAGCAATGCCCAAAACTAGTGTCCAACACCTAGTCCATAAATGGCAATAAAAAAATGATCTTTGAACATCACCATTTTCAATAGCCTAAAATCAATAAAGACTCACCATTCCCATATTTCTTTGGCATAATTACAAGTGGGTTAATCCACTCACTATTCACAATTAGATAGATGAACCCTACCTTGAGGTGTTGTTCAATTTCTTATTTGATGATCTATTTCAATTTGGGATTCAGTTGCCATTGTAGCTACCTATTTAGCTTCATGGCTAGATTGGTATAGATGTGATGCTAGCATATCCTAGGATCAATCCTTGTGAGTTTAGGATAAGATCAACTAAAGGCTGTTGGCCATTTGTTAGCCACTTTTAACAACATTCTTTTTTGCTTATGAGCAAGGTTAGCATTGATTATAATAGACTTAACATTTTTCAAAAATGTATATTCCATGCTGGTAGGTAGAGTTTTCAACTCTAAGGGCTCTTGTTTAAAACTATCATAGATTTCCAACTCTCCCCAATTGGTATCATTAAGTTCATCATTAAAGAGTTGATGATGAACTTTCTTTAGTTTATCCATGCTTTTACCATAGGCACAAGTTAGGCTCTTAGTAGGTTCCATGCAAAGTGTGCTACTCTCAGAATCAATTGTCAGCCATTGGGTATCCTCCTATTTTATGGCTACTATGTACAAGCACTTTTGGATTTCAAATTCATCTGCACACTATTTGCATGCTTTGATTGATGTGCTTTTAATAGACCAAAGTTTCTACACATAGTTGCACCCTGTATCACTATATGTGATGCATGGAAATCTCTTCTTCTTGATCTTTCCAAATACATTTTCCTTGGAAATCTCCAGGGAAAGATCTCTAATGTCTATTTGCATGTCAACAATGCTTGACCAAGCCCTTCCCATAATGATTGGGAAGTCTCCCTTGCAATTGTCAACTTTGATCACCAAAAAATTGACAAGAAATGACCATCTAGAGATAGTGGTCATAATGTCCTTCATGAGTCCTAAGGAAATAATGATGGATTGATCTACCAATTCTAAATGGATGTTCTTCTTCTTGAGAGGATGCAGGTTCTAGGCATTGTACCTTTCATGGGAAATCAAGTTGAAACAAAAACCTAAATCAAGAAGAGCCTTGCATGGCTCATTTTCAACAATTTGCAATTAGATGAGAGGACTTCCAGGATCACCTCTTTTCCTAGGAAGGTTGCCAACCTTGATCCAATTAGATATAGTGTGGGTTAACATAATAGTGTGGATTTTGGGTAGCATGTGGTTTGAAGAGCTCTCAAAAGGAATGGATGTAGAGGATGAAGAAGACGTAGAAAATGCGATTGATCAATAGTCAAAGTGCTATAAGCATATACAAGAACCCAACTTTTCATGCTTGAATGAAGCACATTGTAATTCAGTATCATTATATATGGAAGGGAATTCAAAAATAAAGGATTGTTTTGAAAAAGATATCTACTGAAGAAATCAGTAGAAAAAACTTTGTTTACGATGACAAAACATTGGCAAAAGCCTTGAACCTACCATTTGTATTATGAACCTCAAATGCTTTATCACTATCAATTTTATCCCAATAATTTAATGTATTTAATCTTAATTAAACTAATAATATGGGTCTCATTGCTGCCCGGGCACCATTGTGAAGGTAGTGAGGAAACCATCAATGTGAAGGTAGTGATGAAACCCCCAATGATAAAACAAACCAACATGTCAAAGAAGCTTGTAGATCTTTAAATTGATCATGCAAAAATATTGTATGCTTATACTCTAAAAATTATGAACTATTCATATGGTATAATTCTTATAGCATTTAAATTTTATGATGTAATATGAATTGCAAACTCTTAAGAAGAATACAATGAGCTAACTTTGAGTTCGCAATTGTAAATATATGCTAAGATATTTATCCAAATCAGAACTGAAACTAAAATTGCTTTAATATACCTTATGTAACTTCAAGGAAAAGTGTTTTCGTACATCAAAAGAAAATGTGTGGCATTAGTTAACCACTAATCTCGTAAAGGACATCAAATCTACAATGACGAAGACAGGCGTTCATACAAAATTCAGAGAAATACTGGAATAATTTGAAAGTCGTGGTTCTTTTGTCGACCTGAATTGGACATAACTGGTAATTTTTGAAGCAGTCACATTCCTGCTACCCATTTAACAATTATGAATGTCTTAATTATGTCAATGTCATTTTTCTAGCCAATTAGGCTGGCAATTATTGGTTGGCATTTTTCTCGTCAATCAACATTCAACGGTCATGTCAATGAAAAAGGAAGGATGAAAAGTGGACATTATGGTTTGGATTTTGAGTTGCATAAACTTTATCTTGCGTTGCATTTGGAACCTAGCTGCTACTTCTTCTTCAATACTTTGCAATCACGATGGTAATAGTTGCTCATTCTGAACGGCTTCTTCTACTATTGTCATCTCTGTTTTTGTTAAAGATAAACTTCACTGCTATAATGGATCAATTCTTTTCAGGAGAAATCTTCATACCTTAGCGCACCATAACTTCTGGCAATGGAGATTTCGTGTTTGGATATTTTAATCTTAGCGACGATAGCAGGGGCAGCCTGAGCCTGACCCCCAGACGGTATGTTGGAATCTGGTATGCGAGGAACGCCTCTTTCATTGTAGCATGGGTCACTAATAGAGACAATGCTATTGTGGCAGAGCTGCTATTTTCCATATTCATGACCATCACAAATGAATCATCTCTGCAGCTAATCAACAACAGCTCTTCTCTTTGGTCCACCAAATCCTCCGCAAAACCAGCAGCCGCAGTGGTGATCCAGGGCCATGATCTCTCTTCTCATCTTGACATATGCCTACTTAAGCATACGTAGTTTCAATACCAAATCAAAAGTTAAAATTTTAAATTTGTTTATTACGCCTCTAGCATTCATATGCTGAACAGTTTGTCATTTTAAATCTAGACAGTTCACCTCAGAGAGATTTAGTTTTGGCTAATCTTGGTATGCTTCACTACTATAATAGCGTAATATGAAACCAAAGGTTTATACTTCATAATAGTTTTCAGTCTACTTAATTTTTGTCTAAATCAATGAAACAAAGTTTTGAGAGCGTCTTCGATGATTTCCTTGTAACCCTCTGGTTTTAAATCATTAGATTGAGGAAGGGGATGGGATTATGGGATACAATGGGGACCTATTTGGATTGATCAGATATAGAACTAAGAGAATGAAATTGATGAATTAGGACATGAAATTAGGCAATTCATCAATATTGAGAAACTTGGTGATTATGCAAATAGTGGTTGATGTTTCAACTTTTGTAATGGTCGACCCTTCAATTTCTATAATGACAAACCCTTCAACTTCTGAAATGGTTGACCATTCAAGTTGTAAAGAATGAAAATAGCAACCAAATTCTTAAGGATAGTTCCTAAAGACTAGGATAAACAAAAAAGCATGTTTAACAATCAAATACATATAAGACCCTCCTGTAAACTAAAAGTTTGCAAACTATCAGTATAAGAAGAATCATTCAATGTGTAGACTCCAAGCTGCTTTCTTAGCCTTTGGAATGTTGATAACTTGAGGGGTTTAGTTAGAATATTAGCGAGTTGATCTTCACTCTTACAAAACACCAAATTAATAACACCATCATTGCATAGATCACATAAGAAGTGAAATCTCACATCAAAATGCTTACTTCTTCCATGTAGCACAAGATTTTTGGATAACTTTATGGCAAAATTTTTGTCACAAAAAATTGTAGTAGTCCCTCTTGCTTGAAATATAGCTCATCTAGAATTTTCCTTAGCCAAATAGTTTGGCAAGCAGAAGATGTTACAACAACAAATTTAGCCTTTGTGATTAACAATGTGACAAATGCTTGCTTCTTGGATGACCATGAAACAACCCTTGTACCCATCATAGAAACGTATCCCAAAGTGCTCTTCCTATTAGCTTGATCTCCTTCCTAACCATTATCAATAAATCCCACAAAATCAGATTTCTTACCTTTCTTGTAAAACAACTCAAAATTTTTAGTCCCTTGCAAGTAATAAAATATTCTTTTAGCAGCCAACAAATGCATCTTCTTTGGAGACTCCATGTATCTACTGAGAAGACTGACAACATGCATTATATCAAGTCTAGTTGCAATCAAATACATTAGACTCCCAACAATTTTCTTGTAAAGTGTAGCCTCTAGCTTGCTTCCTTTAGGATCCTTGTTTAGCCTCAAGCTAATCTCAATTGGAGTGCTTATAGGATTGTAATCCTTCATATTAAACCTTCCCAAAATTTCTCTAACATACTTCTTTTGAGAAATAGAGATTCCAATAGGGGATTGCACTACTTCCATGCCAAGATAGTAATGCATTTTTCCAACATAAGTCATTTCAAACTCATCCATCATTGACTTAAATTTTTCAAATGAATCACTATCATTCCTAGTGAAAATAATATCATCAACATATAAAGATACAATGAGCACTTTTCCCCCATCAATCCTTGTAAAAAGTATATGCTCATATAGACATTTTTGAAATCTCTCCTTAGAAAAATAGGTATTTATATGACTATAACAATCTCTTGGAGCTTGTTTTAGTCCATACAAAGCCTTTTTTTAATTTATCAACATTGTGGTCACTACCAAGCTTCACAAAACTAGGAGGCTAATCAATAAATACCTGTTCCTCTGAGTCTCCATGTAAGAATGTAGACTTGACATCCATTTGGAAGATAGGCCATGAATTTTGTGCTACTAATGCAATCACCAACCTGATTGTATCATGCCTTGCAACAAGAGCAAATAATTCTTTATAGTCAATCCCATATTCTTGCTTGTATTCCTCAGCCACCAATCATGCCTTATACTTGTCAACTTCACCAGTCTCCTTTAGTTTTGTTTTGAAGACCCACTTCACACTAGTGGTTTGGTTTCCTTTTGGAAGATCAATCAGCATACAAGTACCATTTATCTTAATGGCTTTAATTTCATCCTCAATTTCCTTTCTACATTTTTATTTTTTAATAATACTTTCAAAAGTTGTGGGATCACAATATGCAAACAAAACAAAGTGGGTGATTAGGTCATCAGATTGGTCAATCCTAGTTACTTCATAATCCATCATCCATAAGGGTCTTTTCCCAATATGATGAGATTCAACTATTATTGTTGTTGGTAAAGTATTAGTCTCTATAGTTCTTGGTGCTTCAACCTCCATAGTTCTTGGTGCTTCAAAGTTTGTAGTTCTAGGTTCTATAGTTTTGGGTGCTACAGAGTCTATAGTTTCATTGTCGAAAATAATTGAAGTAGGTTGCTACCCATTCCAATTCCAAGTGCTCTCTTCATCAAAGATGACATCTTTATCATTGTCAGATGACTATACAATTTATATGCTTTGGATGCTTCACTTATGCCAAGAAAGGTACGTTTTTCACTCTTATCCTCTAGCTTCTCCCTCTTCTCATCAGGGATATGTGTGTAGGTAATGCAACCAAAGATTTTGATGTGATACACTATTAGTTTTCTCCCACTCCAAG
The DNA here is from genome assembly GCA_015680685.1 of Gnetum montanum. Taxonomy (NCBI): domain Eukaryota; kingdom Viridiplantae; phylum Streptophyta; class Gnetopsida; order Gnetales; family Gnetaceae; genus Gnetum; species Gnetum montanum. The sequence goes on from MNCI01033448.1 coordinate 39,839, forward strand.
CCTTTTTTGGTGTCATGTTTTGAACAGCAAAGGTGGAACTTCTATTCAAAATATGGAGGCTCCAATTCATAGTATCCAGCTAGAAACTCTTTGGAATACTTTCTCTTACTAAGAGGCTTCTCATCATATTGAGGATGGTTGTATATTTCCTCTTTGATATACCATTTTGTTGTGGTGTATAGGGGGCTGTGAGCTCTCTCTGAATGGCATGATTCTTACAAAAAACATCAAACACTTTTAAATAATATTCTCCTCCATGATCTATACAAAGAGTATTAATGATCTTTCTAGACTTGTTCTCAACACACACCTTGAAGCTTTTAAATGCATTAAAATATTTATACTTCTCCTGTAAAAAATAAATCAAACTTTTTAAAGTATAATCATCAATGAAGGTGATCAAGTACCTCTTAACTCCATTTGAAGATGGCTTTATTGGCCCACAAATGTCAGAGTGAACTAGCTCAAGGGCATTCTTTTCTCTCCATGATTTTCCTTGAAAGAATTGAGAATGATGTTGTTTACCAACAACATATTCTTCATAGACACTAGAAGGAATTATAATTTAAGGAAGACCAATCACCATATTTTTCTATTGTAGAGTCTTTAAATCCTCCAAAATTCATGTGACCATAGCAAAAATGTCAAAGCCATGTTGGGTTTTTTACTTCAAACTACTGGCAAGATTGATTGCTTTCAATCCTCAATTGAAATAATCTATTGGAGCTCATTTGAACAACTACAATAGCTCCTCTTGAAGGATCATAAATTTCATAATCATCCTTCTAAATAGTTATTACATGAACCTTCTCTTGCAATTGACTAGCACTTAACAAATTTCTTTTCAAATCAAGAACATAAAAAACATTGGAAATTGTTTTTACAAAACCACTCTTGATTCTAATGTTAATATCCCCCTTTTCCATTGCATTTATAGTAGAACAATCATCAAAACTTACTATAGAATGAAAACTTTTATCTAAGTAAGAAAAAGAAGACTTACATCCACACATATGGTTGTTGCAATTAGTATCCACATACCATACATTTGAGTAAGACTCTTAGCTGGTTTGAACTGCCATCACCAATGTCTTAGACTCCTCTTCTACAAAATTTGATTTCTCTCCTTTATCATTAGGTAGTTTAGTATATCATTTGAAATGATAGTGTTTGTATTTATGACATCTAAAGCATTCCACCTTAGATTTGTCAACTTATCCTCTAACTTTGCCTTGAAATTTATCACCATCCCATTTGAAATGTCTACTGCCATCTGTATTACCTTGATCTCCTCTTCCTCTACCTCTTCATCTTGAGGAATAAGTAAAAGTAGAAGCCTTTAAAGCTTCCTCTTCAGAAGTTGAATTTCAATTCATCTTCTATTCATAGACTAACAAAGAACTTTGAAGTTCATCAAGTCAAAGTACATCAATATCTTTAGATTCTTCAATTGAATAAACAACATAATCAAACTTGGGAAATAGGGAATGTAATATCTTCTCAATAATAATCACATCCTCTATCTTCTCACCATGAAATTGCATGTTATTGGCTATCCCCATTGTCCTTGCATAATAGCTAGTAATAGACTTCCCATCTTTCATTTGTAAAGTCTTAAAATCCATTATCAAGGCTTGAAGCTATGCATGATTTACTCTTGAAGATTCCTAATATTTTTTCTTGAGAGAATCCCAAATATCCTTAGAAGTTTCTTTGCTAAGAATAGTCTCTAGGATAGAATAACCAATTGCTTGAAATAAATAATTCTTTGCCTTTAAATCTTTCAGCCTCAATCCCTCTAGCTCCTTTCTTTGTTCATTTGTGAATGCAGCCTTAGCTATGGGTGCTACTACAGCATCTTCAGCAACTTGTCAGTACTCCTTAGACTTCAAGAAATTTTCCATCAACATGCTCCAATGGTTATAGTGACCATCAAACATGGGATGGTAGGCTGTAAAAAATTTTCAAAGGCCATTTATGCACTACTATGATCTTCTCTTGAGCCTCATAAACTAGGTGCACTACTGTGCTTTTCTCTCTAGCCTCCTGAACTAGGCTTTCTTTCTAGCCTCTTGAATTGATCTCTGATACCACTATCAACCTCTGAGGCTATGCACTACTAGCCTAAAAAAAAAACAAATAACAAAATCAGGGTAAACAAAGGCAACTAAATTTCAAAATTTATTCAATTGATAATGGCCTTTAAATAGGCAAATACATCAACAGAAAATAGCAATTGAATACTAATATGAATTAACTTCTATAATGATCAACCCTTTAACTTCTGTAATAGTTGACCCTTCAACTTCTGTAACAAATGATCCTTCAACTTTTGTAATGACTGACCCTTCAACTTCTATAATGGCAAACCCTTCAACTTCTATAATGGCTAACCATTCAACTTCTAACGAATGAAAATAGTAATTAAATTCCTAAGGATAGTTCCTAAAGACTAGGACAAACAAAAACACATGTTTAACAATTAAACACATTTAACAAAGGGGACACTACTAGGGATGGGGACAGAAGTTGCAGTAAAGAAATTGGAGGATGACATGCAAGGTGACAAGGACTTTTGCATGGAAGTGGCCATAGTTAGACAAGTGTAGCCCATCAACATTGTGTAACTGCTTAGCTTTTGTAGTGACCAAAACCACTACCTACTTGTCTACAAGTTCATGTACAATGCCTTTCTCACATCATGCCTATTCCATGCTAGCCTAGGCCTTGACTAGAAGATGTGGTTCACAATGGTAGTGGCCATGACATGTGCTCTAGAGTACCTACATGAATAGTGCTACCATCACATAATCCAATATGACATAAAGCTTAGGAACATTGTTTTGGATTCTCAATTTCGAGCCAAGGTCACCGATTTTGAGTTGGCCAAGATTATGGGTTGCGATTTCAGAAAGTCTCTCACTAGCATGTGTGTCACCCATGGGTATCTAGCATTGAAATGGCTTTCAAAATAGCCTATCATGGCCAAGGTTGACATTTACAGCTTCAACATGACGTTACTTGAGAGTGTTAGAGGTCGATGAAATGTTGATGATGGAGGTGGAGGCAGAGGTAAGTCACAAAAATTATTTTTAGCATGGATGGCATTGGAAATCAATGCTAGGAATGCTATGGCTATGATGGGCCCTATTGTAGGGGATGATACAAGTATGGAGGAGGAGTAGGTGAGAAGGATGGCATGCCTGGCATTGTGGTGTGTTCAACATGAGGAAGGTGAGCAGTCATCCATTCATGACATGTTGTAGGTGCTCCAAGGCATGGCCCAATCTCCTAAGGTATCACATCCTATTCCAACATTGATATAGGTGTGACTATGATGCTTCTTCACCCAATATTGCATTCGACTACACCACCCACCGTGACAATGCATAGGACTGCAACCATGATCAGGAGCTAGTGGATAAGAGTGATTACAAACTACTCTGTTTGGTCATTTTTGTTATGATCCTATCATATGGCTGTCATTACGATTTGCATTTAGTCAAACATTTTTTAACCCATGTGTAACAAGTTGATATGGCAATTAATCTCCAATTTGACTTTCCTAGGGAGCCGGTTTGACTCTTTCCAATTTTTTGTGAATTTGGGCAATTATTTATATAAACTGCAACAACTCTAATTAATTTGAAAACATAAAATAAAATTTGAAACATGTAATTAGGAAAAATAACTAGAAAAAAATCTTAATATAATCTCGCTACAAATTGAAATCACTGCATTCTCTTACAAACTTGTTACTAGGTCTACCTTATTCTTGTGACATCTTTTTTCAACTAGTTTGGTTTTGATGATTGATATTGCACATTATGGTTCTTGGTTGTAATTGTGTTGTACCTTGTGTTACAATAGTTACTGACCATAAAATATTGTAGTGTTTTTGGTTTCATGTTTTCATCTTAATTACTATAGCACTGCAGCATGGATCGCCTACCTAATTTACAACTATATTGTTATACTTTGATTTAGGATGCTTGCATACATGGTAACTCTATCTATATTCAATGTTACTAGATTTTGCAGCTAAGGTTAAGTTGATAAAGTCAGATAATACCCATCTAAAGCTTTATTTAATGCATCAAATGGCTGGGATATTCAATATTTTTTTAAGAATTGAGAACTATAATTTATTTTAATGTATTTTTAAAATGTGCCAATTTTTTCTACCTAGTTAACGAAGTGACCAAGTTTGTTTGAGTCATTTCTCATCCCAAATCTAGTATTTTTTCAAATTTTTAGTCATTAATTAAATTTATAGAGATGGGATCAACACTACACTGATCTTCCTATTCTTTCAATGTTGAACTTCAATTCTGTAAATGCGTGACTCAACTTTTCTAGTGTATCATGCAATAAATAAATAAATTTTTCTAGAATATTATCTTTATAAAACTAGTTTAACCTTTTCTACGATGATTAATTTGAATGTGGTGAAATATTTTTGGGAACAAAAATTGGTGGACATGAATTATCATGAAACAATGGTAAATAAATGAAACATTGGCTTATGGAATTGTATTTAAGAATAGAATAGGTTTTCACTTTTATTGTAGTTTACAGTTTCTAGAATTTTCCTTGGAGTAATACTCTATTATTCCATGCAACAAAGGGCCTTGAGTTACTACAAGGTATGTTGTTATGTTCATTATATCTGTTGCTCTTTTTGCTACTTTGTTGGAATTAAGTCGGTTAACTTGCCTATCATTAATATTGTTGATGTATAAATTTTGGACATACCAACACTTTGGAAAAAACTCGTTTGAGGAGACTATTGCCTAGGGCATCTCCAGTATAGGTATGGAAACTCGGAAATAGTCTCAACTGGAGAGGACCATGTGATGTTCCAAATAAATTAAACTACAAAATTAGGGGACTTTGAGTAACTATCTTAAATTTCTAGACTAAATGAAAATACAATAAATTTAAATTTTTTTGTAGTCTCTTGTTGCTGCTATCAGTCCATGCCAGGTGCTATCCAAAGCTACTACCACTGTTGTACTAACTGCCATGTGCACCCATGGAGGTATGGATAGATCTTGCACTATTCACGCATGCAAGTAATGTGCTACCTAGGGAAAAGAGAGGGGGCACTATCCTATCCACCATGCACCTTTAGCTCTAGGAGAGAGAGAGAGAGGCCATTCCCACTATGGGAACACACTACCACCTCTACTACCTATTGCCATATATCATTGTTGCGATTAACAATGTTGATGCTAGTGTCTGTAGTTGCCTACTACTATCATTGATTCTCTTGCTTCTTTCTTGCTAAGAAAAGGGATGCACTGAGATCTCTGGACTTGCAAAAACTGACTACTCATAGTAGGTTGTCATTCCCATTGCATTGACTGCCACTAATAGTGTGTTGTCACTCATTGCTCATGTGTGTCTAACTATTGTTTATCATCGTGCCTACCATGCATGTGTTACATGACCACTGTTTGATGTGGTATAGACATGTGCATCATCTACTATCACTTGTACAAGATCTATGCACATCTGCTATGCTACTGTTGACTCCTATTGATGTCCCAGTGTTGCCTATCATATGTGCTATTGTCTAGGCATAGAGAGAGAAAGCTACCTACTACAGTACTAAGGAAAAAAAAACCATCATCTGCTAGTTTCTTGACTGGGCCCCAGGATCTCCCGCTGATTCAAAGAGGGAAGACCCCCATTTTCTACCACTCATCTTTCGTAGTTGTCTGCAACATAGACTAAGAAGAGAGAGGAGGCTCTACTGCAGTTTCCTAGATGGCCCAATTCCTTCATCAATCACAGACTACCCGCTACAATTCGAAATAGATTAGAGCTACTTTTTGAAAAGAGAAGGGAGGCTGTCAATTCTACTCATCATATTTGACCTCGTCATTGTGCTTGAGAGAAAGAAGGCTCGCCATGAGATCCTAATGGATGTAGGAGTCCCCTCTAGTGCTAAGAGTCCCCTTGTTTCACCACCAATCACTGATGGAATGTCTGCCATGGATTTTATAGCCACTATAGGTTAGTTATCCCCATGTCCACCACATTACATCTATGCCATGAATGCCACCACGAGACATGTGTAACTTCTGCCATGACTGCCACTACATCGGTTACTATAATTCCCATGTTCTACATCTCCATGTAATGCTCACTAGTTTTGGTTACATTCACCATTTTCGCCATGCCACTTCTGTGAGGTTACATCCACCACTGCTCTATCATAACCACAACCAAATTGTTGCCACACATGGGAGCAACATTGTGTAATGACATTGTTAGGACAGAAGAATAGAGATATTTCTTTCTTCATAAATATTATTATGGTTTATGCAAAAAATTCCAAGAGTCATTAGATGATATTTTTTAATCTATAATTATGTTTAGAATGTTGGAATTTCAAATATGACCTGTGTCATATACTTTTACTTTGATGGTTTTTGTGGCTACTCACTTTGCACCTAATAGGCACTAGAATTAAGATTCATGATGAGATATATACCTATTGAAATAATTTCAAAGGTATATAGAAATTGTGAAGACTGAAAATATATTTTTTTATGGAATCAAAATTATTAATATGGCCAAGTACCTAGCATGGGCAAGGTTGATGTAGCGATCAGAAATGTTAGTAGCTAGAACACCAAGAGGTTCACAGGTGCATAGTTTGACCCCACGTCTGTGTGAGGGCCTACTAGAGGCAGAGACAGGGTGCCCTGAATAGTCTTTTGAATCGAATATGAACTTATGGAATGTAAATGGGGGTGCAGTGTAGTTAGCTAGGATGTTAATGGAAAATGATGATAAGTGTTCACACGGTGTCAATGATGTCGAGCATAGTTAAGGGTTTCAGTGAAAAATAAAGGTGCCAATGTGTGAGGATCACGACCTAGGTGTAGTTATATGTTAGAATGGTAGATAATGAAAGTGCTAAAAATGCAAGTAAAAATGCTAAAAATGTAATGAAAGAGGGTGAGAGAGAGCATGGAACACCACCCCAAATGCGATTAAGTGTAGTTAACTCTTGAAGGGGTGAGAATGTAGGCGGTGTATGAAACACCGTGAAAATTGCGAGTCGGCCTTAGGCAAAGATTCGCAATTCAGGCAAGGGCACATGTCAGAATTCTAGAAGGGAGAATAAGACAGAGCAAGACTAAGAGGCGCGTAGCATCAAGTCTTCGAATTCCTGTGTAGATTCCTAATCTTTCTATGCTTTCTTTGTTTATGCTATATCACGCGACACAGCGTAATAGTGCTTAGCGTGATTCTATTCAGACATAATCTGGCATCAGAAGGCTAGTTACTTCGGCATGGGGAGAAGCTTGAGCAGCGTAATATGTGACTTCTTGTATATTTTGCTAAGTCTTTTGTTCAAGGCCAGGCTTACGCTCTGTTACGCATGGCAGCGTAATGAGCTCCAAAACAGTCAAAGGAAAAGTCTAAGAAAGTGCAACAGATCAACCCTTTTCTCTTGGCATGCGGATTGCTCATCATACGCTCATCACACAACGTAGCATATCACAGTGTATTGCATTACCAAGCTAGACATCGTTTACGCTTCATTACGCGCAGCTGCATAAGCGAGCGTAAAACAGCTTGAATCCATTGTTTCCATGTTATGTTACGCTCATGCATGCAACGCAGCGCGAATGAGCGTAATATAACCCAAAGACAGTTGAAACATGCCCGACGCGTATCTGTTCTTCACATGTACAATACGCAAATAAGCATATTGTGCGTAGTCACAAATTTTGACACAAAAATGGTCAGGTCAATAGTACCCGAAACATTCGGGACACACGTCATCAGGGTTGTGCCTTTTCCACAGGACGTCGCAACCTATAAATACCCCAGTTGACAAAGATATAAGGGCTGGAAAATAAAAGAGGCAAGGACATTTTTCTGAGCACAGGAGCACTTATCACTTTGAGAAGAGACAGAGAGAGCAGCACTTTGACAATTGTTGACAACATCACCTTCTAGTAGAAACAGAGCACAGTTCGCTTTGAGCATCGGCAACAAGAGTAATCATTCTTTTGGGGAAGACACAACTTTCTCCATCAGCAATCATTGGTGGTCCTAAACCAAAACTAGCTAAGGCGAAAGAAGCAGATCAAAGATTGTGAGATCATCTTGCACGGTTTGCCCAGTTTGTAGACTCTATTGGTCAGAAACAGTCGATCGATAGACGTCAGAGCTTGACCTTCCTTGCATCCCAGCTTTGGCCCATGAGGTAGATTGGACTTCCATTTGGATAGTTTTCTTGTTATTTTGTGCTTGCTTTACATCAAGTAATCGGGGTCTCCCTAGTGTAACGTGATATACAAAATATACATTTTCCAAGTCAAAGCGTAGATCTTGAAACTATGTGTTTCTCTTGTGTTAGCCTTCTCTTATCGTGTTTAGCGTTATCATCGTTACAATTCATCTACGTCGTTTTCCCCTCATTTTGCAATTCCTCGAATTAAATTGATCCATGGAATATTTCATAATCTCCATCATTTTACTGATTAGTAAGTCCCTGTCTGATCGACAAGACCGTTCAGGGCGCCGCGGATTCATTTTTCCAGCATAGCCCTCGCACAGATCTATGGTTAAAACTGTGTACGTGGGATTTTGTTTGGTATTTTCCACCTGCCGATATTTTCCGTCGTTACAGTTTTCTGGCGCTAGAAGGAGGGCCTAGGCTCCGATCCGAATATTTTGGGTAGCCCTGTTAGCTATCCATACCCTAAACCGTAGACGTAATACCTCTAGGGAAGTTTACGACAAATCGTGTGATGTAGATCGGTCGCAAGGACGATTTCTTTGGAATCCTATAGGGTAGAAAGCCTATTCGTGCTTTTGTTGCCAGCCATTTCTTTGGATTATCAGTTATCGTTAATCTCATTGCTCAATGGATTCCTTGTACACGATCATAACCGCCATGGTCCTTGCCGATTTGGGTGCCACATCTGTGAACCCTATCGCAGTCACCAGACCAGCTCCTGGCGCAACAGGATCTCAAGGGCCATTGCGCCGATCATTGAGACTTCAGGGAAAAGAGCCCATCTTCATGGTCATAAACCCTAAAGAATACAACTTTATATGTGTTAAGATCCAAGCAAAGCTGGCTCTTAGCCGAGCCGAGGTCGAAGCGAAACGAAACGTTGAGGTGATCCACCGAGGGGGCCATGATTTCAAACCAACAGCTTACGACATTATTCCCTTGACCGAACATCAACATGAACTTATCACACAGTTGGTCATGGCCAAGAGCTAGGCTGCATAGGCTATGGTGGAACCCCAGAATGGGGAGGAGGAAGAGGACGAATTGGCAGCCTAGTTAGAAAATTCGTTCCATACCCTGAGCCCCCACACGTACATAAATCCCTTGTTTCCTTTCAACGGAGAGGCCGCTCCTCTTGACTCAGCCATAACCACACATATGCATGTCCCCATCATTCCACAAGCCACTGTGTAGCCATCTAGGCTGCAAGTGCAAGTGCCACCCAATAATATGGGGGCAGTCGCATCATCACGAGTACTCAGCATTCTAGCGGTGGTTCCGGCAACACCGCGCCCCATTTCATCCCTCAGATACAACCTCACACCATATCAACAACTCGCCCAACGTAGACTTTACCGCTCCTGCCCCCTCCAACTCAATAGATCACCATAGCTATTCAGCCATAAACATACATCCAACAGCCTGCCGCAAGTCAGTGGGCCAACCCTGCAGTGCAACACAACCAGTCTGTGTTGTATGGTGTGCAACCCTCCGTTGCACCCGCAACGCAAGTTCCACAGGTGGTCCTGCAGTATATCTAACCTTATCTTACACAGCAGCCGGTGGCTAACCCCTCTTCACAAACTAGTGGGTGGTGGTCTTCATAGGCCCCTACGCTTGCAGGGATCCCCACCCCACAAGCAGCTAGCCAAACTCTCCCGTCGTTTCCATTCCCTAGCGCCGCCCTCCCAATCCAACCTCCTATGCCTTCTGCACAGACACCTCTGTCAACAGGTCTGGACCAGGCTTTCTAGCTTATACAGACTCTCACTGAGGAGGTTCGACGCCTCAAAGCTACTGGTTCTGATACCATTCAGATCATGGACTTTTACCAGGATGATCTGATTAGTCTAGCAGTCCCTATGCTGTCGTTGCCGCCAGGGATGTCCCTACCTCATTTTACCAAGTACAATGGTGAGGGAGATCCCAATGCTCACTTGGTCACATTTAGGTCTGAGTCCTTGTTGTTGCAGTAGTGGCCATACACCATCATCAAAGTCTTTGCAATCTCTCTAATAGGAAAGCTTTGGATTGATACCGAGCCCTCCCACGCTCTTCCATCTCAACCTTGGAAGAGCTACTAACCCAATTTGTAACCTGCTTCAAATACAACTTGAAACCGGAAGTCACATTGGATCAGCTCATGGGGGTGAAACAAGACCCGCTCGAGCCCGTCCAAAAGTTCATACAGCGCTGGAATGCTACCTTGAATGAGATCCGCGAGCCGATCGCAGACTCACATCTGCTGGCTATATTCAAAGGAGCAGTCAACGACTTTATTAAGTAAAAGCTGTATTATCTTTTCCCCAACTTTCTACACCAGGCCTTCGCTCAAACTAGAAGCATTCAAGATGCTGCGGAGGCCAGCAAGGACCTGACATATGTCACCTACAGGAACGCACACAACAAAAGCAAAGACAAAGGTAAAGCAGCAACAACGACAGGAGCTGCGATGACTGAGGGTACAAAGACTAAGAACAAGAAGGCACCCACGGTGCCTTCTGAGACCACGGCTAGTGTCGGCACCAGCCAAGACATAACTGCAGCTCAAGGGCCCCCCCAACCAAAGCCAAACTTTGAGCGTAAGGATCGTTCAAAATACACGGCGTTGCCTGTAAAACACTCCGAACTGTTGAAAAAACTATTAGGGGCTGGACACATTCAACCTAAGAAGGTGTCCGAGGAAGCTTTGAAGTGTCATAGACGTCATTGTGAACTGCTGAAGAACCCTTCTTTAGCCTTACCTAACAAACCACCAGTTCCGAGATCTTTCAGGCTAGACCGTTTCTGTGACTACCACCAGCTATGTGGTCATGATACGAATTACTGCTGGGTGTTGAAAGATGACATTCAATGTATGCTGGATGATGGTTTACTCAAGTTAGACAGCAGCAACTTGATGCGTCCAGAAAACCAAACATTGCACGTATATAAGAACCCATTGAACGCAAACGATGATCCTTATACAATCACTATGGTGAGTACGGACAGTGAGAGGAGGGAACCACCAAAACAGCCTTTTGTTTTGCATGTTCCTGCCAGCTCACAAAGGGGGCCAACCATTTCATTGGTAGCCAGTGGGGTCTCAAGGTTGCCCTTCATCATACGGGCACCTTCTCGGATATAACCTCAGTCATGTAGCGATAGTCAAGCCGCAGCCTCATCTGCGCTCACGCCTAGGGTGCCCTTCATTATCAGGGTGCCAAAACCATAGGCTGCTCCTCTCATGCAGGGGCAGACCTCTAACCAAAAGCGTCAACCATCACCTCCCAAACGAAAGGGAGAGGACACCTCAGTTAATGCAAAGAAAGACCATCTTATGTTCAGCTTCCCTAAGCCTAGGCCCCTAGCCTCTGTGCCTTCGCCTGTACCTCAGGGGCAGGATAAAGGTGTAGAAACACAACTGCCTTCTCTTGGAAAGAAAAAGAACAAGCCCCCGACTAACACCGCTCTACCTCGGGAGATCCGTATCTTGGGCCGAATGGAAGAGGACAAGGGGGATAAACAACCTTGCCAAGAGAAGGACCTCCTTGCCACATTTACACAAGTTAAATAGGCTCTCAAACAAAAAAACACAACCTTGAGCCTTTATGACCTACTTATGACATCTCGAGAACATCATGAGGCTATGGTTCACATGCTGACATCCATATCAGTGGATGAAAGCTTGCTAGTGGAAGAGGAAGCGATACATGCTGTCATGTTTCCTTCTGAAGCTGAGCAACCCAGGCCTACCTCGCTGACTTTCCACGACAAGTCTATTAAAGAGGATCTAGAGAAAGGTTAGGTGATAACTGAACCTATGTTTATCACTATCCAGGTCGGTCAATATCGGATCCGAAGAGTGCACGTAGACGATGGCGCAGCTACCAACGTCATTCCCTATTCCATTGTGGATAGGTTGGGTTTGGTCGACTAGATCACACCCATGATGACAGCTTGCGTAAAATCATTCAATGGGGCATGGGTTCAAGTTAAGGGGATGGTGCGTATTGAGTTTGTGGTGGGGGATCAATTCCCAACAGAGGCCACTTTCTTAGTTGTCGAGGGGATTCCAGGGTTCAACCTGATCTTGGGGAGGTCATGGTTAGCCCAGCTGAGGACGGTTTTGTCACTGATACACCAAGAGATACAGCTGCCCTATGCCGGAGGGGAGGTTGTGATACACGGTGACGAAATCACCCCCACGACCGTCAATAACATTGAAGAAGAATGGGGTTCGGAGATAGAAATGACTGGTGATCAAACCCATCTCCAAATCCCTCAACAAACCGACAGCAATGATGACAGTCTAGCTTGGGCCGACCTGCCATTTTCGGATGGCAGCGTAGAGGAGTCAAACCATAAGTCTCCTTGCCCTTACGCAACACTCAATGTAAATGCCATTACGAGACAATTGTGTGTTAATGGTTGAACAATGGCTTTCGCGCACGTCATCATGTCTTAGCAAGTTATCATGGCTCATACTTAGCAGTTTTATTTCATGCATTTTTATGTTACATTAGTTTTTGGTTTTTACGCTTGTCATTTTTTCACGATGTTATATTTCTCGTACGTATGATATTCATGTTTTCTAATCACTTTAGCATAATTATGCAAAATCGTGTACCAGTATCATTTATGCTTGTTGTATTATGCAAATGGCCCGCAACGGCCTTAAACTAGCCATGGCCCGCAACGACCTTAAACTAGCCATGGCCCGCGACGGCCTTAAACTAGTTACGCAGGATTGCATACTATGACTATTTATACTTGATTACGCAGATGGACCACAACGACCTTAAACTAGTCACTAGTTTATGCAGAATCATATGAAGGCCCGCAATGGCCTTAAACTAGCCATTACATTCTATCATCATAACTTAGGCGAAATCCTTAATAATTATGTTCACGCTGTGCAGATAAAAGCATAAAAGCCAAAAAAAGAAAAAATGATTGACATTTAAAACATCCACCAGGTCTTATAACGCATCGTTTCAGTCATTCATAAAACAATACTTGACTTCACCATCAATAAAACTATGCGTAAACCATAATTATGCATTTCCTCTACTGCCACTGTCGCCAGTATCTCTTAAGTCCAGATCTAGCCCTAATGGATCATCCTCCAGTGGGCCGTCATTTCTGGGAATTATTCTTTCACGAAGAATTTCCTTTTCATGAGGTCCTCGTTCCGGCACCGGCCCCACGAGAGTACGTTGTTCATCGTTGCGTTCTTCCTCTTCCTCTGCTTTTGCTACTTCCTCTGCTAACTCCTCAGCTAGCTCATCTTCTCTATCCTCTTCTGGTAACTAGATACAAAAGAAGAAAACATATTAGCAAGGCAAGCCTTGACAAAACAATTAGAGAATTTAGATCTAGTCATGCAGAAGCTTACTCGCGATGGCCCTGCTTCTGCAGCGAAGGGAAGCTTCTCCAGGCCAGCCCACAGGCGCTTCATAATCTCTTCCTCCATTAGATCTGGCCACACATCCTCTCCCAAGGCAGCTCCAGCCTTCAATTTCCCTTTCTCCACGCTAGTCTAGCGAGGTGGATCAGGGAAGAACGTAGGGACTGTCCTCTAGCCCGCAAGGAGAGTCATCTCCCTTTCCGGGGACACACTTACAGTCACCTAATCTTCGAATTTCTTGAAGGCTTCTGATGCTCCGATGACATCCAGAAAGACTTCGAGAAATTCGGCTTTGATGACAGAATCATGATAAAGTTTGCCGCTTGTGGTCCTTCTTCTTCTGCCCCCACTCTTGCACACATGCACAATAATCCCTCCAATCCTGGATTTTCTGAGCTAAGAGTTCTATCTGCATCCGCTGCTCTACCAACGCCTGACTAGTCTGTATGCTTTTTTTGATGGTGGTCCAATAACGGGAGTAGTCGAGAATAGCGGTACGCTAGTCTTCATCCCCTATTGCCCGCGCTTGTAGGAAGTCACACCGTGATCTTAGGTCTCTGACCTCTTTGGTTAGAGACTCAACCCTCTACTCTGACCTCTGCAGCCTTTTCCATAGATTTTCATTTACGCCCCTACTTTCCCATAAGGAGTGTGTCGAGCTTAACACACATTTACACATTTTCTCATAAATGTGACGTGGCATGGCTACTTCATCGGATGGTGGCTCCACTGTGTCCAAATCAATGGGCTCCGTGGGATCCCATCGGAGGCAAGCTCCTAACAGAAATAATCATCAATGTTGGTGACGCATTAGCACTATGTAATATCACAAAGTTACTACAACCATAACGTACCAGCTCCAGGTTCGACGCACTCTAGGTGCTCGATCATGTCACTGACAACACCTTCCATGAAGGAAAATTTATCAGGGAAGTCTCTCCACGCTCTGCTCACAGTAACAAACGTGGATACGTCCTCTTCTCTTGTAGCATAATCCAGTTAGAAACTTCATCTATTTACAGAATCCTGCAGACGTGCTAACACATCCATTACCTCTACCGGTGATAGTGGCGACTTCGCCAACATCTTCCGCCTCCTTTTCCTCTTCACGCACTTGAGTCTGTGCATCGCTGGTTCCAGTAGCTGGGGCCTCCCCATGCACATGAGTCTATGCGGTGCTTGTCTCGACAACTGGGGCCTCTTTTTCTAAAATTGAGGCAACTTCCCCACGACTTAGTACCACTGCCCCTGTCTCAGGGGTCAGCTCCTCTGTAATTTTCACTAGTGATATCACAACACCTTAGTATATCATTCCAAACAAACATTGCGTAATACAGTTCCTTCACGCTTACCAGGTAGAGGCTTACTTCACTGAACTTTGATCGCCACAGTTTGGCCTGCGCCGCTCCCAGGCTCGGTAGAAGCCTCAGTTATACGAAGTCTTTTGCTCCGAGCTGTAGGTTCCACAATTTCCTCCGCCAGACGTTTTCCCTGTGAGGCATCGCC
This sequence comes from Gnetum montanum, assembly GCA_015680685.1. Taxonomy (NCBI): domain Eukaryota; kingdom Viridiplantae; phylum Streptophyta; class Gnetopsida; order Gnetales; family Gnetaceae; genus Gnetum; species Gnetum montanum. The sequence goes on from MNCI01033448.1 coordinate 55,003, forward strand.
AGTGTAAGTAGGCATTATCCCTCCTATACTGTTAGGGCCTCGCAATCGAGATGCTGCCAACCCCTTGGTCGTTATAGACAATGACTCCCCGATCCCTTCCGGTGGATCTTGCCCACGGGTAGTGCTGAGGATATGGGTAATCCAGGGTTTGGATAACTAGTCTCGGTCTTGCTGCACCCAGATCCCATTCCTTTGGACAACCAGAAACTTTGCAAAACGCCGAAGGCAAGCTATGAAGAAGGCGTAATGCACATTAAAACGAGACTCAAGCTTCTTGCGAAGCTTGATCATCTCGTTGCGCATCCATTTAGTGAAATAGCTTGTCCAATTGAACTGGGTTCCCTCTTCCAGAACCTCTCGCATAATACGGGTCTGTTCTATTGAAAAGAACTTCCCTTGCGAGAGCGTTTTGGGGAAGGTCCGAGCCCGAAAAAGGGGATAAATTGTCTTGGCGATGCCCATCTTGAATCTTTCACAAGGAAACCCTTTAGCCTCCTTTGGGACCCTTACCCACTTCTCCAGCCACTGCTGGAAGTTGAGGCTCCTCTCCACCTTCTCACTTACGGGAAGGCTGTCCGAGGGGACGCCAAATAGGTCTTTGAAGAGCTGAGCATCAATGTTAAAGCTTACGCATACATGATGTACACGCGTGCAGAAATGCTCTGCCTTTTCGTTGAAGGAGTTGACCAGGGTTAGCATTTCACTGGCGGGGACATCAGGAGTTGCAGCTAAAAACAGATGCATTAGCCCCACTGCTCGGATCTTGGTGGTCACAGTGACTAGGGCTGCCGAGTGGCCGAGCCAGCGCTGTGCGTCCTTGATGTCGCCATAGCGGAAGAGTACGGTGCTCGCCTCGCGGTCGAAAATTGTAAGGGTAATCTCCCGGGATTCCTTGACTAAATAGCGTAAAACACAAGTAAAAAAAAATCCTATTACGCAACGCTCACAATTTACAACTATACTACGCAATAATTGACTATGCAACAGCCCTACCAGGTCCAAATGGCAAGGGAAATGGCGGAAGGTTCCTCTGCACGTCCTCAATGGTAAGGGGCGGATCTAAGGTCCAGTCATCGTGCAGCCACCTGAGTTTCTAGTAATTCTCAAAAGCCTTAGCATAGTGGGTCGGGTACTCATGCATGTCGAAGCCAATCTACCCTATAACACCAGCGCACACGTTACTAGTTGAGGTAAATGCCATTATTGCCGTTTCAGCCCATGATAACGCATCTCCATTTCCAACTAACCTGTTGTCATGAATAAAAAACCTGTACCATACCACATAGGCTTATCTTACATTTTTCACATAGGCTTCTCTTATCCTTCACATCGATGATAGACATATAACAACAACAAAAAATATACAGTTAACAAAATTTGCTTACCTGCCTGTGTAGTACACTGTGCCTTGTGGGTTCTGGAAATAGGTCGAGACATGGCGAGCCATGAACAGCGTGTTATATGCATGATAACAGCTAAATTGAGCCATTTCCCAGAACTAGTTTAAGCACCTTAAGCCTTGGGCGCTAAGTTCTCGGTCCTCGGGACAACCCATATCGATGGCCCCGTCTGTCAAGAAGGCCAGAATCCCTTGTGCAGAACCCGCCAACAGGTGCTCTAAAATGGCACCGGTGATATCATCGGACAAATCAGACCACACAATGATGCTGTAGTTGTAGAGTAAGAACTGCAGAAACTCCAGTGCACCCTGTCAAAACCATATGGCCTTCCCTTGCAACCGCGTTTTTGGGGGAGGGACATTGGGGACGATGGGGTTTATACAACACAAAACCCTGACAATATCCAAGACAATCAGAACAGGCTTTAGCGTAACGCTGTACAGAAAACCCAAAACATAAATTAACGTGTAGATTTACATTTGTATCATTAATACAGAAAACCTACAACCTACACCTAGCTACCCAGGCCAAAATCACCCAAACCCTTGCAACAACGCAAGGTTCGTCCCTGACAACGGCAGTAGACGCAACCCCATCAAACCCTCGCATTAACCCAAGGTCCATAATTTGAAATCCACATTCATGCAAAAGATACCATAAAAAGTAGACATTAAAACAAACATAAGCATGTAAGGAATGACCTACCGGTTCAAAGGTGTAGGGTCACGAACATCGACCACCGCCTGCGAAATGCGCTCCAGATTTTCTTGCACCTCATCGATTTTAGCCAATTTTGCATTCTTCCTTTTGATTTTTGATGCCATTGTAACAGGTTCATAATTTTTCACCGTTTAGCACTTGCAAATCTTCGCAAAACCACATGCTCTAATCCTCTACTCTTTCTTCTCTCGCTCAACAATAGTTATGAATTCGAATTCACAATAGCCAACAACCTGTCCTCATCAAAAACCACTTACTTATATGCGAGGATCACCGACTTGATATCCGATTTCAGTGGGACTCTCCTAAAACGGAACCTAAAAATCAAGATAAGACGTTAAACTACCACATCTTATCGCCTTGTAATCGGGTTGCATTAATTACAGCTTGTTTACACTATTCAAAATTTAGTTAGCCTTCCACGTTCGACAACATCACATCACCTTTCTCCTAATCATTTACGCACTTGGCGGTTTTGCAGGGCAGACGGCAAATGGACGCAACATTTTCAGCACCTCTAACTTTGACGGGCCCATACGGGAAGGTAGTTAGGCAATTCGACTCCACGCTAGTAGACGTTAACCCCTGGTTAGAAGACGTAACCATAGCCGCGTTAGAGACGTCCCTAGAATGGCCAGAACAGTCGACGCGTACGCTAGACCTGGAGGCTAGAGACATAGCCGAAGATCCCCTCAGTGAGGTTTCTATCGTTACGCATAAGGGTGAAGCCAAAATTCTTAAAGTCAGCTCTTTACTAGACCAAAAAATGCACGATGCTGTAAAACAGGTCCTGTAAGACAATATCACAGTCTTTGCATGGTCATACGAGGATATGCCTAGACTAGATCCCAGGTTGATCCAGCATAACATAATCTTAGACCCAAAGATTAAAGCAATTAGGCAAAAGGTACGAAAAATCAAGCCAGAGATCGTGCTAGCTGTGCGTGATGAAATCACCAAACTGTATCAGGCTGGTTTCATTTGCATGGTCGATTACTGGGATTGTGTATCTAACATTGTAGTCGTCCCAAAGAAGACCGGAAGCATACGCATCTGCATAGACTTCCGGGATTTGAATAAGACCACAATCAAGGATAACTTCCCACTATCGAGTATCGACCAGCTAGTCGATACGACAGCAGGGCATGCGCTTCTATCCTTTATGGATGGTTTTTCAGGCTATAATCAGATTCGAATCAACCCAAAACATCAATTGACCACGACATTCATGACACCCTAGGGCACCTTTTGCTACACTATGATGCCTTTTGGTCTAAAGAACGCCGGAGCAACGTATCAACGAGCCATGACATACATCTTTAGTGATTACCTCCTAGGAAGACTGAATGATTATGTAGAAAATATAGCTGTTAAGTCTTTAAAGTCTAAGGATCATTCAGGAGACTTGGAGTTAGTCGTTAAAAGATGCTCCAAATACGAGCTCTGGCTTAACCCAAAGAAGTGAGTATTCGGAGTTAAAACCAGACGCATGCTGGGGTTTGTGGTGTTAGAAACCGGCATACAAGTTGACCCTAATAAGGTCAAAGCCATTGTCAAGTTAACACCTCCTACAGACGTCAAGAAATTACGCGGGTTACAGGGACACTTACAATCTATACGCCGGTTCATCTCGAGATTAATCGACAAGCTACACCCTATGCAACACTTGCTGAAAAAGGGGGTTAATTTCAAATGGACCGATGATTGCTAACATGCGTTTGACAGCTTCAAACAAGAACTACAACATTTACTAATGGTTTTCCCACCACAAAGGGACTTACCATTTTACATTTACCTCTCAACTTCAGACGTAGCATTAGTAGCATTACTTTGTCAAAGGAGGGATGATGGGTCAGAAGTGCCCATCTACTACTTAAGCCATGCTCTATGTGCATACGAAACGAGGTACAACGACGTAGAGCGTAATTGCCTAGCATTAGTTTTTATGCTTAAAAAGTGTAGGCATTATCTTTTCCATAGCAAGGTCAACATCATTTGTAAAAACAACATTCTTAGGGCCATTACGCACAACCTATACGAGAGTAGTAAAATAGCTCGCTGAAAGGCTATCATGGCAGAATTCGATCTGCACTATATTAACCAATCATCTACGAAAGGCCAGGTGATAGCTGACCAGTTAATAACTTCACCAATTAACAATCAAATTACTATAGAACCAGAGTTCCCTGATGAACATGTACATAGTTTAAGCCCTGTCTTGATAGGCCCCGAAGAAACGTTGTACTTCGACGGAGCTTCAACCGCTAGAGGTGGCAGTGCTGCCACTGTTATTACGCTATCACCTGAGGATGTGCGTCTACACACTTATTGCTTGACCTTCCCCTATACGAATAACGTGGCAGAGTACGAGGGGCTCCTCAGGGGATTACTAACTACCAGTGAACTCAATGTTCGACACCTAGCGATTAGGGGCGATTTGATGCTTGTCATAAATCAGATCATAGGAGTCTACGCCTGCAAGGCTGTACATTTTCAGCCCTACTACGATAAAGCTAAAGATCTTCTAAGAAGATTCATGACCATTGATGCCCAACACGTGCCATGCACGGACAACACACTAGCCGACACATTGTCTACATTGGCTCTGAACGTACCTTCACATCTTTTTGACACCTACCCTGCATTGATAATAGACTACGCAGATCCTATCATTCAGATGACGCAAATCTCTTCTCTTCTCGAGGAAGGCATGCCTGAATGGTACGACGACATTAAAACTTACCTTTTACAGGGCGAGCTATCGTCTGAATTGACACGCGCGTAGAAAGATGTGATCCGCAAGCGGGCTAAGAAATACGTCATCATCGGAGATAGCACTCTTTGTAGATGCTCCTTTGATAGCGTGCTGCTTACTTGCGTTGACAAAAACTAAGCGCAACATATAGTCGGCGAAGTTCACAAGGGACTGTGCGGTGGCCATGTAGCACCATGAGCTATGGCCTTAAAAATCCATCTCTTAGGATACTACTAGCCACGCATGGAAAAAGATTACCTGATGAAGGTTAAAACTTGTGACACGTGCCAGCATCACGTGAATCTTATACATGTGTCACCTACAGAATTACATATAACACAAATAACATGGTCATTTCAACGATGGGGACTAGACATTATAGGCCCCATCACGCCAAAATCTTCCGTAGGTCATAGCATCATCATTACCACCACTGAGTATTTCATGAAGTGGGTAGAAGTTGTTCCCCTACGGAAGATCACATCTCAGTAGATTTTCCATTTTATCCTGGACAATATAGTAACCAGATTTGTTCTCCCGATGACTATCGTGACCGACAATGGACCACAGTTTAGTAGCACGGTAACCAAATCCTTCTATGATAACCTGGGCATTAGACAATCTTTTTCCTCCCCCTATTACCCGCAAGCGAATGGTCAAGCTGAAGCAATGAACATAGTGATCATCAATCTGCTCAAGAAAATGCTTGACGACAACAAAAGACGGTGGCACGAACAGATCCTCTATGTGCTATGGGCGTATCGTACTACGTGTAGAACAGCTACGGGTAGTACACCCTATAGCCTAGTTTACGGGTCTGAAGCAGTGCTACCTCTCGAGTTGCAAATTCATTCTTTGAGAATGGTCCTCTCCATGATTATAAATGAGGCTCAACACACCGAATCTCGAATTGCAGATTTGGATTCAGTAGAAGAGAAGCGAATGCAGGCTCTTGACACGATTGAAAAGTATCAAGACAAATAGAGATAGAAGCATCGTCACAACCTTCAGCAGTGCCTGATCAAGAAAGGAGATCTAGTTCTCAAGGCCATGCACGAACCAGTAGGCAAGTTCTCTGCAAACTAGGAGGGCCCTTTCTTGGTGGTTGACGCGTACAACAATGGAGCATTCAAGATAGCAGATGTCAATGGCAATGAATTACCGAACCCTGTAAATCATGTATATATGAAGTGGTATTACGTTTAGCAGCGTCTCTAGCGTGAACAATCAAGTATGGCAACAATCATCCGCTACGACGCTAAACAGGCAACCATCGTCCGCTACGACGCTAAACTGACAACAATCGTCTGCTACGACGTAAAAATGGCATTCCTTGCACGCGTCCGCCATGACGCTAAACTAGCATTGATCATCCGCTACGACACTAAACTGGAAAATTGTAACCATCCGCTACGATGTAAAACTGGCAATGTTGTACAGGTCTGCCAAGACAAAAAATTGGCATCTTTTGCATGCATCCACCACGACGCTAAACTGGCACCGATTGTCTGCCATGACACAAAACTGGCACAGGTAAGTAGCCGTCTGCTGAGATGTAAAACGAGCACAGATCTATCCCTGGGTCATGACACAAAACTGACATCCACAACACAGTCTGCTGAGACCATAAATCAGACACACCACTGTCTGCTACGACATAAAACTAGCACTTCTCGGTCCGCCCAAACTTTAAACTGGGACCATGGTCTGCTGAGACTTAAAACCAGCAATGATAGTCTACCAAGACTTAAAACTGGGACTTACAGACTACTGCCATGGAAATCAAGCGAGCGTGATCATCTTTGTACAACTGCATAACAAACGAGGTGGGATACTGGGACAGTCCCAACGTCGCCACCCCACCGGCATCCTACTAATTCCTCGGATGAGCTGAGAGGCATCTTACTGATCCCTCGGAGATGTTGTTGCTGCGCCCACTGTAGCGGTGGTACCTCTGAGAGTTTAGTCTCGCCAGCCGAAGCCCCGACGAAATCCTCGTTGACAACGACCTCGAGGACCTGTGCTGATCCTCGCTATCAGACGCTGGCTTCGCAGATTCATCTAGCTAGTTCTTTACCTGACTAGTTAGGTGCACTGTGTCTGATATCTTTTGGCGACGATATGCTGGGCCAATCGTCAGGATTGGCGGCTCCAGCCTCACGCTACAGCTCCTTCTTGACGACCCAACTGCTTTATCTCATCTCAAACAGTACTGGTTTCAACAACTTCACTGGTTCTTCACGTGGGCAATGGTGTCCTCTGCTTTTCCTCTGTGGTTGCAGGTTACTTGCTTCGAGGATGTCATTCAAAGGTGCGTCCATCTTAGCGATGAAGAACAACAACGTTTTGAGATGGCTGCTCAGGCTTGCCCGTCCACTTAGAACTACATGCCTATACCTCTCATAATCCTACCCTTAGCTCTTATTTCGTTTCATCCCTACCACCTGCTTCCCGTATCCAAAAGCTACATACGCAAACACTCATCTTTCACATTCGCAGTGCAATCAAGCCCATAACACAGTTAAGCGCTGTAGCAGAGTTATCGCAGAAGTGATGCACCATGCTCCTTTTGCAAGCATTCCTGCTATAATCAGTGACAAAGAAATCTCAGGCTGATGCACTATGTTCATCTGAAAGCATTCCTGTTGACATAAGTGTGCGTACGTTTCTGTGCATTTAGTAAGCGTATTCCATACTCCTACCATCTTGACTTATTTTACGTCTTCCCTGAACCTATTTCCTACTATGTCATTCTATCTCCCATTCCCTCCAGCTTTGCTCTTCCATGTTGACAGGGCAACGCTTGAGTAGCCATGGATGGACTCTGTTCTTGCTTATACCAATCTAGTGTTTCGTATTCTTTGTCGACGTCTTTCGGGCTAGCCCTCTAACCAACAACAAAGAGGGGCCATTAAAACACTGTGAAAATTACGAGTCGGCCTTAGGCAAAGATTCATAATTCAGGCAAGGGCGCATGTCAGAATTCTAGAAGGGAGAATGAGACAGAGCAAGACCAAGATGCGCGTAACATCAAGTCTTCGAATTCCTATGCAGATTCCTAATCTTTCTATGCTTTCGCTATTTACGCTATATCACACAACACAACGTAATAGCGCTTAGCATGATTCTGTTAAGACATAATCTGGCATCAGAAGGCTAGTTACTTCGGCATGGGGAGAATCTTGAACAGCGTAATATGCGACTTCTCGTATATTTTGCTAAGTCTTTTGTTCAAGGCCAGGTTTATGCTCTGTTACGCATGGTAGCCTAATGAGCTCCAAAACAGTCAAAGGCAAAGTCTAAGAAAGTGCAACAGATCAACCCTTTTCTCATGGCATGCGGATTGCTCATCATACACTCATCATGCAATGTAGCGTATCACAGTGTATTGCATCGCCAAGCTAGACATCGTTTACGCTTCGTTACGCATGGCTGCATAAGCAAGCGTAAAACAGCTTGAATCCATCGTTTCCATGTTATGTTACGCTCATGCACGCAACGCAGCACGAATGAGCGTAATATAACCCAAAGACAGTTGAAACATGCCTGATGCACATCTGTTCTTCACACGCATAATACACAAATAAGCATATTGTGCGTAGTCACAAAGTTTGACACAAAAATGGTCAGGTCAACAGTCCCAAAACATTCGGGAGACACGTCATCAGGGTTGCACCTTTTCCACAGGACGTCACAGCCTATAAATACCCCAGTTGACAAAGATACAAGGGCTGGCAAATCAAAGAGGCAAGGACATTTTTCTGAGCACAGGAGCACTTTTCACTTTGAGCAGAGACAGAGAGAGCAACACTTTGGCAATTGTTGACAGCATCACCTTCTGGCAGAAACAGAGCACAGTTTGCTTTGAGCATTGACAACAAGAGTAATCGTTCTTTTGGGGAAGACACAACTTTCTCTATCAGTGATCATTGGCGGTCCTAAACAAAAACTACCTAAGGCAAAAGAAGTAGATCAAAGATCGTGAGATCATCTTGCATAGTTTTCTCAGTTTGCAGACTCTATTGGTCAGAAACAGTCGATCAATAGACATCAGAGCTTGACCTTCCTTGCATCCCAGCTTTGGCCCATGAGGTAGATCAGACTTCCGTTTGGACAGTTTTCTTGTTGTTTTGTGCTTGCTTTACATCAAGTAATCGAGGTCTCCCCAGTGTAACGTGATATACAAAATATACTTTTCCAAGTCAAAGTGTAGATCTTGAAACTACACGTTTCTCTTGTGTTAGCCTTCTCTTATCGTGTTTAGCATTATCATCGTTACAATTCATCTACGTCGTTTTCCCCTCATTTTGTGATTCCTCGAATCAAATCGATCCACGGAATATTTCATAATCTCCATCGTTTTATTGATTAGTAAGTCCTTGTCTAATCGACAAGACTATTCAGGGCGCCGTGGATTCATTTTTCCAGCATAGCCCTCGCACGGATCCGTGGTTAAAACTGTGTACGCAGGATTTTGTTTGGTATTTTTCAGCTGCCGACATTTTCCGTCGTTACAGTGTACAGTAGGCATAGTGGATAGTGTATTCATAGTCTCAGGGACTTCTAGCTACAAAGACTAATGTTTTTCCATAGTGTCTATGCTTGCCAAGTTGGCTACCATGATGTGTAGTGGGCTACAGTGTTTTGCGGTGAACTATGGTGATGTGTAACCTTGCCTTTCTATCGTTCGCTAGTGTGCCTTTGAATTTGCTAACTTGGCCAATTCTCAAATTTTCCAACCTACTTCAATTTTTTCCAACCCTAAAAATGTTGAGGATGAAGGTATTTATAGGGCTAGGTTTAGCATGAAATGCAGAGAGATTGCCATGTGGCAAAGGGAACAGTTGGAACTACGTTGTCACCCAACTACACTCTTCACTGAGGCTATTGTTGTTGTGCTCTACTGTACTTTGCTAGACTCTGCAAGGTTGGGAGATTGTGACTATGCTACCAAGTGCATGTATATGCACTGAGAAGACTACAATGTACTTGAAAAAATGCAACTTTGGAGAGTACACTCTAGGACTACACTCTCCACTATCTTGTGTGGGGTTGAGTGTAGTTACAATTTGGGGACAAAGAGGAGATACAAAAAAATGTATTTCGCTAAAAACACTCACCAAAGGTGTGTTGGAGCTAAGCTAAATGCTGGTGTTGCATTATGGAGGCCTTTGGAGGCTGTTTTGGTTAACTATGCTTGACTACGCTCTAGATTGGGGGAGCGCATAGTCCAACACTTAGAAAAATTTTGCAAAAAAATGGCTATGTGCTAACTACATTCTTCGTAAGAGGTTGACTATGCTCTTAATTGGGGGTGAGCATAGTCCCAGTACTTGTCAAAAGTTGCAAAAACTAGCTTCTAGTTAACTATGCTTGACTATGCTTTGGGGTAGTAGAGAGTGTAATCTCAACACTTCAAAAATTTTGCAAAAACTACACCTTCATGCTAATTATGCTTGACTATGCTTTAGGGAAGCAGAGAGTGTAGTCTTGGCACTAAGAAAAAATTCGCAAAAATGTGGCCTTGATGCTTACTATGCTTAACTATGCTCTAAGGAAGTAGAGAGTGTAGTCTTAACACTTAGAAAATTTTGCAAAAAATACGCCTTCATGCTTACTACACTTCACTATGCTTTGGGGTAGTCAAGAGCGTAATCTTGACACTTAGACAAAATCTATAAAAACTAGGCCTTCATGTTGACTATACTTGACTACACTCTAAGGTAGTGGAGAGAGTAGCCTTAGCACTTAAAACATTTTGTAGTGGCTAGCTGGACACTTATGAAATTTTGCAAAACTAGCCTTTTTGTTGACTATGCTGTCTACTAAGTTGACTATGCTCTGGGGTAGTGAAGAGTGTAGTTCCAACAATAAGAAAAAATTGTAGCTTCTTGCTTCACGATGACACTTAGACAAAATTGCAAAAGAAATTGATTTTTTGCGGAAAAACTCCATAGCAGGCTTAGCACCAACATAGCTTGGAGAAAAACACCATAGAGAATCAATTGGTCCCTCTTTGTTGACATCTGGAGGAGTGGCTTGAGAGACATTGACAAAGAATAGCAAAACACCATAGCAAGGTTGGCACCAACATAGCTTGTTAGTACCTAATCAGATGTTGCTACACCATGCTAAAGAGTGCTATGGATAGTGGTACGTTGGGGGTAATAGGTGTAGGTAATTTTTTGGGGATAAAAGTGAAGATGAAATGCACACAAGATGTCATGATGTAGGATGCAGAGTTAGCACGACTGATAGTGATCATGGAACTAGGGTGGCTTGCCGCTGAAAATGTTGACCTAGTGCTCATGAGAGAGTTAGTGTGGATTCTAGGTTGGACTGGTTGCAAAATTGTAATGCTGTGAATTTTCTTGGAGAGGTGCTTTCCTTCCTTTTCTTTTCTTTTTATTTTTTTGCTATGGGATGTACTTGCTTTGGGTTCTACACATTACTAAATGCTAACTAGGAGGTGCTTTTCATCAAGTGAACTGCATGCTACCGAATGCACTTTGCTTTGATGCTTGCAAAATCGCATTGCATCTACAAGATAGGTGTTTCCTCCCTAGGATGACATGTGTTACATCCACCTGAGCTTTGACTAGCCAACAGAGGCTCCCCATGGGACAACTTAAGTTATGTCTTCCTTGGGTTCTATGGTTTGACTTGCAGAGGATGCCATGTGTTCACATCATGTGAGCATTAGAGAGGTTTGCAATCTTGACTATGCAAGAGAATGTAAGAGTATCGAAACATAGGGATGGATATAGGTAGGCTATAATAAGGTAGTAGGGATGTGCATTCTTGAGTGTCTTAGCGAGTATAATCATTTACATCAGAGCAATGTGAAGACTTGCTGCTACGATGAGATCCACCTTTGCATAATGACCTAGGACTTCATCCTACAAACAAAACTCTAAGAAGATAACAAAAATACCAAACATAAAATACAATAAAAATGCCAAGGGCAATGATGCTACAAGTTCTCCAAAGGCCACACCCAATTGCAAGTGCTCAAAAAATTAGCAAAAAACTAGTAAAATGTAGGGGGCCAATGATGCTGCAAGTGGTCCAAAGCTTGTGCTCATTGTAGGTGCTCCATTTTGGGACTACAATATCCCAACTTGCATGGTGCACAAAAGAGTGGGGAAGGGGGGAGTTAAAAATATTCTTGCTTGCTTACTTGTAGAACTATGCATGAATAACTGCAAACCTAGTTTAAGGTCATGGTAGACCATGGTATGCTAGTTTATAGTCTTAATGGACCATTGTGCGCCATTTTAGCATCATAGTGGACAAATGATATGATAGTTTAGTGTCATAGCAGATGAATGATGTACTAGTTTAACATCATAGCAGAGTTTAATGTCATAGTAGACAAGTTTTTGCACCAATTTAACATCATAGTGGATGAACTATGCCAGTTTAACATCATAGAGGATGAATGCTACTATGCTAGTTTAATGTCATAGTAGATGAGTTACTATGCCATTTTAATGTCATAGAAGATCAGTGCTTTCCATGTTGAATTGATGTGAGGTGCTGCATGCTAGGTGTAGTATGGCTTTAGGTATGAATCATTCACTAGATTAGCAAACTCATTTTCATCTTGATGAGCAAGCTTGAATGCTCCATTGTTGTAGGCCTTAGTAACCAAGAAAGGCCCTTCCCATTTGGTTGAGAATTTATCTGTGGGTTTGTGAATGACCTTGAGGACTAGGTCCCCTTTCTTGATTAGGCATTGATGCTAGTTGTCATGATGTTTTTGCCATTACTTTTCTTGGTATCATTCCATGTGACTAAGCATCTACATGTGCTCCTCCTCTATTAAGTTGAGGTCTTCAGTTCTCAACTTGTTATCTTGAGCTTTGTTAATGAAGTTCAAGAGGATCACCTAGAGAAATGGAACCTACAATTCAAGTGAAAAAATTACTTTAGACCCATAAACAAGGCTATAAGGCATCTTACCTATTGTTGTTCGGTGTGTTGTGCGGTAGGTCCAAAGTGTATAGACTAGTTGCTCATGCCATCATCGTTTGCTATTGTTTAGTATCTTTTTTAGAAGGTTGACATTGACTCTGTTAGTGGCCTCCACTTAGCCATTTTCCTAAGGCTAGTATCACGATGAGAAGAATTGTTTAATGCCAAAGTGTTCACAAAAGGCTTCAGTTTCAACACTGCTAAATTGTGGCCCCTTATTTATGACGATTGAAACACCACTAATTTTGGGCTTTAGAACTTCAACAAGAAATTTTTCTGTGTTGGTGCTATGCTCCTCAACATAGCTAACATAGCATGCATCAAGGCCTGTTTTGTGAAATTTTCTAAGTGTCAACAGCAATTGCATGAAAATTTTTCTAAGTGTCCTACTATGCTCTCACTCTACCTGCTACACTCTAGAGCATAGCTAATGTAGCACATACTTCCATGGCTAGTTGGCCCAAGTGCTAAGTCAAAATTTATCAGGATTTCTTGAGATGGAAATAATAGTTTGGAAAATTCTTTATCTCTTGGGTTACTACTCTTTGCTATCCTCTAGAGCATAGCCAGTGTAGCACACTGTTCAATGGCCAATTTTGCCTAACTGTTAAGCAAGAAGTTGTCCAGCTATCTCAACATGGAAGACACATTTGGTAAATATTCTAACTCATGAGGCTACCACTCCTACTATGGACTAGAGTGTAGCCAACCTAACATGAAGAACAAATGTAAATTCTATCAAAATTTTCAAAGTATCCCAACTACATTCTACTATGCTTAAGAGCGTAGCTAGCATAACCAGTGTTGGACATCAAATTTTGCAAAATTTGACTAAGTGTTATGTTACGCTCTAAAGTGTAGCTAGAGTAACACTAAAGAATAGCCTCAAAAAACCTCCAAAAGCCTCCAGAACTTAGCATCAGCCATTTTCTTAGCTTAGACATCCCTCCAGCAAGAAATATTAGCAATTTGTATCTCTTTTACATCCCAATTGGTTACCCAAAATTGTACCTACACTTGAAGCTACTCAAAAGAGGAGAAGACATAGTCCCAGAGCATAGCCTCCAAGTTGCACTATTTTTGCATTGTTTGTAGGTACATTGTGGTCATTCAAACCTTGGAATATGTAGTCTTGCCAGTGTAGTCATAGTTTAACAATCTTTGGGGATCCATTCTAGTACTCTAAAGTGTAGCACTTGCTACTCCCATGGGAGCATAGCAAAGGTCAGCATAGCCTCATCTACCCTCATGCCACATGGTACTAGATCCACATCTTGTGCCACATGGTACCTGTATCATCCAAAAATGTTTGCAGTTGAAACACCAAGGGGTCATCAGGCATATTGCCAACCCCAAGTTCGTGGAAGGGTTGTGCTGGAGAAAATGGAAATGGGGTGCCCTAAATGGTCTAGTTGATTAGACATGGACTTACATGGTGTATAATAACTATTTGGAAATAGAGTTGTTAGAGCATCACACACAAGAGTCGAGGAAAGAAGAAATAGGACATACACAATAAGGTGAGTACACCAATGCATATTGACAATAGAATTGAGCAATTATGCTAACAATTTGAAATACATGCTAAAAAGAAATGAAGTGCAAAATTAGGTGAAGAAATGCACAACCCCAAATTTGGGGAATGAAAATATTGATTAAATGATGTATTAAACTAGTACATAGTATCAAATAGGCATCATAAGATAGTGGGGTAGTATGATCATAGTCTCTGGGGCATTGAAGATGCGGTGTTGACAGCCACCAAGGAAGTTGAATCTACTGGGTCGGCTATTGTCATGTTGTGTAGGTGTGGGTTCAGTGCTCAATAAGGTGTCATGCTTGGGTGCTAAAGTGGAGAGGTGAGGAAGGTGTCAGAGATGCTCTAAATCTAAGATTTTCCGATTGTCAACCTTTTTCTCATCAATCTTTTGCAAAAGCCAACTACCCAAAGCCAATAATTAAAATGTTGATTATTGGGGTATTTATAGAGCTAGGGTTGATGGTAGATGTGGATTGGATGCCACATGGCTTGGGTCAAACACAACATGAGTGTGAACAAGTTACATGAACATGCTACACTCAAAATATCAAGCTCTACAGAACAGAAACAAGAACTAACCATCTGCCAAATTATGACCACACTGCCCAAACTACATGTGCCAAAGTCTGAGGCACTTCCACGTACCTACAGATAATGCCAAAACAAATGCTATTGGGAGCCTATGCTCCAAGACTACGTCCTCCCCCTCTTCTAAATAGGGTTAAGCATAAGAAAAATTTTGGGAATTAATAGGAGATACAAAAATAAAGAAATTGCTAATCTTGGCCACTGGAGAGATGCAGGAGCAGGAATAAAGGTCAATGTTGAGCTTTGGGAACTTTTGGAGGCATTTGAAGGCATTTTCCAAGTGTCATGCTATCTATGCTACCTAGCATGATAGAGCATAGTGTGAACACCTAGAAAATTTTTGCATTTTGGCTTGCTATGCTGTTTATGTTTCATAGCATAGCAAAGCATAACATCCTTTTTCCAGTGAATTTTGCCAAAAGTTAAAATTTTTTCTGATGGCATGCTAATCACACCCTAGGGTGTAGCAAGGTAGGCAACTTTAATAGCCAGGAAATGCATCTCCCATGTCAGAATGGCTTGACAACTTTTGGTTCCATACTTAGAAAATTTTTGACCCTGGAACATCTGTTACACTGCCTACGTTGTGCAGCATACCAGAGCATAACATCAATTTTTGGATGAATTCTGACAAAACTTGCCATGTTTTTCCATAGCATGTTGATCACACTTCAAGGATGAAATAAGATAGGTAGCCTCAGAAATCAAAAAATTGCCAAACACACCTTCCATATCCAGTACAACACTTAGAAAAATTTGAGTCCCAAAATTGGTGCTATGCTGTCTATGTTGTGCAGCGTAGTAGAGCGTAATGGACCCAAAGATAGAAAATTTTCCAAACTATTTCTTCCACCCTAAGCATTTTTGGTAACTCCTAGCCTAGCACTTGGGTGGACTGGCAACCTGGGCATGTGTCAAGCTAGGCAAGTTGAAGAGCATAACAGGCTTGATGGCTTGGTAGATAGAAAATTTTCTAAACTATTTAGTCCATCCTTAGTGCCTTTCTAACTGCTTCTGACTTAACATTTGTGCAAACTAGCCTTGGAAACATGTGCTACGCTGGCTATGCTAGGGAGTGTAGCAAAGAGACTTAGAAAAATTTTGCAAATATTAGGACTTCGAGTGTGCTACGCTGTCTACACCTCCCAATGTGACACTAGACTTAGAGAAATTTTGCCCAAGTTTTAACACTTAGACAAATCTACTGTGGAGTCACCAAAGCCCAAAATTAGTGGTGTTTTACTAGCCCCTCTTTGTCGACATCTAGAGAATTGACCCGAGAGACATTGACAAAGAATATGAATAACCACGATGAGCATTACATTGACACCATTTGTTAGTGCCTGATTGGATTGTGCTTTGCTACTGTTGAGAGTCCTAAGGAAATGAAGTGTGATAGGGACTAGTTTAGGGAAATGGGTCAAGGGATGGAAAGAATAACTATGGGGGATAATGCAATGATGGCTTGGTGCCACAACATGATCTCTCTTTGGAATGCTTATGAGAGAATCAACATATGGAGGTGTCCTACCTCCTTGGATTTCAAGCTCTTATTGGAGTGCTTGTGAGATGGTCAATCAAAGGCCATAACAGTTGCAAAACAGAAATTGTGCCCTTTAACTTAGGCATTCAACTTGTACCATTTTATTTTTATTTTTCTTTCTTTTCTTTCTCTTCTCTCTCTCTCTCTCTCTCTCTCTCTCTTTTACATAAATGTTTTTTTTGTGAAGTGAATTTTCCTAGAGGCAAACATGTCATCTTTGTAGGATAGCTGTTTCCTCCTTGGGATGAGTTATGTTACATCCATTTGGAGCTTTGACCAACCCACAAAAACTCCCCATGGGATAATTTGCATTATGTCTATTCCAAGTTGGACAGCTAACTATAGAAAAGGTTGCATGTGCATTAAGGAAGCTTATAGAGGATGAGGGAGATTACAAGATCAAGAGGTAGAGGTTAGGTTAATTGAGGGAATATTGGGGTATGCACTCTCAAGTAGCTAGGTGAGCCAAAGTAAATACATTGGAATAATGTAGCATCTGTTTCTTGCAGTGAAACACATTCTTGAATGACACCATCCAGGCTTTATCCTGCAAATGCAATGTAGAGATAACCATAAAAACAACCATCATGTGAAATGAGGGTGAAGTCCTACCTACCTAAGACATTGCAAGGGATACAAGTGTTGTGTTTGGTGCATGCAATGTATAAAGTAAGAAGGCTAGTGTACATTTCAGCAATGGTAGGCTGGAAAGCTCCAGTAGCCACACCAGAGGTGAGAACCTAAGAGCTTAAGAGCAATGGTGATGTAGGTGCTTAGGAGTTCTCTCCAAAGGTAGTCGCTAGGAAATTTAGTAGTAGGATGAAGAGCCATGCTGCTGAATGGCCTTCTAGACCTTGATAATGGCAAGGGCTAGATGATGGCAGTGCTGTGGCTGGGCCATAGTACTATTGGGACTCCAGCTAGAGGTGCTGATGAAGAGAGCTATGACCAAGATGATTAGCGATGATGGGATTAGCTCCAGAAGGTCAGCAAGATGCCAAACATCATCTCTAGTAGATCAACAAGATGTAAGGGATGGCAATGTTGCAAATGTCTGAAAGGGTTTTTCCTTGGTGATGTGAACTTCATTCTGGAACTACAACACCCCAAACCATCCTGCTAAGGAGGCATGGGTAGGCAATAAAGGATTGGAAGTATTCTCACTCGCTTGTTTGTAGGACCTTGTAGGTTGAACCATAGATGCTGGCCCAGTTTTAGGTCTTGGTAGATTGCTAGTTGTGCTAGTTGAAGGTCCCAACAGACCATGATCCAAGTTTAAGGTCCAGGTGGACCGTACTGTGCTTGTTTAAGGTCCTAGCAGACTACTGTGCTAGTTTAACATTGTAGCGGATGGTGGATGTCTAGTTTTAGATCATAACAAACCATGCTGTGGGTGCCAGTTTCATGTCATAACCCAAGAACATTTTGCGCTAGTTTAGTGTCATAGGAGATGATCTACACTAGTTTAATTTCATAGCGAATGTTTTGTGCTAGTTTAATATTGTAGCAAGTGTTCTGTGCCAATTTAATATCATAGCGGATATCCTAATTTAATATCATCATAGACATTCTATGCTAGTTTAACATCATAGTGGACATTCTGCTTACCTTGCTTTATTATTGATGTGATACTACATGTTAAAGTGTAATACGACTTTAGGTACAGGTGGTTGACAAGATTAGCGAACTCATTGCCATCTAAATCAGTAAGCTTGAAGGCTCCGTCTTCATATGCCTTTGTGATCAAAAAGGTCCCTTCCTAGTTGGCTAAGAACTTGTTAGTGGACTCACGAATAGCCTTGAGGACTAGATCCCTCTCCTTGACTAGGCATCGGTTCAAATTATGATGATTATTTTGCCATTATTTTTCTTGATACCACTCCATGTGATTAAGTATTTGGATGTGCTCTTCCTCTGTAGAGTCAAGATTAATGATTCCTGACTCATTGTTCTGAGCCTCATCCATGAAGTTTAAGAGGATCATGCAAAGCAATGGGACCTAAAATTCAAGAGGCAACACTGCTTTAGATCCATACATAAGACTATATGGTGTTTTACTTGTTGTAGTTTGGCATGTTATGCGGTAGGCCCAAAGTGCATAAACTAGTTGCTCATGCCATTGTCACTTCCTATTGCTAAGCATCTTCTTTAGAAGGTTGAAGATGATCTTATTTGTGGCCTCCACTTCACCATTTTCCTCAAGGTAGTACAATGATGAAAAGGAGTGTTTGATGCCAAAGTTTTCACAGAAGGCTTTAGTTTCCACACTGCGAAATTGTGGCCTGTTCTCTATGACTATAGTTATAGGGAGACCAAATCGGGTTACTATATTGTCCAAAATGAATTTGCAAACCTATTGAGATGTGGTCTTCCTAAGGGGAATAGCTTCTACCCACTTCATGAAATACTCAGTTGTGGTAATAATGAAGCTATGTCCTGTGGAAGACTTAGGTGTTATAGGCCCTATTATATCTAATCCCCAACATTGAAATGGCCATATGATTTGTGTAGTATGTAGCTCAATTGGTGACACATGCATTAGATTCCCATGGCACTGACATATGTCACATGTCCTAACCTTGGAGATGCAATCATGCTCCATATAAGGCCAATAGTAGCCTAGACGTCTACTTTTTTCCATCATTGCCTTGGGAGCTATATGCCCTCCACATAGTCCCTCATGGACTTGATCAATGATTCTTTGTGCTTCACCACCACTAACACAAGTTAACAATATCCCATCATAAGATCTATAACATAAAGAACTATCAGCTATGAGGACATACTACCATGCTCATTTTTGTACTACATCATTTTGGGTAGATGTTAGGTTTTGCAGAGGCTCTCCATGTTGAAGGTATGCTTTAATGTCATCATACCATTCTTGAGTGTGTGCTGCACTTATAGACGTCATACTTGTTTTGTGAATGATAGGGTTGGTGCACTTCACTATTGAAGTGGGTAAAGTAGGAAACATATTTTGTGATACATTTAATGCTAAAGTGGCCAGTGCATTGGCTATACCATTTTCATTACAAGGAATGTGTTGAACATCTAAGGTTGCAAATTGTTTTAGTAAGTGTTTTGCCAACTCATAGTAAGGCTGTAATTGTTGTGCTTTATAGGCATAAACCTCTATGACTTGGTTAATGACCAACTATGAATCACCTTAGATTTCTATATTTTGGGTCCCTAACTCTTGAGCTACTAGAATTCTTCGAAGGAGACCTTCATATTATGCTACATTATTTGTACAAAGAAATGCAAAGTGGTATGCAAAAGGTTGGATCTCTCCAACAGGAAATGTGATAATAGCAGTGAAACTACCACCTTATGTGGTCAAGGCATCGTCAAAGTGTAAAATGACCTCAAAGTTTGCAGGTACTAGAATTATATTGCTAACATGCTCATATAGGAATTCAAGATCTATCATCGGCTAGTTGTGTGTAGGTGAAGTCGTAATTTCTGTGGCTATTGCTTGACCTTTTGTGGATGACTATGCTATATAGTGTAGGTCAAACACTATGGTTATTACTTTCCATCTAGCCATTCTGCTACTTTCATATATGTTGGTTGTAATGGCCCTAAGTATGTTACTCTTGCAAATGATGTTGACTTGACTACGAAATAAGTAGTCTCCATTTTTTTAGCACAAAAACTAAGGCAAGATATTTTTTCTCCACATCATTGTATTTTGCCTTGTGAGCTATTATCGCATAACTTAGGTAATAAATAGGAATTTTAGAACCATCATCTCTCCTTTGATAGAGCAAGGAAGCAATGGATGTATCTGGAGTTGCAAGGTAAATGTAGAAAGACTTATCTCTTTATGGAGGATAGACGGTTGGAAGATGAAGAAGCTCCCTTTTTAGGTTGTCAAATGCTTCTTGGCATTAGTTTGTCCACTCAAAGTTAACTCCCTTTTTGAGTAAGTGTTGCATTGGGTGCAAATTATTTGTTAACCTCATGATAAACCTTCGTATGAATTGTACTCTGCCTTGCAATCCACATAACTCTTTAAGGTTTGTGGGTGGTGCTAAGTTGATAATAGCCTTGACCGTATTGGGGTCTACATGTATTCTTGTTTCTCATACTATAAAGCCTAGCATGTGCCCAATTTTAATGCTGAAGACACACTTTTTGGGATTGAGGTGAAGGTCATGCCTATAACAATTCTTAAGAACAAGGTTCAAGTCATTTGCATGATTAGGAGCTTTCTTGGACTTGACTGCTATATCATCAATGTAGTCATTTAGCCATTCAAGAAGATAGTCATTAAAGATGTAGGTCATGGCATGTTGGTATGTTGTTCTAGAATTTTTTAGCCCAAAGGGCATCCTTGTCTAACAAAACGTTCCCCAAGGGGTCATGAAAGTAGTAGTAAGTTGGTGTTCCAAGTTTATGCAAATTTGGTTGTACCCTGAGAATCCATCCATGAAGGATAACAAGGCATGACTGGTCATAGTATCGACAAGTTGATCAATACTAGGTAATGAGAAATCATCCTTAATGGTTGCCTTGTTTAAATCTCGGAAGTCTATGTAGATGCATATACCCTCGATTTTCCTAGGGACAACTATGATGTTTGAGACCCAGTCTACATAGTTGACTATGTAGATGAACCTAGCTTGGTAAAGTTTAGTGATTTCATCGTAGACAACCAATGCAATTTTTGGCTTAATTTTATGAGCTTTTTGTTTGACTAGCTTGACACATGGATCTAGGATAATGTTATGTTGGATTATCTACGGGACTAATCCTGACATATCTTCATAAGACCACATGAATACCTTGATATTTTCATTAAGGACTCTAGAGATATTTTTTGGACTTGTGGCTTAAGTAGAGAGCTAAGCTTCAATGCTCTTGTCTCACCTGTACATGTTGTTACAAGGATTTCTATGAGTGGATCCTTAGTTATGTCACCAACTTCTAATTCTAGGGCTTGAACTAGATGTTCCAGCCAATCTAGTAATGTTTCTAAGGATGCTATGTTAGGGTCAGAAGGACGTGATTTGAAGTCCAAAAGCTCTATGTTTATGTGTCTCATGAGTCTGCCATGGGGTCTAGTCAAGGTTAAAGGTGAATGAAGATTCTTGTGTGTGCTAATTTTCCCAAATGATCCTACAAAATAGCCAAAGAAAGCGTCAAGTGGTATCTTTCTAATAAAGAAAAATGAGGCAAAGTGCATAAAATAAGGAAAATAATGCTATAAAAAGTAACTATGCAATATCTCAAAATTGCTGGTTTAAGGTCTTAGCGGACCATGGTGTGTGCAAAGTGTAAAGCTAAGCTAAAATAAATGTTCATTAGATAGGTAGAAAAAATGTAAAAATATTCAAAATGTGACAAGCCAAAAAGAAGTTAAATTTTTTTTCTAACTTTGGGTGTTACATTACATGGGATATAGGATGTTCTATATTACACGTGGGACATGAAGTGTCCTATAATATGCATGGGACATGGAATGTTCTGTGTTATGCATGGGACCTAGAGCATTCCATGTTACGTGCGGGACATGGGACATCCCGAGAGGATGTCATGTCATATATAAATAGGGGTTTACCCTTGCTAAACCTATGATTTTCATTGTTGAGGCAAAAAATTCATAGCATAACATGATTCAGAGTAGAACATAGCACCGACAGAGCATAACAACAAAAACTAGAGCTTAATGAAACATCGTAAAATTTCAAGGCACTCTTGCTTTACCAAGGTCTTGGAAATGAGGCTAACATTTCCACAAGTGGAGCCTCATGATAGTTTGGTAGGAAATGAATGCTTTGAGTTTAGACTATCCAGTCCAACAAGTTTTCTACCTTGAGAGCTGATAGGCCCAATGGACTCCCCAGCCTGCCCACTTGGAAAATTCACCTGGCTAATAGTCTATTCAAAAATCATGCTAAGAGTTGTCGACAGTGCTCAGGATGGACAAAATAGTTTGGAAAGTTTTCTAGTGAAGAAGCTTTCTACGCTACTCTACACTATGTAGTGTAGCAAGCCTCAAGAAAGCTTCTCATGCAACCAAGTGCAAATTGTTGCGGGACAGGGTGCTACGCTATGCTACGCTACGTAGTGTAGCATAGCGTAGCAAATAAAAATTAGAAAGGCCCAGCTTACCAAGTGATTCCAACAAGGAAGTTGCACTCGATGACCACTCTGGCCTCCAAAACCAGTTGCCTTGTTCAACTTCAAGTCCTTTAGCAAGGTCTCTTACTAGAAAGTGGCCGATTGAGCAAAAAGCAGGATATGCCAGCTGCTACGCTACACTATGCTACATAGCATAGCACAATGTAGCGATAATGCAAGGACATCAAGCAATGTTTCAAATGCAAGTTTAGCAAGGTTAGAGGCTCCCCTTAGTAAAAAAGCAAAACTTGCTGCTGTTAGCATGGACAAAGCTTCAAACAAGTGTTTGCAACTCCACACGGGTCATAGATGAAACCAGCTGCTACACTATGGGATGCTATGTAGCATAGCATAGTGTAGCAAAGATGCAAAACCAAAAGGAAATGCTTCAAAATTTAGCCCAACGTTCTCCAAGGCTTCCAGTAGTTGACTTCAATGCAATTTTCTTCTTCAAACTAGTGGCTATGCTGTGCGACACTATATAGCATAACATAGCGTAGCCAACAGCTATGTTATGCCAACATGCTATGCTCCATAGCGTAGCACAGCGTAACAAGCAACCACGCTACTCTAGTGTGCTTCACTCGTTATTTGCATTATTATTACACTTTATGTTAGCACTCCTAGTTTTGACAACATGATTGCTGCATAGCAAGTTTACAATTGGCTTTACATATCCATGCAATATGGGCATGTCAGCATCTCATGGGTCTGGGACACGTGGCATCTAAACCTCATCTCTCGCCTACTCCTGGCCCTATAAATACCCCGACAAGTAATGCTCAAAGGGTTGAAATATTTTATTGGTTGGCAAATTGATGCATTGTTGGAAAATTGAGAATCCCCCTAGTTGGCAAATTTTAGTAGTTGGCACTTTTAGCGTTGGCATTTGGCATTAGATTTTTTCTTGTTGGCACTCTCTACTATTGGCTCTTAAGCTTGTACCTGAAAACATAGTTGAGGCATTTTGAGAATTTTGGTCATTCCTAGACTCTCTGTGTGCCTCCAACATTGTATAACTTGTTATACATTTCTAAGAAAAGAAGAGAATTGAACCTGCGACTTCGTGGTGGTGCATTTCCTCATCCCAGTTACTCTATTATTTTCATATTATCATGATTGTTCAACATTATTTTCTTTATTATCACATTTATTAATCATCTATTAGATATCACATATTTCATGCTTAAAACAACATTTACATAAGGTTAAGTTACACTGACTAAGTCTTTGTCTAATCGACCAGACCATTCAGGGTGTCCCATTTCTATTTTTTATCTAGCACGACCCTCACACGGATTCGGGGTTAAACTGCCTTGACTAGCAACCTCTCGGTGTTTCCAGGCACCAACTTTTTTGGTTGGTATAGTTTTCGGCACTAGAAGGAGGGCCTTTTGGTGTCTTTTCCATCTTTCATGGTAGTCTTGCATGCATTCTGTACCCCATCATGCACTAGTGTAAATGTAACACCCTTTGCGGTTGTTTATGCATCATGTGGTGTAGATCGGTCGCTCTAACTATTCCCCTGGAATCCTACAAGATAGAAAGCCTCCAATCGCCACTTGATCTCCTTGTTCCCCTAGTTTGCAAGTCCTTTTTAGCTTTATGACAATGATTTCATCAAGCACCGTAGTTACTACCTCTAACGTTGAGGTTCCCCTTTCGGTTCAAGGCATCACAGGTGCCGAGTAGCCACCTAGCCTAGTGGTGGGGCCACACCGATCTCTTAGGATTTAAAACTAAGGACCTGATTGCTTGACATAGCAATACAAGCAATACAAATTTCTCTACACTAAGGTTTAGGAAAATTTTCCCTAAGAAGGACAAGAACGAGAAGACAAACGTAGCTTCGAGTTCGCTTACTATAATGGGAGGGAATTTATTCCCACCCCTAGTGTTTCCATCTCTTTGATGCAAACCCATCAGTGGCGCATAGATCAGCTGATGGGGTTGACTAGGTCTAGGGAGCCATGAGACACAACATCTCAGCATGATGAGGCGTTCCAAGATGGGCAATAGGAACTTGATTCCTAATCCAAGGGTGGGGGTAAAACTAACCCTGCCACCCTTCTTCCCACCCCATCTTTCTGGACAAACCCACTCTCTCTCACTGCTCCCTTTATGATTACATCTGCACTGTCGCAACCTACGATTTCATTAGCAATGGGTAGCCATGCCATGCCCTCAGTGTATCAACATGCCTAGTCCCCTATCTCATTCTCATTCACTACCCCCCAATCTATTTCACAATCCATCCTTGCATCGCACCACAGACCAATCACGACTACCCTGCCCTACATTCATGTTGCAACTACATCGCAGTTGCATGCAGTTTTCACATCCATTCCTGCATCTACACATGTCCCAACGTTAACAATGGGCCCACGCCCATCCACATGGTGGACCCCATTCACTTATCCTCTTGTTTTAAAACCATCGCAAATGTCCCACTATGCTCGCCACCAAACATACCAACTCCCGCAAACGGTACAACCAAGTGTGGGACTATGCTCTG
The DNA here is from genome assembly GCA_015680685.1 of Gnetum montanum. Taxonomy (NCBI): domain Eukaryota; kingdom Viridiplantae; phylum Streptophyta; class Gnetopsida; order Gnetales; family Gnetaceae; genus Gnetum; species Gnetum montanum. The sequence goes on from MNCI01033448.1 coordinate 80,170, forward strand.
CCCCAATGGCCAGACAAAAAGCTTAACCCATGGCATAACTAGTAGCTACTACTCCAATAGCACCACCTACTGGGTGGTAGAAAGCACAAGACACACCTTTCATAGGGTCTCCCCAATGGCATCCCCTATGGGTCACATTGCTACCCTTGCCACTTCATAGATGGGAGCTACCTCTGCGGCTCCCCAACCACCCGCATCGTCCCTGGGTCTAGATCAAGCATTCTAGCTTATCCAGACCCTTACTGAGGAAATCAAATGCCTTAAGGCTACTGGTTTTGACACGGTACAAGTCATGGACTTGTACCAAGATGATTCCATCATCCCGGTAGTTCCCATGTTAGCACTACCCCCTGGGATGCCCCTCCCCCACTTCACAAAATACAATGGAGAGGGTGATCCCAACACATATGCTGTCACATTTAGATCTGAGTCTTTTCTTTTGCAATAATGATCACACACAATCATCCATGTCTTTGCTATGTCTCTAATAGGGAAAGCCCTCACTTCCATGCTCTTCCATTTCAACCCTAGAGGGGCTCCTGACCCAGTTCATAATACATTTCAAGTATAACTTGAGATCAGAAGTTACGCTGGATCAGATAATGCATGTGAAGAAAGATCCACTAGAACCAGTCCAAAAATTTATACAGTGGTGGAGTGCTAACCTTAATGAAATCCACGAGCCCATCACAGAGGCCCATTTGCTGGTGGTCTTTAAGGATGCAGTGAATGACTTCATTAAGTTCAAACTGTACTATCTCATTCCACAGACTCTTAGTTAGGCATTCACCCAAACCAAGAGCATACAAGATGTGGCCGAGGCAAGCAAAGATCCAGCCTATGTTGTGTACAAGAAAACCTTCGTGAGGAAGGAAAAGGACAAGGGTAAGGCTGCAACAGCCACAGTGGCCACTGTGGTAAATGAAGCCAAGAACAAAAACAATAATAACAAGAAGGTGACCACACCAGAAACTAACCCCACACCCACACCGGGCAATGTAGCTCTACCTTTGACATCTACACCCAAAGCATCCGCACCTTCCAAACCTAACTATGAGTGTAAAGATTGTTCTAAGTATACCCCAATTCCTGTCAAGCCTTCAGAACTTCTGAAGCAATTACTGGGGAAAAGGTATATCCAACACAAGCGAATGTTAGAGGAGGTGGCCAAAACACATCAACGGTATTGCGAATTCCTTAGGAATCCCTCCTTGGCTTTGCCCAATGAGCCGCTAGTTCCTAAGAATTTTAGGCTAGAGTGATTCTATGACTACCATCAATAGTTTGGTCATGATACAGATTACTACCTGGTGTTAAAGGATGACATCCAAAGAATGATTAATCAAGGAAAACTAGTTCTAGACGAAAGCAACCCAATGCTTTCTGAAAATCAATCTCTGCATGTTTACAAGGATCCACTTAATTCCAACAACACCAGTTACATTACCAATACTATCGACGTTGACAGTAATCCTAAACTGCCCTAGCAGCTGTTTGTGGTTTGTGTGCCTCAGCATAGTGCACCAACACCACTAGCGGCTAAAGAAATTCTATAGCAACCATTTGTTCTAAGAGTCCCTCCTTGGACATCCACCCCTGCACCGCCTGTAAGCAAAACTGTATCACCGCCACATGCATTAACACCATTAGCACCATTCATCATCAGGGGGCCAAGCCAATTAACCATCCCCATCCTGCATAACACAACATCGTAGCCTTCACATCCAAAAAAATGAGAAGAGCGTTTGATAGGTGAGGCATCAACAAAATGTAGCACCCCAAGTACTTCCAAGCCTATGCCCTCACCCTATGCACCTACGTCCTTGTTGCCAAAAGATAACATTGCTACGCATGCACAATCTTCACCACCTTGCCTGAAAGGGTCTGACCCCAGACCCGAAATTATCCCTCATGAAATTCATCTTCTAGGACGAATGGAAGAGAAGAAAGGAAGTAAATAGGAAGGTGGCCCAAACCTTTTAAGTGCTCTCACTTAGGTCAAGCAGGTTCAAAAGTAGAAAAACACAATGTTGAGCCTATATGACCTGATTATGACTTCTACTACACACCGTGAGGCTCTAGTTCACATGTTAACGACAATACCGATTGACAAGAACATGCCAGTAGAAGAAAAAGCAATCCACTCGGTCATGCTTCCTTCTATGCCTGCAGAACCACAACCATGCCAATTAACTTTCTACAATGATTCCGTCAGGGAAGACCCTAAAAATGGTTAGGTGACTACATCACCTCTCTTCGTCAAAATTTGGTTCGGTCAACATAAGATCCGAAGGGTACACGTTGATGATGGAGCTGCTACGAACATCATCCCATTCCCTATTGTTGATAACCTGGGTTTGGTAGACCAAATTAAACCCATGAAAACATCATGCTTGAAGCCATTTAACAGGGCACGGGTCATGGTGAAAGGCACTGTTGACATCGACTTTGTGCCAAGAGACCAGTTCCCCACGAATTCAACATTTATCATGGTGGAAGAGATGCCCATGTTTAACATGATCTTGGGGAGGTCATGGTTAGCACAACTTAGGGTAGTCTCTTCACCCATACATTAGGAGATCTATTTACCCTATGCAGGTAGGGAGGTGGTGATCCATGGCGATGAGGTAGCAATGCAAGCAATAAATAACATAGATATGGAGTAGGGATCGAAGGTTATAACCTCTGAGAATGAAGTGCCTATCTCCGTAGATACTAACTACTTAGCGAAGGAGTTGGCCCAACACACCGGTTCAGAAAATGAAAATGCGTGGGCTGAGTTGCCCTTCCAAGTGGAGGACAACGATGTGGATGAGCGCCCTAGCAAGGCTTCTCAGCCTTACACCTCACCGAATCCATGATGGGTCAGAAAGTAGTTACGCATAGCGTAGCAACCCCACTGCTTCCTACCCAATTAACATCCTTTGTACATTTACTGCTTATTGGCTTCGCATCCATTCGTCTATGCTAGGTACACCAAATTACTTTTTTTTAACAAAAAACCATTAACGTATCTTCTGTCTACACCATGGCCAAAAATGGCCTAAAACTATATCATCCCATGGCTAGAAATGACCTAAAAGTACACATGATCTAAAATGGCCTAAAACTACCCATGGCTTGAAATGGGCTAAAACTATACCATCACCTCATGGCTTGAAATGGCTTAAAACTAGCAATGGCCTGAAATGGCCTAAAACTAGCGATGGCCTGAAATGGCCTAAAACTACGCATGGCCAAAAATTGCCTAAAACGAAAACAAAAACCATAGAAACCGATCGCATAGATAGCATACGTAATGCATAAACTAGAGTAGCTTCAATCTTTCCATAACCCATTTTTTATTCAAAATTTCACTTAGACAATGTTTGCAACAATTTTTTCAAAAATACAAAAATCAAAAGCCCCTGCTGTTATACGTCATCTTGCCTTGCATCATTTCCCTCTACATCACTTCCTTCTGGATCATCATTTTCGCCCTCTAGGAGCCCTTCTTCATCCGGAATTTGCATCATAAAAATGAAGTAGTCAGCTAGAGTTACACATAAAGGCTAGAAAAACATAAACTATTGCATCGTAGAAAGTGACTAACCCGAGACAGCCCCGCATCTATCTTGGAGGGTATACGATCCAATCCGATCCCGAGGAGGTGCTAGACCTCCTCCTCTATAATATCCACCCAGTGCCTATCACTCAATTCAGCATCTACTAGAACTTTCTCCTTTTTGATCATTGTCCATCTTGGTGGTCCTGGAGAACAGAAGGCAGTGGTGGTCTCACCTATGGGAAGATTCACTTCCCGCTCAGGTGACTCACTAACCATTACTTACTGCATGAACTTGTTGTAGGCTTCTGAAGCACCAATGGCATCCACGAATGCTTCATAAGTATACAAGTTTATTGAAGCATCTCGGTATTATTTTTGGTAGGTGGCATGTTCCAGTTTATACATATGCTTGTGGTTCTTTTGGGAATTGCCCCACTCATAAAATCTAGTGCTATATTCCTTCCAGTCTTGGTTCTTCTGAGCCATCAAGTCCATCTACATCCACTACTCAATTATTTCCGGGGTGGCCTCGTTGTTGCACTACACAACCATCCAATGTCTTGCATAAACTATGATAGCCATGCACTAACTACCATCATTGGTATCACGGGCCAAAAGGAACTCATTCCTGGAACAGAGGTCTCCTACTTTGGTGGTCAGATTGGCCTTTTCTTTATCCTGCCTCTGGACCCGTTTCCATAGGTCTTCATTCATGTGCCTACACTCCCATAAGGAGCATGCCAAGTGCAATGCACATTTTCTAGCCTCATCATATACGTAACGAGGCACCTCGGTCACTTTAGGTGGGAATGTAGGCATAACGTCCACCTTCACTACTTGTTTCGGGTCCCACCTAAGGTGAGAGGCTGTTATCACATAAAAAATGCATTAGTTACAATAGCATAGAAAAGTTTAGCAATCCAAAAATTCTAGCGTAGCAACTTAAAGAGCCTAGCGTAGCCACTTCACTTACCCACTTCAGGATCAACCTGCTGGAGACAGCCAATCATGTCGTCGATAACCCCCTACATGAACGTAAGCTTGTAAGGGGTCTCAACCCTTGGTTCTAACCGGATCAAGGAAGGTTCTGCAGCATCAACAGTGGTCTCTACCACATAATCAAATGTGTCAGTCATGACCAGGGTGGACTGCAATAAGGCTGATGAGTAATGTAAACGACAGTTTAATGGCTCCTACCTAGCAAACCCTCAAGGGTGATAGCGGCAGGGGGGGGGGGGGATCGCCCATCGACATATTATCGAATATATGGTCAAAATCACCAGCATCTAGTTGCAACTCCCCTTCTTGATGGCTTAACACTATAGTAGCACCCTCCACATTCATCTACTTTGCCAATGCTTGCCAATGCTAAAATGAATTTAGCAAAGGGATTTCCTTCTTGGTTGACAAGGGTTTCCTCTTTATTCAATGGGGCCTTTCTTTTTAAGGCACAAACATCCTCCTCATCGATAAAAATGTCCTTCTTGTCTACAGGAGCATTTTCCTCAATGATAGGAGCCCCTTCCTTTGTGGTGGGGGTTTCTTCTCTCTCTTCCTTTTGTGGCCAGGTCCCCACATCTTTATTAGTTGCCCCCATTTCCAGGGCTGACACTCTTTGTTGCCTTCTTCTTCTTCCTTTTCTTCCTCTGGCAACAAAGTCTATTCACATTAGCTTATAGCATGTTAACTTAAAATAGATGCTACACTATACTACGCTATCTAGCGTAGCACAGCATAGTAAGAATTAACCAAATAAGTAAAGAAGCAAGAAAAATGACAAAAGCATTTACCAATGGGAGGCTGTATCCTACGTAGCTTGAACCGCAGTCCCTACCCCCCTTCTTCATCCATATGGGGAGGCTTCTCAACCAGACAAAGCTTCTTATGTTGCAACGTGGTGGCCACCATCTCCACGATGAGGCATTTTCCCTATGATACGCTACCCATAGTAGCAAGGGACTCCTCTCCCATGTTGTCTTGGCCACGGAAGTTGCAGGCCACCCGATCCTTAGTTATCATAGAAAATGGCTCTCCAATTTCTTCTGGGGGATCTTGGAGTCAGGTGGTCTGGAAGACTTGGTAGATCCATGGTTTGAAAATATGGTTACGATCTTGCATAAGCCAAACTCTATTCTCATGGACCACCAAGAATTCCACGAAATGTTGCAAGCAAGCTATGTAAAAGGCATGGTGCACATTGAAATGGGACTCATGCTTCTTATGAAGCTTGACCATTTTAGCTTGCAGGCCTTTGCAGAGATGCCTAGCCTAGTTATAATGGGCCTCCTCTTCCATTACCTCCCTCATCACCCAAGCTTGCTCAATCCTAATGATCTTTCCTTGGGAAAGTAGCTTGGGGAAAGCATGGGCACAGAAGATGGGGTAAATGTCTTTGGTTGCTTTCAGCTTCTCTTTTGTCATAAGGATCCCCTGTTTCCGTTTCATAACTCCTAGCCACTTCACAATGTCCCTTTGATGGTTCACCTCTTTTTTGATCATTTCCCCCATAGGGAGACCATTAACAGGAACACCAAAGAGATCCGCGAATAGTTGGTAATTGATTTCAAGGACTACTAGCACACCATGCACACATGTGCGGAAGCGGTCTACCTTTTTATAAAATGAGTCAGCTAGGGCTAGCATCTCAGCAGTAGGGACACTCGAGTTCATGGCCAGGAATAGCTCCATGGGTCGAACATCCTGAATGTGGTTGGTCAATGATTCCGAGGCTCAATTTCAAAGCCAACATTGAGTCTTGTCTTCCTCCCCATACTTGAAGTAGATGTTGGCCTTATGATGTCCAGAGGTGATCACCATCACCTCCTCAGACTTCTTTGCCACTGTAGTAGTTTGCATAAAGGAAAAAAGAAAAAAAATTAGATAAAAAATAGGAATAGCATAAAAATAGGGGCAACACTCGAACATGCAAGAAATTCACTATTTAGCTTACTAGGTTTAAATGATGATGGGAATGGAAAAAGATCCACCAATACATCTTCAATGGTGATTGGCCTAAGAGATTTCCAATCCCCATCCAACCAAGAAAACTCCTTGCACCTATCGTAGAGCTAGGAGTACTAGGTTGGGTAGGTTTTGTACATCCCTCGCATTGGCCTATCACTCCTACGTGCATATTCTCAGAGGAAGAAAACTCCTGTAGCTCCATCTGGGCTAAGGTCAACGCATCTGTATCACCATGAAGCCCATTCTTGTTAATAAAAATCCTGGTAACAAAAACACGCTATTAACATTTGCCTACCATTGCAAGTATTGCATAGCGTAGCAAAATATGTTTATAGAACTCACCCGCTGGCACAGTAAACGGTTCCTGGTGGGTTTTAAAAACAAGTTCCCATGTGGTGGGCAATAAAAAAAGTGTTGAATGGATGGTAGTAATTGTATTCAAGCATTTCCCAGATCTAGGCCAGACGCTTCAAGATTTTTATGCACTAACTGGATCCTTCTCCCTACCCACTCCTAATTGCTCCATTCGTAAAAAATCTCAGAAGACCCCGATTTGCCCCAGGAAATAGGGTTTCTGTTATTATGGCTGCTACCTCCTCCAATAAGTGTGACCAAATAATCACACTAATGTGCTAGAGGAGAAATTGCAAGAAGTTCCATGCACCTTCCCTGAACCAGACTGCCTGTTGCCCCACACGTGCATGGGGTGGAGGAACATTGGTCATTGGTTCACTTATATAGCATAGGACCCCTATGATTTCTAGGACAATTAAGAATGGCCTTAATACCATCTTGCATAACACAATGACAAATATTAATGTCATGTTCGAGTGGGGTTCACATATAGCTTAGAAAAATTAGCAATTAGCAAATAGCATAGCAAGCTTCTTCCCATACATGTAGTGTAGCAAAAAACATGAAGGTAATAGCATAGAAAAATTAGCCTAGCATAGCAACGAAAAGCTAAATAAAAATCTTTTAACAAGAAATAATTCAATGCGCTACACTAGTTTCGATAAATCTTTTGCCTAACAAATCGATTTGCATTATGTTGCAATAGACACGTGTTACGCTATCAAATCGCGCACATGGCCAAACCCTCCTGAGGGTCTTACACTATGCTTATCGCATGCTGAGTTGTTGAAATCTCCTAAGCTTCTGCGGTAAGCTAGCCACACCAATGGTATTTTAGGCAATGTTACATGCAACCTTAGTGTAGCATCTGTACACTCATCGTGGCCGAATTGGCCACAACAACAGTGTATGGTCAAAATAGCAACAAAACGATGATAGGGAAAGAAGATTGCATAACAAAAATCACAGAAATGAAAAAAGAGAAAGTAGAAGAAATAACCACAGCATAGAAAAAACAAAGGAGAATAGCATAGCAACTTACCAAGTCAATGGGGTATCCTCTCGCATTGTGACGTGCACCTATGACACATGCCCCAGGGTCTCCTTCAGTTTATCCACCATGGTGACTACTGAGTGTTTGTGTCCTTTCTTGGGAGCCATCGTTTTGGTTGTTGACTCTTTCTTGGACACTACGCTGAATCACCTTGCTCTTAGTTAGCGCAATCGCTCTATGCTCTGAATGAAGGCTCTACGCTGTTATGATGAAAATGACAAGCTTATCGGGGGTAAAACCCTATTTATAGCTAAAACGTTGAAAAAGGACTTGTCATTTTCTCTCATTGAATAATGAGGGATGTTCCGTACAGCATAGCATTCCCCCATAGAGTAGCGGCACTATTTGCATTATGGCAAGTGGGCCCGATCGAAAACTTCAACCCACCTTAAACTAGATATTGGCCTTCACAAAAATAACTAGCTAGAAGGTCTGCAAAGACCTTAAACTAGTAGTTTTGAATTTTTGCATTCAGGTAGTCCACAAAGACCTTAAACTAGCAATTTTGACTCACAACTTCAATGAGTTAGTGGTCCGCAAAGACCTTAAACTAGCAATTCTGACCCACAGCCTATAATAAGTTAATAGTCCGTAAAGACCTTAAACTAGCGATTCTAATGTGAAACTTTGATCTTGTTAGTGGTCTGCAAAGACCTTAAACTAATACTTCATAGTTTTGCTAGAGTAGCCTGTTAGCGATTTGCAAACACCTTAAACTAGCAAATTTGATCCATAGCCTCGATCTCGTTAGCAGTCTGCAAAGACCTTAAACTAGCATTTTTACACTTTTGCATCCAGGTAGTCTACTATGACTTTAAACTAGTAGGTTGAAAATTTCATGTCATATTTTATAGTTATTTCAAATGTTCACATCCCCTTGCTACTTTACAAATGCTTACTACACACTATTGCTACAAAAAAGTATCCCTTGACTAGGCATTCATCTCATTGTAGCAGGTTGAGCAAGAATGGTAATGCACCATGATCTTTCTTCACCTCTAGCATTGACAGGTCCAAATGGTGAGCTTGCAAGACAACTGAACCCAGAGTCAATAGATTGGGATTCACCTACAGAAAGCATTGTAGCATCCTTAGAAACATCCCTAGACTGGCCTGAACATATGGTCCAAGCCCTAGATTTAGAGGTCGGTGATGTAACCAAGGATCCTCTCATTGAGACGCTTGTGACCATGTCTAGGGGGAAAATAAAAACGTTAAACCTTAGCTCCTTCCTAGATTCACAAACGCACAAAGATGTAGTCAAGGTACTACAGAATAACATCAAAGTATTTACATGGTCTTACAACAACATGCTGGGTTTAGACTTGAGGCTTATATAGCACAACATTATCTTAGATCCGCGGATGAAAGTAGTTAAGGAGAAAGCTCGCAAGATGAAACCAGAGATTGCACTAGTCATATAGGATGAAATCATCAAGCTCTATTAGGCTGGTTTCATCAGAGTAGTTGATTACTCAGAGTGGATGTTAAACATCGTTGTGGTTTCTAAGAAAACAGGAGGAATATAAATCTGTATAGACTTCTGGGATTTGAACAAGGCAACAATCAAAGACGATTTCCCACTACCGAGTATCGATCAACTCATCGACACTATGGCTGGTCATGCTCTGTTATCCTTCATGGATGGTTTGTTTGGCTACAATGAAATTCACATCAACCCAGAGCATTAGTTAACAACAACCTTCATGACACCATGGGGTACTTTTTGTTATACTATGATGTCCTTCGGGCTCAAGAATGCTGAAGAAACTTACCAGAGAGCCATGACTTACATCTTTAGTGACTACATCCTAGAAACACTGAACGACTACGTTGATGACATAGTGGTCAAATCTAAAGAGGCCTCTGATCATCCCAATGATCTAGGTGTAGTACTCAAGCACTGCCAAATGCATGATTTATGCCTTAACCCAAAAAAGGATTTCTTCGGGGTGAGAACCGGGCACATCTTAGGGTTTGTAGTATCAGAGGATGAAATACGAGTGGACCCTGACAAAGTTAAGGCCATCATTAATCTAGCACCCCCTACAAACCTTAAAGAATTACGTGGATTACAAGGTAGAGTATAGTTCATTTGAAGTTTTATAGTAAAGTTGACTAACAAGTTACACCCCATGCAACATTTACTAAAGAAAGGGGTTAACTTCAAATGGACAACACAATTCCAAAAAGCTTTTGATGATCTAAAGAAAGAGCTTTTACACCTCCCTACTGTGTACCCACCGTAGAGGGATAAGCCTTTCTTTGTCTACCTTGCCATCTCAAACACGTCTATTGTGGCACTGTTATGTCAGAAATGGGGCGATGGCTTTGAGATTCTAGTGTATTACCTAAGTCATGCATTGATAGCATATGAGGCAAAATACAACAAGGTGGAGAGAAATTTACTTACCCTAGTCTTTGCATTAAAAAAATGGAGGCATTATTTGTTTTGCAGTAAAGTTAACATCATTTGCAAGAGCAATGTACTCTGGGCTATCACAAATAATATGTATGAAAGTAGCAAGATAGCTTGGTGGAAATCCATAATAGTGGAATTTGATTTTCATTATGTGAGTCAATCATTGATAAAGGGTCAAGCTATAGCTATGCAACTCGTGACCTCACCGATCAACGATTGGGCAATCATAGATCTCAAATTCCATAACGTGCATGTTAGCATTATCAACATTGTCCCGTCACATCTTGAAGTCACTTTGCATTTCGACGATGCCTCGACTACGCAAGGAGGTAGTGCAGCTACCATCATCACATTCTCCTCTAGGGAAAATAAACCTTTTACTTATAATTTTATGTTCCTTTGTATGAACAACGTAGGAGAGTACAAAGGACTCCTCAAGGGCCTCTTGCAGCCCAAGCATTAAACATTCAACACCTAGTGATTCGTGGGGATTTACAACTTGTTGTGAATCAAATCACTGGGGTCTACGCCTACAAGGCTACACACCTACAACCCTACTACAACCTAGTGAAAATATTGCTTAAATAGTTTACAACAATGGACGTTCAACATGTGCCACACAATGAAAACACCGTAGCACATGCTCTAGCCACCCTAGCATTAAATGTGCCACCTCACCTATTCGCAACTTTCCTTGCTTCAATTACCAAGTGTACAGAGCCTATCACTCAAGCGGAACACGTAGCCTCTGTTAGCGCTGTAGATACCAAGGAGTGGTATGCCAACATTAAAGCCTACATGCAACATGGCAAGCCTTGATACAGATTGACATCTAACCAGAGAGATGTGGTCCAGAAGCGTGCCCTACAATATGTGCTCATGGGAGACAATGCCCTATGTAGATGCTCCTTTGATGGGATATTGTTGGGATGTGTAAATGAGGAGCAAGTGTAGAAGGTCATTAATGAAGTACACGAGGGACTGTGTGGTGGACACATAGCACCTAGTGCCATGGCTGCAAAAATCAGATGCCTAGGGTACTACTGGCCTCACATGGAGCACGATTGTCTAGCCAAAGTTAATACTTGTGATACATGCCAAAGATACGTAAATCTCATACATGTTTCACCTATAGAATTGCACCCAATGCAGATCACGTGGCCTTTCTAGCAATGGGGACTAGACATCATAGGACCTATCATGCCTAAGTCTTCCATAGGGCATAGCTTCATCTTCACTACCACCAAGTATTTTACGAAGTGGGTGGAGGCTATTCTCCTTAGGAAAACTACATCCTAGCAGGTTTTCCACTTCATCTTAGGCAACATCGTGACAAGGTTTGGGCTTTCCATAACTATTGTGACTGAAAAAAGGCCATAGTTTAGTAGTGCAGAAACCAAATCCTTTTGTAGCAATCTTGGCATTAGCTAATTGTTCTCCTCGCCATACTACCAGTAGGAAAATGGATAGGTAGAAGCTACGAATAAGTCCATCATCAACTTGCTTAGGAAAATGCTTGACAGCAGCAAGAGAAGATGGCGCGAGAAAATCCTCTATGTGTTGTGGGCTTATAGAATGACATGTAGGACTACAATAGGTAATACTCCTTATAGTCTTGTTGATGGATCTGAAGAAGTGTTACCTCTTGAGCTGTAGGTATCCTCACTTCGAATGATCCTGTCAAACGTCATGAGCAAAGCCCAGAATAATGAGTCGAGGATCATCGACCTTGACTCAATAGAGGAGGAGCATGCATAGACACTTGGTCGTATAGAGCAATATTAGAATAGGCAACAGTAGAAGCATCATGAAAACCCACATCAACGATCGGTAAATAAGGAAGACCTGGTTCTCAAGGCTGTTCATGAGCATATGAACAAATTCTCAGCAAACTAGGAAGGTCCATTTATGGTCACAAAAGCCTTTGGGAATAGGGCCTTCAAGTTGGTAGACATGGATGGCAACGAGTTTGGAAATACTGTGAATCACTCATACCTCAAGCCATACTACATTTGATGCATCAGCAAGATAGGCAAATGTCCGCTATGATGTAAAATTGGCAAAGGTAAGTAATCGTCCGCTACAATGTAAAATTGGAAAATCACATCTGTTATGACATAAAACTAGCAAAGCTCATCTGCTATGATGTTAAACTAGCAAAGACAGTTAAACTAGCACAACCTATCTACCATAATGTAAAAATGACAAAGCACGTCTGCTACAACGTTAAATTAGCATAGATGGTCTGCTACGACTTTAAACTGGCCTATCCACTATCCGCTATGATGATAAACTAGCATAGTGGTCTGCTAGGACCTTAAACTAGCATAGCCATCATCTGCTATGATGATAAACTAGCACAGCGGTTTGCTAGGACCTTAAACTAGCATAGCCACCATCCGCTACAATAATAAACTAGCACTGCAGTTTGCTAGGACCTTAAACTAGTGCACCATGGTCTGCTGAGACCTTAAACTAGTACATAAAATGGTCTGTCAGGACCTTAAACTAGCTTCATGACACGTCCTCAACATGCATCACAACTCTACAAACAAGCAAGCATGCACACCGCCAACATGGGGTGGGACGTTGCAATTCCAAAATGTAGTTCACGATGCCAAGAAAGCACCCAATGGAATATGTGCAATGCCATTGCCCCTGGTATCTTACTGATCCCCCAGAGATATCTTATAACATCTTGCTGGCCTTTTGGAGCTACTGCCACCATGGATCATCACCCTAGTAGTGTCTTCCCTACTCAGCGCCTGCTGCTAGAGTCCCAACACTATTGTGGCCCAGCCACAAAGTTGCTATCCTCCAGCCCCCACCTTCACCTGAGTTCAAAATATGTTTAGCTATTGGCTAGCCCATCTCATAGCTAAGCTTCATGACATTTTCCTTGGGTAGGGATTCTTGAGCACTCGAGTCACTGCAATTCCTAGCTGTCTCGGTGCCTACCTCTCCACTTTGATGCTGCTAGACTTGTTGCTAGCCTTTCTAGTTTAGACGTCGCATGCCTCACCAACAATGTCCAATGCTCCAACAATGTCTGACACAAGAAATACCTTTTGACTTTGTTCTAGTTTGCTCTTTGTTGTGTTTGCAGGATATGTCCTGGAGGGGTTTCGGTCAGAGGTGCATTTTGCTATGGAAACTGGACACTACATCATTACAAGGTGATCATCTTGACTAGCTTGGCTACTTCAGAGTGCACATCTTATCCTTCCCATTTGTCTCCCTTACCTCGTTCCTTACATCCACAATTCTTTTTCTCACCTCTTTTAGAAATTCTCCTAATGCTTGTAAAGCCCTCCCATATTCCCAACTACAAAGTCCATGACGTGCATAATGCAACTCGCCGTATGTGAAGCATTTTTAGGTAGGTTAAAGCCCCACATGGATGTAATGCAACTCATCTTGAGAAAGAAACACCTATCCTGCAAAAAGGTTTTTTGCAAATGTAAACAGCAGAACAACAAAAGAAAAGCATAAAAGAGCAAAAGCTCACTCAAAAAAAAATGCCTAAAAAAAATGGCACATCAGCTATTTCGTAGTAACCCTCTCTAAGCATTCTAATGAGAGCTCAAAGGTTAGCAAAAGTAAAGATGACCATGCAAACAACTCCCTCAAAAGCATTCCGACGAGGGATCCTACTAAGTTTCATCTTTACCATTTTCTTGAACCTCCTTTCCTCGCTTAACCATGTCCTCTTTCCCTGCATAGCCAATCTAGACACTCTGAGGCATAACTAAGTGACATCCTAGCAATTCTCGAAGAGCGGTGTTGGCATCTTGTCTATCGTGGTGTTTCGTATTCTTTGTCGATGTCTCTCTGGCCCATCCTCTAGATGTTGACAAAGAGGGCCCAATGAAACACTCTAAAATTTCAAAGCACTCTTGCTTTACCAGGGTCATGGAAATGAGGCTAACATTTTTACATGTGGAGCCTCATGATAGTTTGGCAAGAAATGAATGCTCTAAGTTTAGGCTATCCAGTCTAGAAATTTTTCTACCTCTAGAGTTGATAGGCCCGATGGACACCTCGGCCTGCCCACCTAGACAATTCACTAGGTTGATAGTTTATTCAGAAATCATGCTAAGAGTTGTTGACAGTGCTTTGGATGGACAAAATAGTTCAGCAAGTTTTCTAGTGAAGAAGCTTGTTACGCTATGCTGCGCTATGTAGCGTAGCAAGCCTTAAGATAGCTACTCATGCAATCAAGTGCAAATTGTTGTAGGACAGGGTGCTACGCTATGATACGCTACGCAACGTAGTACAACATAGCAAAGAGAAATCAAAAAGGCCCAGCTTACCAAGTGATTCCAATGAGGAAGTTGCACTCGACAAGCACTTCGGCCTCCAAAACTAGTTGCCTTGTTTGACTTCAAGTCCTTTACCAAGGTCTCTTACTAGAAAGTGGCGGATTGAGAAAAAAGTAGGATATGTCGGCTACTACACTATGCTATGCTACATAGCGTAGCACAACTTAGCGACAATGCAAGAGTAGCAAGAAATGTTTCAAATGCAAGTTCAGCAAGTTTAGAGGCTCCCCTTAGCAAAAAAGAAAAAGTTGCAGCTATTAGCATGGCCAAAGCATCAAACAAGTGTTTGCAACTCCAACACAGGTTGCAGAAGAAGCCAACTGCTATGCTACGCTACACTATGTAGTGTAGGATAGCATAGCAAAGATGCAAAACCAAAAGGGAACGCTTCAAAAGCTAGCCCAAAATGAACCAAGGCTTCTAGTAGTTGACTTCAATGCAATTTTCATCTTCAAACTGGTGGCTATGCTGTG
Organism: Gnetum montanum; assembly: GCA_015680685.1. Classification (NCBI taxonomy): domain Eukaryota; kingdom Viridiplantae; phylum Streptophyta; class Gnetopsida; order Gnetales; family Gnetaceae; genus Gnetum; species Gnetum montanum. The sequence goes on from MNCI01033448.1 coordinate 95,306, forward strand.
CTCCGCTATATAGCATAGCACAGGGTAGCAAACAACTATGTTATGCCAACATGCTACGCTCCATAGCGTAGCACAGTGTAGCAAGCAACTACACTACTCCAGTGTGCCTCACTCCTTGTATGCATTGTTGTCACACTTTATGCTAGCATTCCCAGTTTTGATAACATGATTGTGGCATAGCAAGTTCACAATCGGCTTTACATATCCATGCAATATGGGCATGTTAGCATCTCATGGGTCCGGGGCACGTGGCATCTAAACCACATCTCTCACCTGCTCCTGGCCCTATAAATACCCCGACGAGCAATGCTGAAAGGGTTGAAAAATTTTGTTGGTTGAAAAATTAGAGAATTGTTGGCAAATTTTAGCAGTTGGAAAATTGAGAATCCCCCTGGTTGGCAAATTTTAGCAGTTGGCACTTTTAGCGTTGGCATTTGGCATTAGCTTTTTGCTTGTTGGCACTTTGTACTGTTGGCTCTTAATCTTGTACTCGAAAACATAGTTGAGACATTTCAAGCATTTTGGTCATTCCTAGACTTTCTATGCACCTCCAACATTGTATAACTTGTTATACATTTCCAAGCAAAGAAGAGAATTGAACCCGTGACTTCACGGTGGTGCATTTCCTCATCCTAGTTACTCTGTTATATCCATATTATCATAATTCTTCAGCATTATTTTCTTTATTATCACATTTATTAATCATCTATTAGATCTCATGTATTTTATGCTTAAAATGAAGTTTACATAAGGTTAAGTTACACTGACTAAGTCCCTGTCTGATTGAACAGATTGTTCAAGGCACCCCATTTCCATTTTTTATCTAGCATAGCCCTCGCACAGATCTAGGGTTAAACTACCTCAACCAGTAACCTCTCGGTGTTTCTAGCCACTGACATTTTCAATCGCTACACTTAACATTAAAACAATGGTGCATAGAAGTGAGTGTAGATGCCTCAGCCTTACTAATATGGATGAAGGTGATTGCACCCTATGACATCTCCCTAGGGCTCATGTTGAAGAGCGTCAAGAGGTACCATCTACCAAGTACATCATCACACTGCCCTTGCCCATTTGGTTTCTTTCTAAGCTTTCTTAAGGTTTTGAGGGTTTTTTAGGGTAGCTTGTGTGGGGCAGGAACCACCATTGCTATTGCCCACCATGGCCAACATGCCATGACTACCATTGTGACACAGTCGCCATTGTTAGAAGTTGCGCAAGCACCATAGATCACATCATTTTCATTCATTCAATTTTTTTCAGTCAATTTTTTAACTTTACTTCAAAGGGTTTAGATGGCACTCTGGGTTGTAGCATAGTAGGGCAAGACAAAGATTTTATAGCGTCCCATGCAGTGAGATAGAATGGGTGTTTCAAGCTTCTTATTTAGCATAGCATGTAAGGGAGTGTTTTGGAACTTTGCATTCCACAGTACATAACAAGGGTTTCTTGTGTGTCTCACATGGTGGAATAGGGCAAAGGTTTCAACGGTGTCTCGTGTCAATTTTTAGTCACTATGGTGTCCTTGACAACATTACTAGAAAGCTAAAAAAAATTTCATTCTGTTGCTATGCTCCCTGGGAGAATGACTAAGAATTTGTATTTTTTTTTTAAAATTTTTCCTAGTTATGTACAGTTGCTACACTGCATGGGAGTATGTATAGTTGAAACATTTCTCTGCAAACTATTACCAAAATGTCACGCTACATGGGAGTGCAACAAACACAATTTCATTTGATTTCTTGTCGTATAGTTGTTACGCTCCATGGGAACATGAGGAATACTTAAAAAAAATTTTACTCTAGAACTGTCATGCTCTACAGGAGTGTAACCAACACTTAGAAAAATGTTTGCTCAAAAACTGTCATGCTCTATGAGAGCGTGACTGACACTTAGAAAAAGTTTTTGTTTCCAAATTTTCACACTCCACAGGAGTGTGATCAACGTTAGAAGAATATTTGAGAATTTTTTTTTTGCATCATTTGTCAACTACTTTTGTTATTTTTGTTGTTCCTTTTTCAATACTGACATTTTCATTGTGACAATGCAGGGTCATGCTAAAGCTAGTCCTTATTGTGGTTGAGCTTGTAGGGATCTTATGCTATATAAGTGCCCCTATTCCTAATATCCCTACACCACATGCACTAGTAGGAGACCAGGTAGTTTGGTTTTGAGAGGGTGTGCAAGAATTATTAGAATTCTTACTTCACTACTTTAGTGTGATGATGTGGTCACACTTGTGTGCTGAAGCAATAGGCATCCTGGTTGAGACATTATTGCTTGGGATAAACTAAGGCATTTGGAAATTCATGATGAATGGACCTACTGAAGGTGAAGGGGCAGAGAGCTCAAGTCAGTGCCTGAAAGGACTAAGACCCTTTTCTTGGATTTGGGAAATGCTAGAGTTTAAATGATACCATAAATACAATACTTTGTTCGTTGCACACCACATGGATATGACCTTCCAAAATCCACCTGGAAATGTCTATTGTGCTGGATGGTAAGTCTTATTGGGATGATAGAAATTTAATTTTTATTTTCTCTATATAACTTTTAATTCTTATTGCCATTTTATCTATTGCCAGATTCTTGGCTGATAAGAACGATCTTCAAGATAGGGAAGGGGCATTAACCCTAGTCCAAACGACCCTACAAGAGTTCTCATCTGCTAAGAACATACGTGTTGGCATCATAGAGAAACTTGGGATAGACATGAGGACTTACCTAATAAAGTACTCTAAATATTACGTAAAGTTCTAGGAACTCACGTGGTTAGATGGGAAGTGGGCATCCTATTGGGTACCCATTGTGGAAGAAGTGTCAATTCAAATACCACCATTCCCCATACCATTTGTGCAAATTGAGTTATATTATGTGTTTATTTTTATGCATTATTTATTTTTTTACCTTTCCATTACATCGTTGATTCTATTTTTGGTTACTGTAGTAGTAGCCAAATCCAAGGAGGTCATACTGATTGTCTTAGGACATACTGAGGCTAACCTTCTCTTTAAATATGGTGAGGTCAATGAGTCATATCATTGGTTACATAATAAGGCCCCATCAAAAATTGTCCAAAATGTTCAAGAGGATAGGCTGATGGACCTCTTTTTGGCTGTGAACCCAAGCATCCTAATAGTGAAAATGATTACCCTTGTTGACTCCTTCATGAAAAGCATTGATCACTTTTGCATGCAAGTTCACAACATGTGAGTGGTCTTTAAGATCACTGATGATCTCTTTTCAAATCTCTTTGGTTTCCCCTTTGATGGTCTACCTATGGGTGAAAATACTAGCAAGGATCTAAACCACCGAGGGGACATCAAAGAATGACATTGATAAGAATTACAAAGCCATTTATATGAAAAAAGTTAAATTATTGGTAGTCCAACATATTTACCCTATCTTCTGGGCTCACACTTTCCCCAAGCTACTTTCCCAAGGAAACATTCTTGGGTAGAGCAAGCTTAGATCATGAGGGATATAATAGAGGAGGTGATGTGATACAACTAGGATAGATATCTTGTAGAAGGCTTATGGGCTGAGATGATTAAGCTACGCAAAAAACTTGAGGCACCTTCTCATGTTCACTTTGCATTTTTTATAGCATGCTTGCACATGTTTGTGGAATTTTTGGTGGTTCATGAAAATGGGATCTGGGTGGTGCAAGATCGCATTGAAATATCCAAGCCATGGATCCACCACTCAGCTTGAGGACTCTCTAGAGGCTATTGGGGAGTATTTTTCGATCACAACCAAGGATTAGACAGGATCGTGAGGGGATCGGGATGGGGATGATAACCAAGGATTAGACTCAAAAATAACCACTTAGCTTGAGGACTCTCTAGAGGCTATTGGGGAGTCTTATTCATAAGTATGCCAGATATTGATCGACTGTGAGGGGCAAAACCAAAGCCATGCATGAAGTAATTAAACAACGCTTGAAAATGGATCTCTTGGCTTAAAAAGAACCAATATTGGAAAGATTACAGCACCAAGGTGTATGAATGGGGGTAAGCATAAAATAATCATAAGCATATGTACAAAATGAAAAATGCTACTTACTACAAAAGGTACAAAAATGAGTCTATAGAACATGGAGGTCGTGAGCTATTCCTTAACACAATTGGTGCTACTAAGGCTTATAGTAGATTTGTAAAGCACTTAGTGGTTAGAAAATTTCTAGAAAGGGAAATAACCATGCCTTTTGGGGAGGCCACATCTACTACGTTTTCTCCTGGGCCACCCATATGGATAGCTATGGAGAAAGAGAAGATCTTAGCAGGTGTTGACTTAGGGGAGGAGGACTAGGCTAATTTGACTAAGGAAGAAATCTTCTAGCGCTTGGAATCTAGCCTTAACAAAATACCACTAGACATGGATGTAGGCCCATCTTAAGTTATTTAAGTCTACTTTAGTACAATTTATTTCATGATAGCCTCATATGTTATCTTGCTTAACCATTGGTTTATTATTTTATCCTTGGCTTGTGCAGGATCTAGACGAAGATGCAGGACCTAGTGGAGCAGTAGATAAAGACAGAGGAGAGAAGCTGTAGTCTATACATTGATGTTTTAAAATGTTTAAGATGTAACCCTATTGTTGGGAAATATTGTAACTTTGAATGTGGACATAATTTTGGACTATGTATTTCATTTACAGTTTAACAAAAAGCATGATACCTATTTTATTTCTTTTACTTGGCATTTTTGTTAATGTAATTAGGCCTCTTATGGGCCCCACACAATAGATTAAGGCTATTTTAGGCCATGGCTAGTTTAAGGCCATTTCAGGCCATGCTATAGTTTAAGGCCATTTTAGGCCATGGCTAGTTTAAGGCCATTTCAGGCCATGCTATAGTTTAAGGCCATTTTGGGCCATGGCTAGTTTAAGATCATTTCAAGCCATGCTAGTTTAAGGTCATTTTAGACCATGCTATAGCTATAAAAGGGGATAGTGGATAGTCAGTTTTAAGCCTTGGTAGGCCATGTGATAGTGTAAGGTTGTTCTAGGCTAGGGTGATAGTTAAACAAAGCATAACTAACACAAAATGTAAACATAACGCAAAATTGAAATTGTACAAAAAAATACTAAAGAAAAAAGAACTACAAGAAAATTAGGGATGTTCCCTAATCATGTAGATATTTCCTAACCCAATGTGGGTTAGGTGATGTATACAGCCTGGCAGACTTGAGATGATAGTCTTCCAGGTTCTCATCTACCATTGAAAAAGGCAATTCTGCACATGGAGTTTCTTCATGCAGATCATTACTTTTTCTTGGTTCACTTGCTGAACAACATTAGGTTTTGTTGTAAGCAAGTGATGCATCTTTGGAGACTTCTATCTCTAACCCTTTTTTAGTGTTTATATTGTTGATAGCCCGGGGGGCTATGTCATCACCAATGATCACCACTTCTCCACCCGCATAGGGTAGGTGGATCTCTTGGTGGATTGGTAAATATATGAACCTTAATGAGGCTAACCAAGATCTTCCTAAGATTAAATTGGACCTAGCCATCTCCTCCACCATGATGAATTCTGCATTCATGGAGAATTGGTCTCTTCCCATGAAATCGATAGTGATGGTTTCCTTGACCACAACATGCGCCTAGCCCACAGGCCCCATTTATCATGAAGCCTCAATGTCAAATAGTCACAGTTTCCTTGCCATGAGAATTGGTTCCTTAACATTGACTCTACATTGTCACCAATGCTGATATCATTAATGGTGTATCCTACATTGCTAGCATTCAATGAGTCTTTATAAATATTCATAGATTGGTTCGTTGGCCGAACAAGACTATTTTTGTCAAGGACTAGCTTACCTTGATCAATCATGCATTGAATATCATCTTTTAATTCTAAATAGTAATCTATGTCATGGCCACACAATTGGTGGTAGTTACAAAATCGATCCAGCCTAAAATTTTTTGGCACTGGAGGCTCGTTGGGCATAGCTATAGAGGGGTCTCAGAGGATCTCACAGTACCTCTCATTACATTTATAGGCCTCCTCTAACATTTTCTTATGTTGAATATGCCCAGCAGTCAGCAGTTGATACAAAATTTCTGATGGCTTAATTGGTAATGGGGTATATTTCGAGCAATCTTTGCACTCAAAGTTTAGTCTCGACGAAGCTTGCGCTATGGTTGTTGATGATGCAAGTTGGTTGGTTTCCACATTACTAGAGCTTGAGGTTTTTTTGGTAGTAGCTTGGGCCTTAGACACCTTTGTCATCTATTTGTTGTTATTGGTCTAGGCTTCACTAGCCACAGTCACCATAGTGGTTGTTGTGGCCTTCGACTTTTCTTTATCTTTCTTTGCATGTGTGCTTTTGTAAGCTACATAAGCTAGATCTTTGCTAGCCTCTACTACCTCTTGTATGCTCTTTATTTGAGCAAAGGCTTGGTTAAGGGAGTGCAGGGCTAAATAATATAGTTTGGATTTAATGAAATTTTTTACAGCATCCTTAAAAATAGCTAGCAAATGATTTGCAACAATGGGCTCATGAATCTTGTTTAGAGTAGTACTCTAACATTGTATGAATTTCTACACAGGTTCTAGCACTTCTTACTTGACACTCATGAGCTAGTCTAACATGGCTTCTAGCTTCAAGTTCTACTTGAAGTGGGTTACGAATTGACTTAAAAACTCATACTAGAGTTGAAATAGAAGCACGTGGAAGTGCACAATACCAATCTAAATATTTTCCAATCAAAGACATGGTAGAGACACGAATAATCGTGTGTGGCCATGGTTGTAGTAATAAGGACTTAGTTTAAAAAGTAACTAGGTGGGAATTTGGATTACCCTCTCCATTGTATTTTGTGAATTGGGGAAGTTGTACCCTAGGAGGTAACATGGGCAGAGGAATGATGGGGCTAATAAGGTCATCATGATAAAATTCTAGTACATGGATTATTTCAGAGCTGGCAGCTTTAAGCTGCTTAACTTCATTAGTGAGGGTTTGAATAAGCTAAAATGCTTGATCTAGACTTAGGGATGTAAAGGGTTGCATTAGTTGTACGGTTGGTAGTGTCATTGGAGTGGCTACCATGGGTGGTGCTGTCGGTGCTGCTACCAATCCCATTGGGGGTACTATTGGAGCAGCTCCCATTGGTGGTGCCGCCAACATGGCTACCAGCCCGGATGGAGATGGTGCCATTGGAGTAGCCCAAAATCCTCTAGGTGATTGTATCATATGAAACACTTGATATATTTGTGGTTGTGAATAGGATGGGATCTAAGGCAATTGAATAGTAGGGAAGGATTTTTCCACCCACCACGTGGTTGAGGTTGGAGCTATTGTTGGTGGTGGGACTGACATAGAAGGGATAATAGGCACAGGCTTGTTTGTGGCTATAATGTAGGCATTGTATGCACATATGGCAACATGGGAATCATATACACTAGCTGTGAAAATTGAATAGACTATGAAGGAACAATAAAGGGAAAAGAGGTCGAAGGCCCCACATGTTGTTGCGTTGATAGCATTTGGTGGCTACCTATCACCAGTGAAGGTTTGGACTGTAGAAGCATTGTAGTCATCATAAAGAAGGAAGAAGACTATGACTGGTGTGAAAGAAACATAAAGGTAGACTATGAGGCTGAGACATAGAGTAGGCCACCACCTTTGGAATGAGATTCAAACTCCTCTTGCCCATCTTGAAGTGGCTCATCATAGTGGGATGTTGTGTCTCATTCTTTTAAGCCACTCATTCACATATGTTGGTTCAAGATCCATTGGAAAGTTTTAGTAAGTGGTATAATGTCATCAGGTGTGGGAAGGAACTCCCTTCCATTTTAGTGAATAATATCAAAGCTACACTTTTCTTCTATTTCTTGGTAGTCCAAAAATAGGCCAACCCAAACCTTTGCACATAAAAACTTGTATCATTCCTCATCAAGAATCGTGTGAATAGGGGATTGGTGCGATAGTATAAGAGATTTCCATTGTAGGAATACTAGGCTTAGTGAGTGCTTAACATCCACCATATGTTGCAAGGGGTGAGTTATTTCTAAGATCGAGGTGGTAGCTGAGGTGTTGGATGGGTTCATTTTCACTATGTCAAAAGGATGTGAGAAGAAGAAAAATTTGTGAGAAATGTATGAATTGTAGTAAACTTTGAACTGAAATGATTAAGTAGGTAAGCTGTGAAGAAAATAGGCCAAAAATGGCTAAGTCTAAAAATGTTGAAAAAGTAATAATTTGTGATGTTATGCTCATTATGCTCTATGGGACTGTCATGCTGACAGGGTTGTCATGATCGACAAAACATTTAGAGGTTGACACAGTAAATAGTTTTGGACTTTCTATCTTGTGGGGTTTTAGAGGAACTATTAACTAAGATCAATTTGCACCAACCAAAATGTGGACAACTCCTGCACTGGCCTATGATCCAGCTACTACCATGGTAGGTTTATAGGGGTGTTACATCTACACTGGCTTGCAACTAATAATGGGGGTACAGAAAGCATGCGGTACTACCCATGGCACATAGAAGGAATAGGAAGGCCGTTCTTCTAGTGCCAAAAACTATAGCATCCGAAAAAGTTAGTGACTGGAACACCAAGGGGTCATTGGGCGTATAGCCTAACCTTGAGTCGGTGGAAGGGCCATGCTAGAGAAAATGAAAATGGAACACCTTGAACAGTCTAGTTAATCAGATAGGGACTTACATGGTGTATAATAACTATTTGGAGATAGAGTTTCTAGAGCATCACCCACGAGAGCTGGGACAAGTAGAAATGGAACATACAAAACAAGGTAAGTGCACCAATGCATATTGACAATAGAATTGAGAAATTATGTTAACAATTTGAAATACATGTTGAAATGAAATGAAGTGCAAACTTAGGTGAAGAAATGCACTACCCCAAATTTTTGGAATGCAACTATTGAATAAATGATGTATCAAACTAGCATGCAGTATTAAATGGGCATAGAATGACAGCGGAGTAGTATGGTCACAGTCTCTAGGATGTTGGGGATGTAGTGTTGACAACAACCAGGTGTAACAACCAAAAACTTTGATGGCTGGAAAACATTAAGGGGTCAGCAGGAGCGACAGTTTCGACCCCGTACCCACGAGCGGGCCATGCTAGGTGTGTGCAGATATGGGATGCCCTGAATGGTCTAGTGGATTAGACAGGGATTTAATCAACATCTATATAGCCTTTTGCAACATATATTTTTGAAATGGGAACAAAAATGCAAAGTAATGCTTGAAAGTAAATAAAGCAAAAAAACATAGTATAAAACAAAACAATAAGCAAGAAATAAAGTAAAATGTAGTTAGAAAAATGCACCTCTCTGAAGCTATAGGTTTGCTCTGTCAAGGTGGATACAGTCGGTTTCATAGCTTGGCAAAGTGCAGAGATCCCGAGAGTAACCAAGACGTGTAGAGAAAAAAAAAGTTGTGCGCTTGGGTGCAGAATTGGGTGTTGACAATGCAGGGATTCTACCAAGGTGGTAGAAAGGGAGACAGAACAAAGTGCTGGCTAAAGATGCTAACTATTTGCAGTGTCAAATAGAAAGCTTACAATGCTTGCTATTACAATGTGCCTAGAAGAGAACTTGAGTGCTAGAGAAAAAGTTGAAGAATCTGAAAAATCTTCGAACTTTTGAATGTTGTTTGTTGAAAAAATTTTGAACCCTTTGAATGCTGCTTGTTGGGGTATTTATAGGGCCAAGGGCACGTGAAAGGGGCAGTTTGGACACCTCATGCCTTGGGCCCACATTGACTTGCTGGCACCACATGTGTCATGTATGACTGTTGGACCTCCAAGAACATTCTACTGCAATCCTGTCATGCTGTAACTATGAGCCTACCATGCCGTAACTGCATCGTTAGTGTCTAGGGACGTGTTCCAATGGTCCAATTAGGTGAAGTGCATTGATTTCACACAACCACCCTCATGCCCTACTATGCTTTGTAGCATAGCACCTTGTCATGCATTCCGCTACATATGTGTTGCATGCTTGCTACGCTACGTAGCGTAATGACTAGCCTTAGTCATGAAAACATTGCCAATTTGCAAACTTTGCTTCTGCAAGATTTGCAAACTTGCTGATTTCAGCCTTTTGAGCTACCTTCTATCTCTTCTGCAGGATTTCTACACCTCGCTACACCATGTAGCTCAGTGTAGCATAGCAGCAAACATGGTTCGCAGCTTCCTAATGACAAAGAACATTCTAAGGACTTAAATTTTGGTGAAGGGATTAGCTGTAAAGTTGTTGTCATGTTATGCTACATTACGTAGCATAGCGTAGCATCGCACTTCATTTTGCAATCGTCTTTTGAAGCTTGCTATGCTACATAGCGAGGCGTTGCGTAGCGCAGCAGACTTTGTGACTGAGAAAACTTACCAAACTATTTCATGCATCCAGAATGCTGCTGCCAACTCCGTGCACTATTTCTAAGTAGGATGTCAGTTGGGCAAGCTACTTGGGTGGATAGGTAGGGTAACCTAGAGCTTATTCATCCCCAAAGTAGAAAATTTGCAGAACTAGCTAGCCTAAACTCAGATCGTTCCCCTCCCGAAGAACTGTCATGGTGCTATATAGATTGTAAGGCCTGGTGAAGCGAGAATGACTTCAAATTTTTTGGGGTGTTTCATTGGCCTCTCTTTGTCGATGTCTGGGGAATGGGCTCGATAGACGTTGACAAAGAATACAAAACACCGTAGCGGGTACAATGCTAAGGTTGTCTCTTGGTGAATGTCAAGACAGCACTTGGTCATACTTGAGAGTGTTGCATTGGTTTTGCAAAGGTTAAGAAAGAGAGTGAAGATGCTATTTAGTAGAGTCTATCATCGAAGTGCTCTAAGGGACTCATTCATGTTTTCATCTTTGGTTGGCGTTGTTCTTCAACCTCTTGTAGGACAGGTGTGTCCTTCACAGGATGAGTTGTGTTACATCCGTGAAGGGTTTTGACCTGCCTACATATGCTTCTCATATGGCGAGTTGTGTTACACACATCATGGAATTTGCACTTTGATGTAGCTAAGTTAGCCGAGGCACTCGCTTTGTGACACTGTAGCATTTTTTGTTGTAGCAAAATGTGCCCATAGGGGTAAAGGTCTTGCTAGCTGTTGGCATTGTTGAAGCTATTGGGCATTACCATTGGTGTGTGATGTCCAAACCAGGAAGGTCAGCAATGGCCTTAGCAGCATCGACATGGAGGAGCTAGCCTCAAAGGCACCGAGAGGTGCTGTGGGTGTGGATGCTCTGGCATCTCGGCCAATGGCATGCACTCTTAGTTCAGCTATGGGATCATCTACCACATAGCTAGACATCATGCAAGCGGAGGCATTGGTAGGTGGATGGAGAGTAACAATATTGTGGCTGGGCCACAATACTACTAGAACTCCATATGCGTGAACTAGCCCAGGAACTACTGTCAAGGTAGTGGGCTATGGTGATGGTAGGTTCAGAGGGCCAGTATAATGCCATACGGCATCTTCATAGGGTTAGCATGATGTCAAGGGTGGTAATGTCATATGTGTCCCAGACCACATTCTCAGTGCGTTGTGAACTGTGTTCTAGAGCTACGATGTCCCACCCACACGTCAGCATCATGCATGCTTTTTTGATGCGTACTCAGTGTAGATGCATGTCGGGGATGTGATACGAACCCAGTTTAAGGTCTTGGTAGACCATGTTCTGGTTTAATGTCCTAGTGGACCGCTGTGCTAGTTTAAGGTCCCAACAGACCATACATGTCAGTTTAACATCGTAGTGTACAAGCAGTGCCAGTTTATAGTCATAGTGGACTAGCAGTGCCAGTTTTATGTCGTAGCAGACAGTTGCCACCAGTTTAACATCATAGAGGATAGTGCTCAATGCTGCTACTTTATCGTCATTGTTGATGTTGCTTGGTGCGATTGCCAGTTTATTATCATAGTGGATGGTGCTTGGTGCGACTGCCAGTTTATTTTCGTAACGGACAGTGCTCGTTGTTGCCGTTGTGCTTCAGATGTAGTACGGCTTGAGATATGAGTGATTCACCAGGTTGGCAAACTTGTTGTCATCCATGTCTGCCAGCTTGAAGGCTCCATTTCTGAAGGCTTTAGTGACCACGTAAGGGCCTTCCCAGTTGGCTAAGAATTTTCTCACGTGCTCATAGACGGCCTTGAGAACGAGGTCTTCCTTCTACATTGGTCATCGATGCAGGTCTGCATGCTGCTTCTGTTATTTCTTGCTCTAGTAGTGCTTGATGCGTCTCAGCGTCTGTGCGTGCTCCTCCTCCACTGAGTCTAGGTCAATGGTTCGTGACTCATTGTTTTGGGCTTCCCTCATGACATCCATGAGCATCATTCGAAGTGATGGTACCTGCAACTCAAGAGGCAATATAGCCTCAGATCCATAAACAAGATTGTAAGGGGTCTCACTTGTTGTAGTGTTACATGTCGTTCGATAGGCCCACAGGATGTAGAGGAATTACTCATATCATCGCCTCTTGTTGTTGTTAAGAATTCGCTTTAGCAAGTTGATGATGGACTTATTTGTAGCCTGTGCCTTCCAGTTTGCCTGCAGATAATAAGGGGAAGAAAATGATTGTTTAATGCCTAGATTACTACAAAAGGTTTAGGTTTCCGTACTACTGAATTGTGGTCCATTGTCGATAACAATAGTCATTGGAAGCCCAAACCTTGTTACGATGTTGTCAAGGATGAAATGGAAGATTTGCTAAGATGTCATCTTCCTTAGGGGAATAGCTTCTATCGACTTGGTAAAATACTCAGTTGCGGTGATAATGAAGCTATGCCCTATGGAGGACTTAGGTGTGATAGGCCCTATGAGGTCTAATCCCCATCGTTGGAAGGGCCACATGATTTGTGTTGGATGTAGGTCTGTAGGCGAGACATGTATGAGATTTTTGTATCTCTGGCACGTGTCACATGTCTTGACTTTTGACAGGCAATTAGGTTCCATATGGGGCCAGTAGTACCCTAGGCATTTGATTTTAGTAGCCATAGCCCTAGGTGTTGTGTGTCCACTACACAACCCCTCATGTACTTTACTAACTACCTTCTGCGCTTGCTCGCCACCCATGCATGCTAGCAATATCCCATTGTAGGAGCATTGGCACAAGGCATCATTTTCCATGAGCACGTATTGCTAGTCATGCTTACGAATTACATCTCTCTAGGCAGATGTCAATCCACCTGGGGGTTCGCCAGGTTTTAGATAAATTTTAATGTTGGCATACCACTCTTGGGTATCCATAGCATTGATAGATGCCACATGTTCCACCTAAGTGATAGGCTCTACGCACTCTATAATCGTGCTTGGCAAGTTTGCCAAGGAATGTGATGGACTTTTTAACGCAGGGGTAGCTAAGGCATCTGCCATGGTGTTCTCATTGCATGGCATGTGTTGGACATATGTGGTTGCAAATTTCTTAAGAAGGATTTTTGCTACCTCATAGTAGGGTTGCAGGTGCATAGCTTTGTAGGGATAGACCTCAGTGATTTGATTCACGACTAGTTATGCATCTCCTTGAATTGCCAGGTGTTGTATGTGTAGCGCCCAGGTAGTTAAGAGGCCTCTGAGTATCCCCTCATATTCTACCATGTTGTTGGTGCAAGGGAACAAAAATTAATAAGTGGATGAATGCATTTCCCCAGAGGGGAACATGATTAAGGTAGTGGCACTACCTCCTCGTGTGGTTGAGGTGCCGTCAAAATGTAAGATGGCTTCGAAATGCGATGGGGTGATGTTGACATTGCTAAGGTATTCGTCTGGGAATTCGAGGTTTATAGTTGCCTAGTCATCACCTGGCGAGGCTGTGAGCTAGGTTGCTATGGCTTGACCCTTTGTCGATGATTGAGTTACATAGCATAAATCGAACTCCATGGTTATTGCCTTCCATCTGGCTATCCTGCTACTTTCATATAAGTTGTTAGTGATAGCTCGGAGTATATTGCTTTTGCAAATGATGTTGGTTATACTATGGAATAGGTAATGCCATCACTTTTTTAGTGCGAACACTAAGGCTAGGTAATTCCTCTCCACTTCATTGTATTTTTCCTTGTGCACTATTAGTGCATGACTTAGATAATACACTGGTATCTCAAAACTATCGTCCCATTTCTGACATAGCAGTGATGTGATAGATGTGTCGGAGATGGAGAGGTAGATAAAGAAGGGTTTATCCCTTTGTTGTGGATGCATAGTCGAGAGGTGTGAGAGTTCCTTCTTCAGGTCGTTGAAGGCTTGTTGACACTGGGTTGTCCATTCGAAGTTAACCCCCTTCCTTAGAAGATGTTGCATGGGGTGTATCTTGTCGGTCAACCTTGCTATAAACCTTTGAATGAACTCCACTCTACCTTGCAAACCACATAATTCCTTAAGGTTTGTGGGAGGTGCTAGGTTGATTCTGGCCTTGACTTTGTCAGGGTCCACCTATATTCCAGCCTCTGATACTACGAACCCTAACATGAATCCAATTTTCACCGTGAAGATGCACTTTTAAAATTGAGGTGTAAGTCATGCATTTGACAGCATTTGAGGACTACACCTAGATCATGTGGGTGATCAGCTACCTCCCTAGACTTGACTGCTATATCATCCACATAGTCATTTAATGTTTCTAGAATGTAGTCACTAAAAATGTAAGTCATGGCCCGCTCGTAGCTTTCTCCAGCATTCTTGAGCCCAAAGGGCATCATGGTATAGTAGAAGGCTCCCCATGGGGTCATGAAGGTTGATGACAGCTGGTGCTCTAGGTTAATGTGGATTTGGATGTATCCAAAGAAATCATCCATGAAGGATAGTAGAGAATAGCTAGACGTGGTGTCAATGAGCTGATCAATGCTTGAAAGTGGGAAGTTTTCCTTGATCATTGCCTTGTTCAAGTCCCAGAAGTCTATACAGATCCGTATTCCTCCCATTTTCTTCGAAACCACAATGACGTTGGACACCCACTCTGAATAGTCAACCGCGTGGATGAAACCTACTTGGTATAGCTTGGTGATTTCGTCCCTTATAGCTAGTGCAATTTCTAGGTTAACTTTGTGAGCCTTCTGCTTGACTGCCTTCATGTGTGGGTCTAGGATGATGTTGTGTTGAATCAGCCATGGATCCAAATCTAGCATGTCGCTGTACAACCATGCGAAGACATCGATGTTATCTTGCAGAGTCTTAGCTACACTTTTGTATGTTTGTATATCTAGGAGGGAGCTGAGTCTTAGCATTTTCACCTCCCCCTTTGACTGAAACATCCTAAAAAATACAGGGTCATCTTGGCCTCACCAGGCTCTTGCAGTCTGCACAACACTATGGTAGTTCATTAGGAGAATAATGTTCTGAGTCCAGGTTTTCCAGTTCGAAAAATTTTCTACTTTGAGCATGGAAAGGTTCTGTACCATCCTGCCTACCCACCAAAGTAGCCTAACCAGCATACAGCCTACTCAAAAACAGTGTGCAGAATCGGTGGTGGCATCTTGGATGTGCAAGAAATAGTTCAGCAAGTTTTCTAAGTCATGAAGCTTGCTACGCTACGCTACGCCACATAGTGTATCAAGCTTCAAAAAAACATTGCGAAACGAAGTACTACACTATGCAAGGTCACACAGTGTAGCATAGCAACAACTTCACTACCCACTCCCCTTGTCCAATTTCGAGTTCTGCAGTGATGTTCCTTTTCGTCAGGAAGCGACAGACCATGTCTGCTGCTATGCTACGTTGAGCTACATGGTGCAGCAAGGCATAGAAATCCTGTGGAAGAGACAGAAAGCAGTTCAAAAAGTGGAATCAACAAAGTTCACAAAACTGGCATCGTAGGAGAATGGTTTGCAAATCAGCAAAACTTTCACGACTAAGGCAGGTTGCTATGCTACGCTACACTACGTAGTGTAGCATAGTGTAGCGAGCATGTGACATATGGCAGGACATGCGAGACAAGGTGCTACGCTACACCAAGCAAGCCACATCACAAAGCACAGTGAGGCATACATGTGGTTGTGCGACATCAATGCACTCCACCTAATTGGACTGTTGGCATACGTCTCCAAATGTTGACGGTGTAGTAGGATCGTAGTCATTGCAAGGCAGGTTTGCATCACAATGGTCTTGTAAGCCCAACAGTCACAAATGGCTCAAGTAGTGCCAGTAACACAACACAAGCTTGTGGCACATAGCATTCAAACTGCCCCTTTTTGCTTACATTTAGCCCTATAAATATCTTGGTAAACAACATATAATGGGCCTGCAATTTTTGTGAAAAAAATACCTACAATTTGGCAAAAGTTAGCGATTTGTAAAGTTGGAAATTTCAAAAAGAGTTCACATTCTTCTGGAAGCAAATAGCTTCTAAGTAGTGGAAACCTTGAGATTCTAAACAAATATTTTCCCTCTCGCCGACATTGTAATAATCAAAGTCATCTATTTAACACTGTAAATAGAGAGTCTCTCTTGGCTGGCGTAAGGTTCCCATCTTTGTTCTACCACCTTGGTAGAGCCCTACATTGTTTGTACGTGAAGTCTGTGTCTAAGTGCATAGCTCTTTCTATTTTTTCGGCACGCCTTGGTTACTCTGAGGACCTCTGTACTCCGTCACGCTGTGTAGCCGATTGTATCCACCCTGACCAGATGAATTTGTAGCTTTGGAGCGGTGCATGTTTCTGACCATACTTTACTTTACCTCTAATTTACGGTCTATTTTTCTTGCATTATTTTCTGTCTTATTTATCTTTAAGCATTATTTCGTATTACTGTCATATTTCTGTTTTATTCACCCTTTAAGCATTATTTCGCATTACTGTTGCATTTTTTGTTTATAGTTTCAACCCTAATTTATTTACCCGTAAGCATTATCTCACATTTTGCATTATTTACGTTGCAAAAGGCTATATTAATGCTGATGTAAGTCCCTGTCTGATTGACCAGACCATTCAGGGCACCCCATGTTCTTCCAGTAGTCGACATTTTTGGTCGCTATAGTTTTCTGGTGCTAGAAGGAGGGCCTTTTGGTGCCTTTCCCATGTGTCATGGTAGTTTTGTGAGCCTTTTGCACCCTGATACATGCAAGCGTAAACATGACACCCTCTGGAGGTTGTTTGCACTCTATGTGGTGTAGATCAGTCGCCCTAAAGGTTCCTCTGGAACCCTACAGAACACAAGGCCTCCAATTTCTAGTTAATTAGCTCATTCTACGATTGTCTTGCATGCATTCTTCACCCCATCTCATGTGGTACAGACTGGTCACCTCGATGGTCCCTCCAGGATCCTATGAGACATAAAGCCTGCCTGACTACTAGTTAGCTTGCACACCCTACGCTTGTCTTGCCTACGTTCTGTACCCCATCCCATGTGGTACAGACTGGTCACCTCGACGGTCCCTCTGGGATCCTACGAGACATAAAACCTACTTGGTCACTAGTTAATTTGCTCATCTTACGGTAGTATCGTACACCTTCCACACCCTGGCTTGCATTAGTATAGACTTGACACCCATCTGTGGTTGTTTACGCATTGTACAGTGTAGATCGGTTGCCTCGACGATTCCTCTAGAACCCTACAAGATAATAAGCCTTCTAATGGTAATTTAACTTGCCTTTCCTTTTTAAAGTAGTCCTGCATGCATTCTACACCCTATCCAGCATAGGTGAAAACGTGACACCCTTTAAGGTTGTTTGCACCTTGTGTGGTACAGGTCGGTCACCTCGACGGTCCCTCCAAGATCCTATGGGACATAAAGCCTGCTTGATCGCTTGCCAGCTAAACTTGCCTTACAGTAGTCTTGCATGTGCTCTGTATCTCATCATGCACAGGCATAGATGTGACACCCTTTTGCAGTTATTTATGCTTTATGTGGTACAGATCAGTCACCTTGACGGTTCCTCTAGAATCCGGCAAGACGTAAAGCCACCTTTTGTTTCTTTTTTCAATGGTTCTGTTCTCTTGTACTTTTGCATTTTTTGCATAATCACTTTCTTAGCAATGGCTTCCACCACCACCGCTATTAATACCTTCAACGTGAAGGTGCCATTCGCAGTCCAAGGTACTACTAGTGCCAAGCAACGGTTGAATCCAATGCAGGAAGCACGCCAGTCTCTCAGAATCCAAAACTGAGGACCTAAGGGACTGGCCCAATAACACTAGTGTTATAGTTTCCTTTATGCAAAGGTACAAGCTAATCTACCCTTGGATTTTCCCGAACTCGAAAAAAAATTCAGCTTCGAGTTTGCTTATTACAATAGGGAGGAATTTGTTCCTACCCCAGGCATTTCTCTACCTTTAACACAAGCATACCAAAGGCTGCTAGATCAACTAATCTAGTTGCCCAGGCTTAAGGAACAACAGGACACAACGTCCAACCAGGATGATGTCTTTCAAGATGGATAGGAAGAACTCAATTCCCAATCTGATGAGGAAGGTCAGGCCAACCCCATTCCCATCCCATCTATCTAGTCTTTCTGGGCCAACTTGTTATCTATCACCACCCCCTTTGTCATCACACCTACGCTCCAGTAGCCTACAACCATAACTGCAATGGGTAGCCATGCTACATTCCCAATGTTTCATCATCCCTATTCCCTGGTGGCACCCATAGCAACTATGCCATCGCAAGCTATTTATCAACATGCTTCCACGATGTGCAACATACCTATCACAACTACCCTACCACATGTTGATACTATGCCTAGTTTGCCACCACACATAACTCCTATGTCAATTCCTACATATGCATCTATTCCATCCATTGTGGTGGGCCTAGGCCCATCCACGTGGTGGACTCTATTCGCTTCTTTGTCTATTCTACAACCGTCGTAGATGTCTCACTACATTCGCCCTCAGACCTACTTAACCCCGGAAATGGTACATCCTGGCACGGGGCCATGGTCTATCCCGCTAGTAGCCAAAACGGCCTGTCCAGTAACACAACCCACTATTACCATTCTGAAAATACCACCCACCAGGTGGTGGACAACACAAATAGCACCTTTAGCGGGGGTGGTTCCAATGGCACCCCCGATGGGTCAAATCACCACTGCTACCATGCCACATGTGGGAGTTGCCTCTGCAGTCCCTCAACTATTCACAATGTCGCTGGGTCTAGACCAAGCATTTCAGATCATCCAGATCCTAATCGAGGAAGTAAAATGCCTCAAAGCTGTTGGGTCCGATATCGTACAACTCATGGACTTCTATTAGGATGAACTCGTTGACCCTGCAATCCCTGCTTTGATATTACCAACTAGGATGTCCCTCCCTCACTTCATGAAGTATGATAGCAAAGGGAATCCCAATACACATCTTGTCACTTTTTGGTCAGAGTCTTTGTTATTGCAACAGTGGCTGCATATGATCATTCGCATCTTTGCCATGACCCTAGTTGCAAAAGCCATGGATTAGTACCGCACGTTGCCACGTTCATCCATTTCAACTTTGGAAGAACTCTTGACCTAGTTCGTGACACACTTCAAATACAACTTAAAGCCAGATGGATCAGCTGATGGACGTGAAACAAGATCTGCTAGAACTAGTCCAAAAATTCATTCAACGTTGGAGCACGACCCTTAATGAAATCCGTGAGCCCATCATGGCGGCTCACTTGTTAGCCTTCTTTAAGGGTGCGGTGAATGACTTCATCAAGTCCAAACTGTATTACCTTTCTCCACACTCACTTAGCCAAGCTTTCGCTCAAACAAAAGGCATACAAGACGCAGCCAAGGTGAGAAAAAACCCAGCCTACATCACTTACAAGAACAGCTTTGCCAAAAAGGACAAGGGTAAGGCCCCAACAACCATGGTGGCTACTGTGGCAACTGAGGCTAAGCCTAAACATAGCAATAGTGGAAGCAAGAATAACAAGAAGCCATCCATACCTGTGGCTAACTTTGCATCCAAACCAAGCCAAGAATCACAACCTACCACACCTTTGCACGAGACATCTGCATATACTAAAACCAACTTCAAGCACAAAGATCATTCGAAATACACCCCACTGCCTCTCAAACCTTCAGAACTCCTGAAGCAACTGTTGGCAGTGGGATACAGCCAACACAAGCAGATTTCAGAGGAAGCAAACATGAGACATCAACGCTATTTCGAGCTCCTTAGGAATCCCTCTTTGGCCCTACCCAATGAGCCTCCAGTTCCTAGGGGTTTTAGGCTAGATAGATTTTGTGACTACCATCAACTATGTGGTCACACCACAGATTATTATCTATCATTGCAGGATGACATTCAAAGATTAATTGACCTATAAAAGTTGGTGCTAGATGAAAGTAACCCAGTACACCCTGAAAAGTAATCTATGTATGTCTACACAGATCCCCTCAACACCAATAATGTTGGTTATGTAATCAACACCATCAGTATTGACAATGATCCCACGCCACCCTTCCACCTGTTTGTGATTCGTGTGCCTCAGTGTAGTGCACCAATACCACCTATGGCTGGTCTAAGCTCACAACTACCCTTCATCCTGAAAGTTCCACCATGGGCATCTACCTCTACACCACCTGTTGGTAAGGCCATGCGACCTCGTCAGTTAATGCCTCTAGCCCCATTCATCATCAGGGGACCAAAATCTTCAACAATCCCCATCCCATGCAACAAGATTAAGCAACCTCCTTGTCCCACCAGGCGAGAAGCCTACATGGTGGATGAGGCGTCAAAGGGGAATACCATTAGAAGTATCTCTAAGCCTACACCTTTGCCCCTTGTATTTACACCTTCATCACCAAAGATGAAGGTTGACACGATTACGCAGCCTGCATCACCCTGCTGACAAAGATCTACACCTAGGTCTGAGGTCATCTCTCCTTAAGAGATTTGTCTACTAGGACGAATCAAGGAGGAAGAAAGTGTAAAATAGGATGATGACCAAGACTTCTTGGACACCCTCACCTAGTTTAGGAAATCCCTAAGGTAGAAAAATGCTACGTTGAGCTTGTACGACCTAGTCATGACATCTGTATTGCACCGTGAGGCTCTAGTCTGCATGTTAACGGCGATTCCAGTCGACGAAAACATGCCAGTGGAAGAGAAAGCAATCCACTCGGTTATACTCCCCTCTGTACCCACAGAGTCTGCAACGCCTCAATTAGCTTTCAGTAGCCATGCCATTAAGAAAGATCCTGAAGAGGGTCAAGTGACTACGACGCCTCTCTTCATTACAATTCGGGTCGGCCAACATTGGATCCGAAGGGTACACGTCGATGATGGAGCTTCCACAAACGTCATTTCCTTCCCTATTATAGATAAGTTGGGATTAGTTGACTAGATTAAACCAATGATGAAGTCATGTTTTTGTTCCTTCAATGGGACACACGTCCTAGTCAAGGGCATAGTTCATGTAAAATTTGTAGCAGGGGACTAGTTCCCCACAGACGCAACGTTCGTTGTAGTCGAAGAAATGCCTGGGTTTAACCTGATCTTGGGAAGATTGTGGTTAGCACAACTTAGGGCTATCTCCTCGCCTATACACCAGGAAATCCACTTACCATACGTGGGTAGGCAAGTGATAATCCATGGTGACGGGGTGGTAACACAAGCAATCAGCAACATAGGCATGGAATAGGGTTCAGAAGTTACAACCTCTGAAGATGAAGCACCTATTCATGCATGCATTAATCATACAATGAAGGGATTGGTCCAACAAGACAACCCTTGAATTGAAAATTCATGGGTTGAGTTGTCCTTCCAAGCAAAGGATAGTGATATGAATGGAAGCCTTAGTGAAATGCTTCGACCCTACCTTCCGATCAACCCATGAAAGGTCAAGAGGCAACTACGCATAGCATAGCCGCCGGACGACCTCCCACCCAGTTGCTATCTTTTCATATTTGCAATTTCCTTGTCTCTTCAATCTTCCATCCTTTCAACATCCTATGCCAATGGCCCATATTGGCCTAACACGAGCATTATCACCTTTCACTTTAACTTATTACGCAATAGCCTGAAATGGCTCAAAACTAGCAACAGCCCCAAATGGCCTAAAACTAGAATACGAGAGCATGAAAACTTTACATAACACATAAGCTAATACAAAATCAATTTTCTTTTTGAAGTTTTTCATTCCATGCAAAATTTTTGCCCATTGGCAGTGTTTGTGAAATGTTCAAAATTTTCAAATTTTAAAAGAGGGGTCCCCTACTATCATGGGATATCCCTGTTCGCATCACCTTCTCCTTTTGCTCCTGCTTCATTTACTTATGCATCGCTTGCTCTTGTGTTGCCCCTAGTCAGCTCTTCATTTCCTCCCTCCACAGGTCTCACACCTCTGTTGAGAGCCTGTATCTGAAAAATAAAGTAGTTAGCTAGGGCAAAAAATGCAATAAATGCTAGCTATAGCATAGCATTAAAGCGACCAACCTCAGGGGAGCCTGCGTCGGTCTCAAGAGGTATCTCGTCTAGACCAAGCATGAGGCGACATCCAATCTCCTCTATCAAAATGTCCATCCAAAGCCTGCCACTAGGCTTAGCATTCACAGTAGCAACTTTCTCCCTTTCCAAGGTTGTAAACTCTAAAGGTTCCTGCGAAAGGGAGGAAGTTGTGGTCTCTCCTATAGGAAGGTTCACCATCAGGTCAAGAGATTCCATGATCGACACCTGCTCTTTAAACTTGGCATAGGCCTCAGAAGCACCGATGGCCTTCACGAATGTTTCATACGAGAATGCATCCACAACAGCATCTTTATACAATCTTCAATGGGTTTCACTATCTAGCATTTTTGTATATTTTTGATCCCTCTAGGTTTTCCCCCATTCGAAGACCTTAGCACTGATGTGCTTCATATCTTGGCAATTCTGGGCTAGCAAGTCCATCTGCATCTACTGTTTGATTATTTCGTGGGTGGACTCAACATTTTGATAAACGACAATCCAAAACCTGGCATAGTCGTCTACAGCCCTTTGCAAATCAACAGGGTCAGGGTTACGGTTTATGAGGAAATTCATCCTTGACCTAAGGTTCTCACCCTCGGCGATCAGTTCGACCTCTCTCTGCGCGGTCCTTTGGACCCGTTTCCATAGGTCATCGTTGATGCATCTACACTCCCACAGAGAGCACGCCGAGTGCAAGATACATTTGTAAGCCTCGTCAAATATATGACAAGACACTTCGATCATGTCAGGCTAGAGTGTGAGCACCATGCCAATCTCCATAGGTCGTGCCAAGTCCCACTTGAGCCGAGAGGCTGTTCAATGTAGAAAGCATAGTAATCACGTTAGCATAACATAATCAACAAGCTTGAGAGTTTCAGCATAGCAACATAAGGATAGTTAACACTCCTACTTACCCACACGAGGGTCCACCTATTGAAGGCATTTGATCATGTCATCAACAAGTCCTTGAACAAACGCAAACATTTTAGGGACTTTAGCCCATGACTCCATACGAGGTAGAGGAGGTCCTAAGACATTAGTAGTAGCACCTGTTACACGATTAAATATGTTAGCAACGACCAAAATGGACTATTGTAAGGCACATGCAAATCCTAACTCAACATCATCTAGCTACAGTCTTTCTTCTTGCCAATGCAAGACGATCACAGTAGACTCAGTAGAAGGCCTGACCAAGTCCATGAAAGCCCCTACCTTGTGCACTGGTGCTTTTCCTTTCAGGAGAGTAGCATATTTTTTATTTTGGGGAGATACCTCTTCGATGGTAGGAAGAGACCACCTAATGGCAAGAGCCCTTGTCCTAGAGATAGGAGCTCCATTATTCCTGACCGAGGCCCTTTCTTCCAAAGTTGAGACCCTCGTGTCTTTATTTTTCACCCCCGTTTTGAGGGTCGACACTTCCTAATCGCCTTCTTCTTTGTCTTCTTCTTCTTCTGCCCAAAAAAGGGCATACATATGTCAAATTGAAATAGGTTAACTCAAAATAGATACCATGCTACGATGCACTACCTAACGAAGCATAGAATAGCAGGAAATAGCAAATTAAATATTATATAAAAAAAATTCTCACCAATGAGGGGTTGCATTCGCCAAAACTTGAACCACAGTCTTCGTCCCTCCTCTTCATGAAGGCTTTCCTTGGTTGGGGGAGGTCTCTTTCTTTGTTGCTCCATGGGCACGATCTCAGTTATGAGACATTCACCCTATGTCACATTGCCGATTATGGAAGGGGGGTCTCCCCTACACTGTCCTAGCTGCAAGTGCTATGAACTGCCAAACCTTTAGTGATTACAGACAACGATTCCCCCACCATTTTCGGGGGGTCCTGGGCTTGCATAGTCTGAAGGACCTATCAAATCCATAGCTTAGGAATCTGGTCACAATCTAGCTCGGACCAGACTCTGTCCTCCTAGACCACCAGGAACTCCACAAAGTGCTTTAAACAACCTATGTAGAAAGCATAGTATATGTTAGAGTGGGACTTTGTTTGCTCACGGAGTCCCAAAATCTTGGCCTATAAGCCATTACATAGAAATTTGGCCAAGTTGTAACGGGCCCCCTCCTCCATGACTTCCTGCATTACCCAAGCCTGATCAAGCCCTAGGACCTTTCCTTGGGTGAGCAGTTGAGGGAATGTGTGGGCATGAAAAACTTGGTATATCCCCATGGTAGGACCTTCCTTAAGCTTGTCCATAGAAAATCCCTTTCACTCCTTGGTGAGCCTCAACCACTCCTCGATATGCTGCTTTTGAAGGGTCAACTCCTCCTTGCCCTTTGACATCACGTTGGTGCCATCAGCAGGGACGCCAAACAAATTTGCAAATAGCTAGTTATTGATGTCAATGACCACTTGCACACCCTGCACGTACATACGAAAATGGATTGCCTGCCTAGAGAAGGAGTTGACCAAGGAAAGCATCTCAGTAGCACGGATGCCCGGATTTGGAACCATGAAAAAATCCATAAGGCCAACCATTCGGATTTTCTTGAGCAAGAGGTCTGGAGCCCCTCATTCTAACCAGCTCTAGCTCGCCGCTACTTCATCATATTTGAAGTAGATGTTTCCCCCTTGCCTCTTGGCAGTTACCACCATCACCTTACGAGGCTTCTTCACTCTTGCAGTAATGATCACAAAATGTACTTAGCCAAAAAAAAAGAAACTACGAAAACACTTGAGCTTGTGGCACCCGCCTGTTAACCCACTAGGTCTATACAGTGAGGAGAATAGTAGGAGTTCAGCCACTAGGACCGCTTTGAGCATGACCTGCTTGAAAGGTTCTCTCCACTCCTTGTCCAGCTAACCCTTCATCCTACAATGATTGTAGAAGGTGGTGAGCATGCATAGGTGGGAACGGTATCCCTCCCCGCAATGAGCAATCACACCCGCCCCCAGGCTCTTGGTAGAGGCAAATTCCCAAAGGGCTAGCTGTGTTGTGGTCAACTCACTCGGCTGGTCATGAATCCTATCATCATCAAGATAGAACCTGGTTATAAGCATACACTATTAGCACTCAGCCAAGTATGGCCGATTTTGCACAACCAAGCAAAGAAAAGATGCGAAACTCACCCACCAACATAGTAGAAGGTCCCCTATGGGTTCTGAAAATACGTTGCCACGTGGTGCAGAAGGTACAATGTGTTGTATGGATGATAACACTAGTATTCTAGCATATCCCAGATCTAGGCTAAATGCCTCACCTTGTTAAGTGTTGGGTAGACCCTCCTCCCGGCCTGCTTGTGGTTGCATTGTCAGAAAGGTATCTTAGGATGGCCTGATTTGTCCCTAGTAGCATGGCCTCTACTATGCTGAATGCCTGCATCTCGTCTAAGGAGGACCAAACCATTAGACTAAAATGGCTAAGAAGGAATTGCAGGAAGTCTCGTGCCCCATCCTTGAACCAAACTGCTCACTCTCCCAAACATATCAAGGGAGTGGGAACGTTGGCCATAGGTCTGCCTACATGACATAGGACCCCTTCAAGATCCAAAATGATCAGCCTAGACCTTGGTCCTACCTTGCACGATGCAACCAGCAAATATTGACATCAAATTTAAACGCAATGCATGCACAACATAGCAGCGCTTAGTAGATCATAAATGTAGCATAGCATAGCCCCTTGTCTACACATAGCGTAGCAAAGATGTTAAAGCCTAACGTAGTGAGAACATGCAAGTAGCTTAGAATAGCAGAAAAATAACTAACAAAATACCCAAACAAAAAACATGTGCCATGGCACTATGCCACACATAACCAAACCCTCCCAAGGATTTTACGTCATGACATGCTAAGGTCAAGCAACTTAAAGAGTCCCAACCCCGCAGTCGCGACAACCATGGAAGCAACACCAGCCTTGCATGCAATCACAACGAAACCCTTGCATAATAGCCACAGCCAAAAGAAAAAGGGGTCGTGGCAACACAAAAGCTAAAACAACATGGCCGCAGAAAATACAAATAGCAAAACAAATGAGATGCAAAACCAGAGCGGAAAGCAGCAGAAGGTGCAAGGAGAAAAGGGTAGAGAAGACATAAAAACTCACTAAGTCAACAGTGTGCTCTCCCACATCGAAATGCGCACTTGTGGCCCACGCCTCAAGGTCTTCTTTACCTCCCTGACCTTCACAAGCACCAATTGAGTTTTAGGAGCCATAGCCCTTCTTGTAGATTTACAACCTTTGCTTTAGAAATTCATTTCACTAATCGATTAACATAGTTTCTCCACGCTCCGAAATCACCGAGTGCTCCAATGAGGATTATGTGCTTTTAGGGTGAAAATGATAAAATTACTAGGATTCAATCCCTATTTATGGCAGTAGTGGCAAAATGAGGAAACTTTCTCTCTCTCTCTCTCCAATTAATGCGAGCCACGGTATGTAGCGTAGAATGCTCGCCATGACATCACGACACTATTAGCATTTAAACCTTGGCACGCTTCAGGCCAATTACTTGCCTTCCTGAAAACAAAAAAAAATATAATAATATTTTTTTTCGATTAAAGGTTCGAAAAGACCTTAAACTAAAAAACCTAGCATGGTTATGCTCCTCAGGACCCAAAAATAGTAATTTCGACTCGTAACGATCGTACTCTGTAATGATGTTAAACTAACTACACTTTTACATCAGCAGTTACCTCGTACACCTCAACATAGGCGATAGCATATTTCCTAACAATTTCATGTCCTCATTTCCACACTGGCAGTTCGATACCCCTTGTACTCACAATTTCATTCTTTTTATCATTATTTTTCATATCAAGGTTTTGCATGTTGTAATATGGCAGTCTGAAATGAAACTAGACTAGCAGTTTGGCATTCACATATCAATGGTTACACAACTTCGCACTTCACATCGACAATATCCATATCTTTAACAATTTTAGACTCTTGTACCTTGGCCATCCCCCGCAACCTTAAACTAGCAAACTCTCAATCTTTACATCACCTTACTTAGCAAGTCGCATCTCGGTGTTGCTTTGCAGATTTATGTTTCACACAATCTCTAATGACCTTTACCCAATCTTTTATCTTATGATGGTAGGTCAAGTAAGAGATGGAAACTCATCGTGCCCTTTCCATGTCTCTAATGTTAGCAGGGCCACAAGGCAAGCTTGCGAGAGAGTTGATCTCCAACACAATCGACTGGGGATCGACTAGGATTAACACTAGAGCAACCTTGGATTGGCCTAGACACCTAGTCCATGAGTTAGATTTAGAGGCTAGGGATGTAACTGAGGATCCTCTTGTCGAGATCCCATGACCATATCAAGAAGGGAGGTAAAGACGTTAAGACTTAGCTCCCTCCTAGACACGCAAACACATGAGGGCATAGTTAAAACTTTACAGGATCACATCGATGTTTTCGCATGGTCATACATCGACATGCTGAGTCTAGACCCATGGCTGATTCAACATAACATTGTCCTAAATCCACACGTAAGGGCCGTCAAGATAAATACGCGTAAGATTAAGCCAAAAATTGCACTAGCCGTGAGGGATGAAATCACTAAGTTATATCGAGCAGGTTTCATCTGTGCAGTCGACTATTCAGAGTGGGTGTCCAACATCATTATGGTTTCAATGAAAATAGGAGGGATATGAATATGTATAGACTTCTGAGACTTGAACAAGATAATGATCAAAGACAACTTTCCACTCCCGAGCATTGATAAACTCATCGACATCACGACTGGTCATGCTTTGCTATCCTTCATGGATGGCTTCTCCGGATACAACCAAATCTGCATCGACCGAGAGCACCAGCTATCAACAACCTTCATGACTCCATGGGGAACCTTCTGCTATACCATGATGCCCTTTGGGCTCAAGAATTTTAGAGCAACCTACTAGTGATCCATGACCTACATTTTCAGTGACTACATCCTAGAAACGTTAAACGATTACGTGAATGATATAGTGGTTAAGTCTAAAGAGGAAGCCCATCAACCACGTGATCTAGAGTTAGTTCTCAAGTGCTATAAAGGCACAATTTGCATCTTAATCCTAAGAAGTGTGTCTTCAGAGTAAAGATTGGATGCATGTTAGGGTTTGTAGTATCAGAGGCAAGAATATGGGTGGATCTAAACAAAGTCAAGGACATCATCAACCTAGCGCCTCCCACAAACCTTAAGGAGTTGCATGGTGTACAAGGTAGAGTGCAATTTACTAGAAGGTTTATAGCAAGGTTGACTGACAAGTTACACCCCATGCAACATATTCTAAAGAAAGGGGTTGACTTCGAGTGGATAGCCTAGTGTCAACAAGCCTTCGAAAACCTGAAGAAGGAGCTTTCGCACCTCCCAACGGTGCACCTGCTGCAAAGGGACAAGCCTTTCTTCATATACCTTGCCACCTCTAATGCATCCATAGCGGCACTGCTATGACAAAAGCGAGACAATGGCTCTGAGATACCAGTGTATTTCCTGAGCCACGGATTAATAGCATATGAGTAAAAATACGACAAGCTAGAGAGGAAGTACCTAGCCTTAGTGTTCGGGCTAAAAAAGTGGTAGCATTACCTATTCCGCAGCACAACCAACATCATTTGCAAAAGCAACATACTTTGGGCTATCACCGGAAACCTATATGAAAGTAGTAGGATAGCGCGATTGAAGGCCATAACCGCAGAGTTCGACTTATGCTATGTAAGTCAATCATCGACAAAGGGCCAAGTCATAACAACCCAACTTACGGCCTTGCCAGTCGATGACCATGCAACCATAGATCCTAAGTTCCCAAATGAATATGTTAGCAATGTCACCATCATCCCGTTGCATTTCAAGGCAACCTTGCACTTTGATGGTGCCTCGACCACACGAGGAGGTAGCACCGCTGCCACGATCACATTCCCCTCTAGGGAAATGTACCCATCTACTTATCGTTTTGCGTTCCCTTACACCAACAACGTGGAAAAATACAAAGGGCTACTTAGAGGCCTCTTAATTGCATGAGCGCTTAATGTACAACACCTGGCGATCCAGGGAGATTCACAACTAGTCGTGAATCAAATCACTAAAGTCTACACTTGCAAGGCTACACACCTGCAACCCTACTATGACCTAGCAAAAGTCTTACTGAAGCAATTCGTGAAAACTGATGTGCAACACATGCCATGCAACGAGAACATCGTAAAAGATGCCTTAGCTACCCTCTCATTAAACATCCCATTGCATTCCTTGGTAAACCTACCAACTGCGATCATAGAATGCATAGAACCTATCACTCAGGCGGAACACGTGGTGTCTGTCCACACTGCGGACACCCGAAAGTGGTATGATAACATTAAAGCTTATTTACAGCATGTCAAACCCCGAGGTGGATTGACATTAGCTTAGAGAGATGCAATACACAAGTGCGCTTGGAAATATCTACTCATGGGAAATAACACCCTGTGTTGATGATGCTATGATGCAATATTGTTGGCATGCGTGGGTGGTGAGTAGGCACTAAAAGTAGTTAATGAGGTTCATGAAGAGCTGTGCAATGGACACATAGCACCCAGGGCTATGGTTGCAAAAATCATATGCCTAGGGTACTATTGGCCCTACATGGAGCGTGACTGCTTGTCGAAAGTTAATACATGTGATACATGGTAGAGATATGCAAATCTCATACACATAGCACCTACAGACGTGCACCCAACACAAATTACGTGGCCGTTCCAATGATGGGGACTAGACCTCATAGGGCCTATCATGCCTAAGTCCTCCGTAGGGCATAGCTTCATTATCACTGCCACAAATTATTTTACTAAGTGGGTGGAAGCTATTCCCCTAAGGAAAACAACATCTCAGCAAATCTGCCATTTCATCCTCGATAACATCGTAACTAGGTTTGCGCTTTTAATGACTATTGTGACTGAGAATGGACCACAGTTCAGCAGTAAGGAAACCTGAACCTTCTATATCAACCTAGGCATTAAATAATCATTTTCTTCCCCTTATTATCCATAGGCAGAGGCTACAAATAAGTCCATCATCAACTTGCTGAAGTGGATGCTTAACAATAGCAAGAGGCAGTGGCACGAGCAAATACTCTATGTCCTCTGGGCCTACCAAACGACTTGCAGAACTATGATGAGTAAGATCCCTTACAGTCTTATTTACAGATCTAAAGCTGTATTACCTCTTGAGTTGCAGGTACCCTCACTTCGGATGATCCTGTCTGACATCATGAGCGAGGCCCAGAACAATGAATCACGGACCATCGACCTCAACTCAGTGGAGGAGGAACGCATGCAGATGCTGAAACGAATCAAGCACTATCAGAATAAACAACAGCAAAAGCACCATGCAGACCCACATCAATAGCCAGTGTAGAAGGGAGACCTCATCCTTAAGACCGTTCGTGAGCATGTAAGTAAATTCTTAGCCAATTGGGAAGGTCCTTACGTGGTCACTAAAGCCTTTAGGAATGGAGCCTTCAAACTGGCAGACATGGATGACAACGAGTTCACCAACCCAGTGAACCACACATACCTCAAGCCATACTATGTCTAAAGTGCAATGACAACAACATGCACCATCTGCTATGATGATAAACTGGCAGTCATACTAGGAAGTATCCACAATGATGATAAATTCGCAACATCCACCATCCATGATGTAAAACTGGCACTATTAGTCGACTATGACTATAAAATGGCATTGCACGTCCGCTACGATGTAAAACTAGCATGTACGGTCTACTGGGATGTTAAACCAGCATAGCGGCCCACTGGGACCTTAAACTAGCACACGGTCTATCAAGACCTTAAACTGGGTTTGTGTCGCACCCTCAACATGCACCACCACTAGATACATGTCAAACAAAGGGGCATGACACTGACACGTGGGTGGGATGTTGTAGCTCCAGGACGTACTTCTTGACACAAGGAGAACATGGTCTGGGGCGTATGCACCTCCACCCTCGGTGTCATGTTGACCTTTTGAAAATGTCGTATGATGTCATATGGGCCTTTCAAACCTACCGTCACCATAGCCCATCACACTGATGGTAAATCCTAGGTTCATTCCTGCTTGTAGGGTGCTGATAGTATTGTGGACTAGCCACGATATTGTTGCTCTTTAGTTCCCTACCAAGGTTTCAGCTCACGCAATGTTTAGCTATGTGGTAGTTGATCTCATAGCTGAACTGAGCATGCATTCCTTTGGCGGGGATTCCAGTGCATCTGCGTCCCCGGTGGCTTGGGGACCAGCTCCCCCACAACCGGCATTGCTAGGAATGCTACTAGCCTCCCTGCTTTGGGCATCTCATATCAGCAATGGTGCTCATAAGTAACAACAATGCCAGTAGCCAGCAAGACCTTGTCCCCACAGATGCATCCCACTACAGCAGCAAAGGCTACAGCTTTGTGAAGAAAGTGCCTCGACTAACATGATTATTTGAGAGTGCAAATTCTGGCACGCGCGTAACATAGCTCACCATGTGGAAGACTGCAGTAGGCAAGTTAGAACCCTCCATGGATGTAATGCAACTCATCTTGTGGAGGGGACACCTACCTATAGGAGGTTGAAGAATAGTGCCAGCTAGAGATGAAAATGAAAAAGAGCCCCTCAAAGCACTTCAATGAGGGACTTGGCTAAACATCATCTCTGCTCTCTACCTAAACCTCCAAAGAATCAATGCAACACTCTCAATCACGGCCAAGTGACGTCCCAGCATTCACAAAGCGACAACCTTAGCATTTCTCCTGCTGCGGTGTTTTGTATTCTTTGCCGACGTCCATCGAGCCTGTTCTCTAGACGTCAACAAAGAGGGGTCAATGAAAAATCCTAAAAAATACGAGGTCATCTTACCCTCACCAGGCTATTGCAATCTGGACAGCACTATGGAAGTTCATCAAGAGAAGAACGTTATGAGTCCAGGTCGGCCAATTTGGAAAATTTTCTACTTTGAGCATGGACAGGTTCTATACCATCCTGCTCACCAACCAAAGTAGCCTAAACAGCTGGCAGCCTACTCAGAAATAGTGTGTAGAATCAACGGTAGCATCCTAGATGCGCAAGAAATAGTTTGGCAAGTTTTCTAAGTCACGAAGCCTACTACCATATGCTATGCTACGTAGCATAGAAAGCTTCAGAAAATAATGGCGGAACAAAGTGCTATGCTATGCAAGGTCACACAGCGTAGCATAGCAATGTCTTCACCAACCACTCCCCTCGCCCAATTTCGAGTTCTGCAGTGATGTCCCTTTTCGTCAGGAAGCGGAAAACCATGTCTGCTACTACGCTACACTGAGCTACATGGAGCAACAAGGCGTAGCAATCCTACGGAAGAGATAGAAGAAAATTCGAAAGGCAGAATCAACAAAGTTCAAAAAATTGGCATCATAGGATAATGGTTTACAAATCAGCAAACCTTTCGTGACTAAGGAAGGTTGCTATGCTACGTAGCGTAGCATAGCGTCGCAAGCATGTGACATATGGCAAGATGCATGAGACAAGGTGCTACACTACTCCAAGTAAGCCACATCACAAAGCATAGTGAGGCATTCAAGTGGTTGTGCGATATCAATGCACTCCACCTAATCGGACTATTGGCACACGTCTCTAGACACTCACAACATGATTACGGCATAGTAGGATTGTAGTTATTGCAAGGTAGGTTCGCATCTCAACGGTTTTGTAAGCCCAACAATCAAAAATGCCTCGAGTAGCACCAGTAAGACAAAACAAGCCTACGGCACGTAGCATTCAAACCACTCTTTTTTGCTTACCTTCAGCCCTATAAATATCCCGGTAAATAGCATATAACGGGCCTACAATTTTTGCTAAAAAAATACCTGCAATTTGGCAAAAGCCAAAGATTTGTAATGTTGGAAATTTTGAAAAGAGTTCACATTCTTCTGGAAGAAAATAGCTTCCAAGTAGTGGAAACCTTGAGATTCTAAAACAAATATTTCCCCTCTCGCTGGCATTGTAATAATCAAAGTCATCTATTTAACATTGTAAACAGAGAATCTCTCTCGGCTGGTGTAAGGTCTCCATCTCCATTCTACCACCTTGGTAGAGCCCCACATTATTTGTACGTGAAGTCTATGTCTAAGCACATAGCTCTTTCTATTTTTTTGGCATGCCTTAGTTACTCTCGGGACTTCCGCACTCCATCATGTTGTGCAGCTGACTATATCCACCCTGACCAGACGAATTTGTAGCTTTGAAGCGGTGCATGTTTCTAACCATACTTTACTTTAACTCTTATTTATTGTCTAGTTTTCTTGCATAATTTTCTATCTTATTTACCTTTAAGCATTATTTTGTATTACTGTCGCATTTCTGTTTTATTCATCTTTAAGCATTATTTCACATTACTGTTGCATTTTTTTTATAGTTTCTCCCTTGCTTTAGTTACCAATAAGCATTATCTCACATTTTGCATTATTTACATTGCAAAAGGCTATATTGACATTGATGTAAGTCCCTATCTAATCGACCAGACCATTCAGGGAACCCCATGTTCGCACACACCTAGCACCACCCTCCCGCGGATACGTGGTTGGAACTGTCGCATCCGCTGACCCTCGGCATTCTTCCAGCCGCCAACATTTTTAGTCACTACATTGACGTGGCCATAGGCATCTTAACAAGAGGGCCTTCAGTTACATCCCTAGCTTCTAAGTCTAGGGCTTGGACTAGATGCTTTTGCCAGTTTGGGGATGCTTCTAAGGCTACTATAGTGTTAGTTGTGGTCGACCCCCAGTCGATCATGTCAGGGTTCAACTGTCTCGCGAGCTTGCCCTATGGCCCTGCTATCGTTAAAGGCATGAAAAGGTTACAATGGATTCCCATCTCTTGCTTGACCTACCATCATAAGATGAAACCCTAGTTAATAGGCGAAGGATCTCAGGTTAAGGAACAAGTTCCTTGTTACCCGTAACCCTTATGTTGAGGACTGGCACAAGGCTGTAGATGACTATGCTAGATTTTGGACTGTCATTTGTCAGAACGTTGAATCCACTCATGAGATAGTCGAACAACAGATGAAGATGGACTTGCTAGCCCAGAAGTGTTAAGACATGAAAGATATTAGCGCCAAGGTTTTCGAATAGGGGCGAACCTAGAGAAACCACAAACATGTATACAAGCTAGAGAATGACACCCATCGAAAACTATACAAAGATGTTGCAGTGGAAGCATTCACCTATGAAGAATTTGTGAATGCCATCGATACTTCTGAGGCCTATGCTAAGTTCAAAGAGCAGATAAAGGTTACAGAATCTCCTGACTTGAAAGTGGACCTTCCTATAATAGAGATTGCAACCGCCTCCCTTTCCATGGGACCTTTAACATGGACAACCATGGAAAGGGAGAAAGCCACTGCTGTGAATGCTAAACTTAGCAATAGGCATTAGATGAACATCACAATAGAGGAGGTTTGGCATCACCTTAGGCTTAGTCTAGACCAGATACCCTTTGAGACCAATGCAGGCCCCTCTCAAGTTAGTCACTTTACTGTGTAGATGCTCATGCTATGTTATAGTTTGCATTTGTTACCCTCACTGACTACTTCATTCCTATGATGTAGGCTCCAGATCAGGGTGCAAGGCCTATAGGGGGAGGGAATGAAGAACCATTAGAAGGAAACATAGAGGAGGATGATGCACAAGTAGATGAAGTAGAGGTGAGCTGTGAGGATGATGCAAACAGAGACAACCCATGACAGTATGGAATTTTCTTTTTGAAATTTTTGAAATTTTGAAATTTTTGTGAAATTTTCACAAACATTTCCAATAGATGAAAGTTTTGAATAAAATGAAAGACCTTAGAAAAGAAATTGATTTTTCATTAACTTCTATATCATGTAAAGGTTTCATGTTTTCGTATGCTAGTTTTAGGCGATTTCGGGCCATTGCTAGTTTTAGGCCATTTTGGGCCATTACATAACATGCCAGAAGGATTATATGTTAACAAAGAGAAAAGAAAAAATGTTAGTTTTAGGCCATTTGTGGCCATTGCTGAAAGAGATAGTGCGTTAACAAAGAAAAGAGCGATGATGCTAGTTTTAAGCCATTTTGGACCATGGTGTAGCATGCCAGAAGGATGGCATGTTAACAAAGCGAAAAGCAACGATGCTAGTTTTAGGCCATTTCAGGTCATAGCATAGCATTCCAAAAGGACGGCATGTTAACAAAGCAAAGAAGTGGAGAATGTACAAGGGATGAAAACTAGGCAGGAAGCAGTAGGGTTGCTACGCTATGCGTAGCTGCCTCTTGACCTGTTGTGGGTTGATTGGAACGTGAGGCCAAGGTGTTTCTCTAGGGCCCTCGTTCACATCATCGTCCTCCACTTGGAAGGGCAACACAACCCATGCATTTTTTATTTGGGAGTCAGCTCGCTAAGCTAATCCTTCCATTGGATGGTTAATGCATGCGTGAGTAGGACCCTCACTCTTGGAGGTTGTGACCTTTGAGCTCTACTCCATGTCTACGTTACTAATTACTTGCATCACTACTTTGTCTCCATGGATCACCACCTACCTTATTGTGTATGATAAGTGGATTTCCTAGTGTATAGACGAGGAGATAGCCCTATGTTGCACTAACCATGATCTTCCTAAGATCAGGTTAAACCCATTCATTTCCTCGACCATGATGAACATTGCATCTATGGGGAACTGGTCCCCCACTATGAAGTCTACATGAACTGTGCCTTTCACCAGGATGTGTGCCCCATTGAAGGACCTTAGACATGATGTCATTGTGGATTTTATCTGGTCGACCAATCCCAACTTGTCCACAATAAGGAAGGGAATGACATTTGTGGTAGCCTCATCATCAATATGTACCCTTCAGATCCGATGTTGGCCGACCTAAATTGTGACGAAGAGAGGTGTCGTAGCCACTTGACCCTCTTTGGGATCTTTCCTAATGGCATCATTACTGAAAGTCAATTGAGGTGTCATGGAATCCGTAGGTATAGAGGGAAGCATGACCAAATGGATAGCTTCCTCTTTTTCCGACATGTCCTCATCGACCAGAACCACCGTTAACATACAGATTAGAGCCTTGCAGTGGGGTATAGATGCATAATTAGGTTGTACAAGCTCAATGTAGTATTTTTCTACTTTAGAGCTTGCTTGACCTAAGTGAGGGCATCTAGAAGATCTTGGCCACTCCCTTGTTTGATGCTTTCCTCCTCTTTGGTTTGTCCCAGAAGATGAATCTCCCAAGGAGAGGTGACTTTGGATCTGGGTTCAGATCCTCGTAGGTAGGGTGATGCAGGCTGCATAATCATGTTGACCTTCATCTTTGGGGCCGAAGGTGTAGGTTCAAAGGGCAAGAACATAAGCTTGGGGATATCCTTGACAATACTTCCCTTCAACGTCTTACCCACCAAGTGGACTTCTCGCCTTGCGGGGCAAGGAGGGTTTTTAGCTTTGTTGCGTGAGATAGGGGCTATCGAAGGCGTCAGCCCCTTGATGACGAATGGATCTAGAGGTGTTAACTGATGGAACCGTGTGGCTAAATGCCCATGGTGGGAATTTTAGGACGAATGGTTGCTACGATCTTAGACCAACTATTGGTGGTGCTGGTGCACTATGCTGAGGCACACAGACCACGAATGGCTACCGGGGTGGCCTGGGATCACTGTCAATGCCGATAGCATTAATGACATAATTAGCATTATTGGCATTGAGCGGATCTATGTAGACATACATAGATTGGTTTTTAGGGCATACTGGGTTACTTTCATCCAGCACCATTTTTCCTTGGTCGATTAATCTTTGGATGTCATCTTGCAAAGCCAGACAATAATCCGTGTTGTGACCACACTGTTGGTGGTAATCACAAAATCTGTCTAGCCTGAAACTTCTAGGAACTGGAGGCTCATTGGATAGGGCCAAAGAGGGATTCCTAAGGAGCTCACAGTAGCGTTGATGTCTCGTGTATACCTCTTCCAACATCTAATTATGTTGGATGTATCCTGCTGCCAGTAGTTGCTTCAGAAGCTCTAAACGCTTTAGAGGAAGTGGGATGTACTTTGAATGATCTTTATGCTCAAAATTGGGTTTGGGTTGTGTAGATGTCTTGGGCATAGGTGTAACAACTTGCGGCACGTGGCCTTATTTGGTCATGGGGTTAGCCATGGGTATGGCTGGTTTCTTGTTATTCTTGCTACCACTGCTACTAGGTTTGGGCTTGGCCTCGGTTGCCACAGTGGCCACTGTGGTTGTTGGGGCCTTACCCTTGTCCTTTTTTGTGAAGGTGTTTTTGTAAGTGATGTAGGACGGGTCTTTGCTTTCCTCGACTGCATCCTGTATGCTCTTAGTTTGCATGAAAGCCTAACTAAAAGAGCGAGGAGTGAGGTAGTACAATTTAGACTTGATGAAGTCGTTTACTATGCCCTTAAAGATGGCCAATAGGTGGGGTTCTGCGATGGGATCGTGGATTTTGTTAAGGGTTGCGCTCCAACATTGAATGAACTTTTGGACTAGTTCAAGTGGGTCTTGCTTCATGCTCATCAACTGATCTAGCGTGGTTTCTGGCTTCATGTTGTACTTGAAGCCTGTCACAAACTGGGTTAAGAGCTCTTCCAAAGTTGAAATGAATGATTGTGGCAATGCGTGGTACCAATCTAGGGCTTTCCTAGCTAGGGACATGGCGAAGACGTGAATGATCGTGTGCAGCCATTGTTGCAATAGAAAAGACTCAGACCTGAAGGTAACAAGATGCATGTTGGGATCTCCCTCCCCATCATACTTCATGAACTATGATACAGACATCCCCAGGGATAATGTCAAAGCAGGGATTGCAGGGCTGATGGGGTCATCCTAGTAAAAGTCCATGACTTGTATCGTGTTGGACCCAATAGCTTTAAGGCATTTTATTTCCTCAGTGATGGTCTCGATGAGCTGAAACACTTGGTCCAAACCCAGTGACGTTGTAGATGGTTGGGGGGCTACGGAGGTAGCTCCCACCTGTGGCATGGCGAGGGCGGTGGTATGACCCATTAGCAGTACCTCCGGGACAACCCCTGCCAGCAGTGATTCCTATGTTGTCCACCACCTAGTAGGTGGTGTTGTTGGAGTAGAAATCATGGGTTGGGCTACTGGGTAGACTGCTTGTGTCATTGGCAATGTAGACCATGGCCTTGTGTTGGGTTGCATAGTCTACGAGGCTTGCTGTATTTAAGAGCACACGTAGTGAAACATCTGCGATGGTTGCGGAGTAGGTAGAGAAGCAAATGGGGCCCACCATGTGGACGGGCTGAGACCCACCATAGTAGGTGGAACTAACCTGAATGTAGGAATAGAGGAAAAAGTCACGTATTTTTGCGAAGTTGGTATGGTATGAACATGTGGTAGGGTAGCCATGGTTGGTGTGTTATATGCCATAGGAATAGACTACTGAACAGCCTACAAAGGGATGGTAGCTACAAATGGAACAGGCGAAATAGGTGAGAGCGGGCATTAAAACATCACAAAATTGGCGTGGCTACCCATAGCAGCTGTAATCATGCATTGCAAAAGCATAAGTGTAATTACAAAGGGAGCGGTAACATATGATGGCTTGTTCCAAAAGGACTGAGTAGGAGGGATAGGAGAAGGGCTGGTTGGACCTCCCTTATTCTATTGGGAATCGAGTTCCTCCTACCCATCCTGAAAAGCATCATCCTGGTTGGATGCTGTGTCTTGTTACTTCCTAAGCCTAGCCAACTAGATTTTTTGGTCTAGAAGCCTTTGATATGCTTGTGTTAAAGATAAAGAAACACTGGGAATAGGAACAAATTCCTTTCCATTGTAGTAAGTGAACTCGAAGCTACATTTTTCTTCGAGTTCATGTAAATCCAAGGGTAGATTTACCTGCACCTTTGCACAGAGGAAGCTGTAATGCTCATGTTGCTGGGCCAATCCCTTGGGTCCTCAATTTTGAATTCTGAGAGATCGACATGTTTCCAGTATCGGGCTCAGTGGTTGTTCAGCACCAATAGTACCTTGAACCGTGATGGGCTTTTCAATGTTCAAGGGAACTTCCACGTTGAACGAATTAACAATAGTAGTTGAAAAATCCATTGCAAGTAAGTAGTTATGCAAGAAAGTGCAAAAGTTATGCAAAAGAGTGCAAATGAACAAGGAAATTGGAAAACAGCATAAAATAAGGCTTTACATCTTGCCGAATTCCAAAGGAACCGTCGAGGCAACCGACCTACACCATACAAGGCGTAAATAACCATAAATGTGTGTCACGTGTACACTAGTGCACAATAGGGTGCAAAATGCATGCAAGATTACTGTAAGATGGGAAAGCTAGCTAGCAACCAAGAAGGCTTTGCGTCTTGTAGGATCCCTGAGGGACCGTCAAAGCAACCGCTCTGTATTACGTGAGATGGGGTACAACGTGCATGCAAGAAAACCATAAGACAGGCAAGCTAACTAGCGACCAGGAAGGCTTTGTGTCTCACAGGATCCCTGAGGAACTGTCGAAGATACTGCTCTATACCACGTGAGATGGGATACAAAACGCATGCAAGACAATTGTAAGATGAGATAGTTAGCTGGCAATCGAGGACTTTGTATTCTGTAGGGCTCTCGAGGAACCGTTGAGGCAACCAATATGCATCGCACAAAGTGAAAAAAACCACAAAAGGGTATCACATTTATGCTTATACGTATCAAGGTCCAGAAGGCTCACAGAACTACCATGACACGCGGAAAAGGCACCAAAAGGCCTTCCTTCTAGCACCAGAAAAATGTAACGACTGAAAACGTCGGTGGCTGAAAAACATCAAGGAGTTAGTGGGCATGCCATTTTTGACCTCATACCCATGGGAGGGTCGTGCTGGGTGTGTGTGGATATGGGGCCCCTTGAACGGTCTGGTTAATCAGACCGGGACTTAATCGGTGTCTATATTCTTTTGCAACATATATTTTTGAAACAAGAACGAAAATGCAAAGTAATGCTTGAAAGTAAATAATGCAAAAAAAAAATAATACAAAACACAATAATAAGCAAGAAATAAAGTAAAATTTAGTTAGAAAAATGCACCACTCCAAAGCTAGAGGTTTTCTCTATCAAGGTGGATACAGTCGATTGCACAGCTTGGTGGAGTGCAGAGATCCCGAGACTAACCAAGACATGTAGAGAAAAATAGGTTGTGCGCTTGTACATGGACTTGGGTGTTGACAATGCAGGGATTCTACCAAGGTGGTAGAAAGGAAGACAGAACAAAGTGCTAGCTAAAGATGCTAAATTTTTGTAGTGTCAAATAGAAAGCTTACAATGCTTGTTGTTACAATGTGTTGGGAAGAGAACTTGAGTGCTAGAGGAAAAGTCGAAGAATCCAGAAAATCTTTGAACTTTTGAATGCTGCTTGTTGGAAAAATTTTGAACCCTTTGAATGCTGCTTTTTAGGGTATTTATAGGGCCAAGGGCATGCGAAAGGGGTGGTTTGGACACCTCGTGCCTTGGGCCCATGTTGACTTGTTGGCACCACACATGCCATGTATGACCATTGGACCTACAAGATCGTTGTACTGCGATCCTGTCATGTCGTAACTATGATTGTACTATGCCATAATTGCACCATCAGTGTCTGGGGACGTGTGCCAATGGTCCAATTAGGTGAAGTGCATTGATGTTGCACAACCACCCGCATGCCCTACTGTGCTTTGTAGCATAGCATGCTTGGCGTAGTGTAGCAAATTGTCATGCATTCTGCTACATATGTGTTGCATGCATGCTACACTATGCTACGCTACGTAGCATAGCAACTGGCCTTACTCATGAATACTTTGTCAATTTGCAAACTTTGCTTCTGCGAGACTTGCAAACTTAGTGATTTTTCCCTTTTGAGCTATCTTCTGTCTCTTTTGCAAGATTGCTATGCGTCGCTACACCATGTAGCTCAGCGTAGCATGGCAACAGACATGGTCTGCTACTTCTTGATGGAATGGGACATTCTAAGGACTTAAATTTGGGCAAAGGGACTGGCTGTAAATTTTTTTTCATGTTATTCTACCTTACGTAGCATAGCGTAGTGTTTCACTTCATTCTGCAATCATCTTCTGAATCTTACTACGCTACATAGCAAGGCGTAGCGTAGCGTAGGAGAGTTCGTAACTTAGAAAACTTTCCAAATTGTTTCGTGCATCCAGAATGCTGCTACCAACTCTGTGCACCATTTCTGAGTAGGCTGTTAGTTGGGCAAGCTACTTGGGTGGATAGGCAGGGTGACTTGTAGAGCTTGTTCATGCCCAAAGTAGAAAATTTTCTGAATTAGCCAGCCTGAACTCAAAGCGTTCTCCTCCTGAAGAACTGTCATGGTGCTATGCAGATTGTAACGCCTGGTGAAGTGAGAATGACTTCAAATTTTTTGGGGTGTTTCGCTAGGGAAGCTAAATTTGCTGGGTCAACTATTGTCATGTTGTGTGGGTGTCAGGTTGGAACTCAACAAGGTGTCATGCTTGGATGCTAAAGTGCAGAGGTGAGGAAGGTGCTAGAGTTGGTCTAATGCTAGGATTTGCTGATTGTCAACCTTTTCCTTGTCAATCTTTTGCAAAAGCCAATTGCCTAAAGCCAACCATTAAAATGTTTATTACTAGGATATTTATAGAGCTAGGGTTGATGGGAGACATGGATTGGATGCCACATGGCATGGGTCCCACGCAGCATGAGTGTGAGCAAGTCACATGGACATGCTATGCTCAAAGTGTCAAGCTCTGCAGGATAGAAATAAGAGCTAAGCATCTATCAAAATGTGACCACACTACCCAAATTGAATGTGCCAAAGTTTGAGGGACTACCACATACCTACAAACAATGCCAAAACAAATGCTATTCGGAGCCTATGCTTTGGGACTACGTCATCCACCTCTTCTGAGTAGGATCAAGCATAGGAACATTTTTTGGGATTAATAGGGGGTACAAAAACAAAGAAAATTGCTGATCTTGACCATTGGAGAGATGTTGAAGCAGGAATGAAGGTTGATGTTAAGCTTTGGAAACTTTCAAAGGCATTTGGAGGTGTTTTCCAAGTGTCACGCTATCTACGCTGCCTAGTGTGGTAGAGCATAGCATGAACATGTAGAAAATTTTCACATTTTGGCTTGCTATGCTATCTATGCTACATAGTGTAGTAGAGCATAGCACCCTTTTTCCAGTGAATTTTTCCAAAAGTTAAAATTTTTTCTCATGGCATGCTAATCACATGCTGGGGTATAGTAGGGCAGGAAACTTTAGCAGCTAGGAAATGCATCTTCCATGTCAGAATGGCTTGACAATTTTTGGTTTCACACTTAGATCCTATTGGACCACTGGTGCACACCATCCAAAACATATTTCATTACTATACCCATGAAACACAACAATAGCCAACCCAGTAGGTTCGGTCTCCATAGGAGCTGTTAGTTACACATCTCAGATGTCTCAGAGATTGTGACTACATTACTACGCTACCACTGTGCCTGCCTGTACATCCCATACCACTCTCACTTATTTTCTTGTAATAGCTACTTTTCCCAATTTAGGACCATGCACTTTCATTCTTAAGTTCTATTGCATTTTCAAGTGCTCTTTCTTTACTATTTTGTAGATATTTTACACATTTACACTGTTGTTCTCAAGCCGAGACACCTTGCTATGCTTTGGTTTAGCCAACCCTAGTGCCTACACGTAATGTTGTATAAACCCCTCTTGCAAGCATTCATCTTAACACCTCATAAATCCCTATATGATTGACAATACTATTCAGGGCACCCCATCTTCATTTTATAGCATGGCCCTCACATAGATTCAGGGTTAGGTTGTATGCCCGCTAACCTCTCATTGTTCCAACCACCAATGTTTTTGGTTGTCATAGTTTCTGATACTAGAAGGAGGGACATCCCATTCTTCCTCATTTAAGGGTAGTTCTATATGCTTTCTACACCTTTTTTACTAGTTTCAAGCTAGCATAGACATAACACTCCTATGGACCTACCATGGCAATAGCTGACTCATAGGCTAGCATAGTAGTTTTCTACGATTTGATTGGTGTAGATTGGTCCTAGTTGTTGGTTCTTCTAGAACCCCACAAAGCAAAAGCCCAATTATATCCATTGTGTTATAATATAAGTGCTCAAAAGATACTTTTTAGTAGTTTTTTCAAAGTTAGTCATTTATTTGGCCTATTTTCACAGGTTTTCATACTTAGCTATTTTTCCAATGTTCTTTGCACTTAATCATTTTTTGTTTAGCACTATCATTTCTTGCATTTTTACATAGTAACATGAATCCTATGAACCCTTCAACCTCTACCCTAAGCATAGAGGTAACCGACCCCATCTAGCAGGTGCTAGAAATCAATCCCCCACATAGTCTCATATAGCCACAATGGTAGTCACTCAAACTATGCAATCAACTGCCCAAG
Source organism: Gnetum montanum (assembly GCA_015680685.1). Lineage (NCBI taxonomy): Eukaryota > Viridiplantae > Streptophyta > Gnetopsida > Gnetales > Gnetaceae > Gnetum > Gnetum montanum. The sequence continues at coordinate 139,010 of MNCI01033448.1, forward strand.
AACATGGTGCTCAAGGATTAAAAATACAACTTTCTCTATGCGAAGCCTTATGTGGATCTTTCCCTAGAATACCAAGAATTAGATGCCAAGAAAAGCTTTGAAATCATACACCAGAATAGGAAGGACTTCCTTCCTACACCCGACACCTTCATCCCACTTACCAACAACTTTTGTTGCTTACTGGACCAACTTGTTAGAGTAAGTAGGCCTAATGAAAATGATGCAACATCAAATTATGATGAGACCTTTCATGATGGACAAGATGAGTTTGAGGCTTGTTTAGAGAGTGGAAACAATTTTTAAACCTTCATCCAATAGTGTGTTTCCAGTTTTGTCTCGCACCAATCATAGTCATCGACCTTCTTTAAGGAAGTGGTGTCACACTTGCTACCTAGGTCCAAGCTAGTGATGGCAAGCCACCACGTACTACACACATAATAGGGCACGGGGCCATCTACCTCCTTTCCCTTTAACATCTCTGCCTAGTTCACACAACTTTCCTTCCCAACATCTCTGATGCCAACACAGCCATATGTGCACATGATGCTCTTATCTTAGCCAACAAGAGTCAGGTGTCCTTAATCCCAACCATCTCATTGGCATCTTCAACAATGACACAAGCCACAATCACTTGGTGTGTCCTAGCATCTGTGCCTATGGCATAGCAGTCACACACCTAGCAATAGATGTAGCAACAAATGCAACAAGCATCTCACATGATCGTGCAACCCACAGTAGGGTAGTGGGCCACTCAAATGACACAATTGGTGGCACAACTAGTGCAACTAGTTACCTCTTCCCCGAGTTTGGACTAGGCATTCCAACACATTTAAACATAGATAGCATAGGTTAGGCAGCTTAAAGCTACTAACTCCAAAAGGATCCACATGATGGACTTCTACTAGGATGACCCCACCATTCTTGTGGTCCCATCACTAACCTTGCCTCCAAGTATTTAGCTTCCTTAGTTCACAAAATACAATGGTGAGGGGGACCCCAATGCACACCTTGTAACTTTTTGTTTTGAATGCCTGCTCTTGCAAGCATGGCCACATGTAATCATTCATGTCTTCACCATGTCCTTAATTTGCAAGGCACTTGATTGGTATTGTGCACTCCTCAGGGCTTCAATATCTACTTTAAAAGAGTTGCTCAACTAATTTGTGACCCACTTCAAGTATAACTTGAAGCTCCAAGTGATCTTGGACCAACTAATGGACATCAAGAAAGGCCCTCTAAAGCCCATGAAAAAGTTCATTCAATGGTGGAGCATTGCACTTAATAAAATCTGTGAACCAATAGTAGAAACCCATCTTTTGGCCATCTTTAAAGGTGTGGAAAATGACTTTATTAAGTCAAAACTATACTATTTAGCCCCACGTTCCCTGAGCCAAGCCTTTTCTCAAACAAAGAGCATTCAGGATGTGGTAGAGGCCAGTAAAGACCTAGCATATGTGGCCTATAAGAATGCTCACATAAATAAGGACAAGGAAAAGGGCAAGGAAACAAAAACCATTATTGCTATGGTTGATGAGGCCAAACCTAACAATACTAAAGCAATAGCCAAGGCACCTAAAGCCCCAGCCAACAAAAATAAAACATTTGGTTTTATCACTATGAGAACCAACTAGCCTACACCTTCAGTGGTTGGGGGGCAAGCTACCCTAAGGTCAAGCTTTAAGCACAAAGATTGCTCAAAGTATACCCAGTTACCTATCAAGTTATCTGAGTTTTTGGGCTAGCTACTTTGTGTTGGGAATATCCATCAAAAACAAAAGTCTAAGGACACATGTAAGCACCATGATTAATACTAGAAGGTCCTCAGAAACCCCTTAGCAATTATGCCAAATGAGCTGTTGGTTCCTAAAATTTTTTAGGTTGGACCAATTCTACAATTATCATCAATTACATGGTCGTGATACAAATTATTTCTTGGCATTAAAAGATGACATTCAATGCATGATTGATCAAGGAAAATTGATCCTTGATGATATCAATCGTGTGTGACCAAAAAACCAATGAATGAAGTTCTACAAAGACCCCCTTAATACTAGTAGTGTAGGCTACACAGGATGAGTGTAGCAAGCTGCAGAATTTTCTAAGTGTCATGTTACACTTCCATTGCCCCTACTACACTCTAGAGCATAGCTAGCATAACACACCTTTCAATATCTAGTTTTTCCTAAGTGTCAAGTAATAAGCTGTCAAGCTCTCATCATCAAAAGGGCATTTAGCAAATTTTCTAATTCCTGAGGCTACCCCTCTTGCTATGCTCTAGAGCGTATCTAGTGTAGCAAGAACAAGGATTATAGTCTTTACCAGATTCTTCTAAGTGTCCATGCTATGTCCTATTCCAAGCTAGTGCCTCATGTCCTGCACATAATGTGGGATGAGCATAACAGCTAGCACCATGTGTCCTACACATAACATGGGATGAGCATAGTAGCCAGTGCCCCATGTCCTACTCATAACATGGAAGAAGCGTAGTAGCTAGCATCCCATGTCCTACATGTAACACAGGGTGAGCATAGTAGCTAGCATCTCATGTCCAACATGTAACATAGGATGAGCAAGACATCTAGAGTTAGAAAATTTTTTGAACTTTTTCTAGTCACCTCCAAACATACAAATTTTTTTGAATTTCTCTTATGGTCCCACCTACCACACTGCCACGTGGCACCCGATCCACATTTTGGGCTAACCCTAGCCCTATAAATACCCCTATGCCCTAATGTTTCAAGGGGTTGGCTTCCATTTTTCACTGGATGGGTAGTTTGCATGTTCTTTTGGCATTTGGCATTTTGGCTTCTTAGCACATAGCTCTATGGGTGAATGAGACCTAGAGCACACCACACTGATAGAGAGGTAGAGGTGCACATCACAACCCATTATAGCCATGTTGCAGCCCTACAAAACACCACATAGTACACCATGGCGATCAACCCAATAGGCACAATTCATCATAGTGAGCACCAAAATTCATGGCCTAGCACTATTGAGATTGTAACTGCAGTCCCACTTTGCCAATTGTACACTATGTACCTTTTGAGACCCTTTTGGAATTAGCTACACTCACCGTTTTGGGATTGTGCACTTCTCTTCTTAAATTCTATTGCATTCCTCAAGAATTTTTCTTTGATATTCAATGTAACACTTATATTTTCTTGCTTTTTCATACATATTTGCATGTTTACATCATTGTTCTTAGGCCAGGACACTTTGCTATGCTCTAGCTTTGCTAGACCTAATACTGTGTGTAATGCAGCATAAACCCTTCTCACACATGCTCATTTTAACATCACGTAAGTCTTTGTCTGATCAACAAGACCATTCAAGGCATCTCCTTTCCATTTTCCAGCATGGCCCTTATAAGGATTTGAGACTAGGCTATACACCCGCAGACCTCTCGGTGTTCCAGCAACTAACATTTCTGACATCATAGTTTTTGGCACTAGAAGGAGGGCCTCAACATTTCCTTTTACATTTTTTGATTGGCACTTAGCCAAAACTCTATATGCTCTAGAGAGCATAATAAGTTCTGAGAGTGTAGTAAGCTCTAGCATAGCGAGCTTGACAAGCTTCAACATAGTAAGTGTAGCACCAGAGTTAGCCATTTTCAGCATCTTTCATACTTAGCATATTTTTTTTGCATTTTTATACTTAGCCAAATTTTCTACAATTTTACACTTAGTTAATTTTCTTATATTTTTTATACTTAGGCATTTTTCTGCATTTTTAGACAACCATATTTCTACATTTTTAGACAACCCCTCCTTGTTTGACATAATCTCACTCACAGAATCCTACCACTAGTTGTTATCCCAAATCATCGATGCAAATAATCATGATGTAGGAACAAGCTACAAGGAAGCCTTATAAGAGGAAGAAGATGATTCCAAGGCTTTCTCTAAAAGAGAGAGCCCCTTCTACATCATCTTCCAATAACTGCTCCTTAGTACGACCCCTCCTCAATTCAGTTTACTTATCCTCTTTAAGATGGTGACCATGCCAATTCAAGCTTTCTTGTAAGTAACCACTATATTTGCCCAACCCTATGCTTATTCAAGGACCACCTCCCAGCCCAAAATGATCCAGGCATCCCACATCCCACTTGTCTCATCGGCATCCATGGTATCTATTCAACCCATTTGTGTGTGGCCACCTTAGTCATCATGTCCATCCCTCAACCAACAAATTAACTAAAATTTTTCACTATGATATTAAACTGGAAAAATTTATATGCTATGATGTTAAACTAACAAACTCCATAACTAACAATCCGATCTTATTCCATACACCCAAAAGAAAACTAGCCAATGCAACTAGGTGGTAGACCCTCAAACTTGGATAAGGCATTCCAGCTGATCCAAAGCTTGACGAAGAAGATCAACTGACTCAAAGCTACCTCCTTTGACATCATCAAGGTGGTGGAATTCTATTAGGACGATCCCATAAGTCCTATGGTACCACCTCTAACTCTTCTAATTAGGGTTCGATTGCATCAACTCACCAAGTACAATGGTGAAGGAGACCCCAATGCACACTTGGTCACATTTCGATCTAAGTGCCTATTCCTTTAAGTTTGGCCATCCACCATCATGCACGTGTTCCCCATGTCACTCATTGGCAAGGCCTTAGAACAATATCATGTGCTACCCAAGGCCTCAATATCTTCTTTGGAGGATCTCATAAGCTAGTTTATGACATGCTTTAGGTACAACCTAAAGCCTGAAGCAACCTTCAACTAGCTCATGCAAGTCAAGAAGGGGTCCCTAGAGCCCATGCCAAAATTCCTCCAACATTGGAACACTACATTGAGTGAATTATGTGAACCCCTAGTAGAGACACACCTATTGACCATCTTTAAAAGTGCAGTGAATGACTTCATTAAGTTCAAACTATATTACTTGGCCCTAAAGTATCTAAGCTAGGCCTTTGCCTAAACGAAGGGCATAGAGGAGGTAGCACAAGCTAGCAATGACGTAGCCTATGTGGCCTACAAAAACCAACATGTGCACAAGAAAAATGCAATACTAACAATAGTGGATATAAGCACAAAATAAACCAACTGAATCCCAAAGGCTAAGCAACCCAAGGCCCCAGCTCATAAAGCCACCAACTTTGGTGCCAACTAACCTACATTGGCAAGGGCCATTTCAAAGCCCAAATTTGAGTGCAAGAATTGCTGAAAGTATACACCATTACTGATGGAACCCTCTAAATTGCTAGAGAAACTCCTGAAAGCTAAGAAAATCCAACACAAACACATAAGAAATATTTCCTACCAAAAACATGATAGGTACTATGAACTACTGAAGAATCCTGCCTCAGTAGTACCAAATGAGTCCCTTATCCCAAAACACTTCAAGCTAGACCAATATTGTCATTAGCACTAGATATCTGGTCATAATACTAACAACTATCATTCTTTGTAGGATGACCTACAAAGAATGATAGGACTAGGCCAATTGGTGCTTGACACAACAAGCCAATGCAATGTAGACAATGCCCCCTATGTCATAAACTCTACTAGCATAGGTGGAAAGTCCAAACCTATGCAACAACCTCTTGTGATCCACATGCCTCCTAACAAGGTAAGGATCCCCTTGGCCTCCATAAGAAAGAAGCCTTCCTTTGTTATGAAAGTGCCACCTTGGACACCCACAACACCCTTTGTGGTGAAGGTTCCATACCAACCATCCACTAAGATGTTAAATTAGCATGATGCAATAACAACAACTACTAAGCAACCTTTCATCATCAAGATGCCATAATGAGTTGGCCCTATAACAAATCCTAAATCACCCTTTATCATAAGGATTCCAAAATGTGATAGCCCCTCACCTACCCAAAGCCCAACAATGGGCAACATCTTAGTCCCTCCTACATCAAGGGGCAACCCCATTGGTAACCTGAGTAGGCCTACTAAATGGCAATGCAAGAGGACCAATGAGTTCCTTGCAACCCCCATGGTTGAAGCAAAGGCCATGACCCGTAAGTAAAAACTAAACACTGTGGCCCCTACCCCCAAGTAGGATAAGAAATCCAAGCCCAAGTCCCCTCCATGAGAGATCTTTATCTCAAGTCGCATGGAGGAGGTCAAGGCCAACACAATGGCTAATGACAAGGTCTTTGTAGCTACACTAACCTAGGTGAAACAAATGTTCAAGCAAAAGAACATAATGTTGAGCTTGTACAACCTGGTCATGATCTCAACTACTCATTGCCAAGCCTTGGCCTAAATGTTGGCCTCGATTTCTATTACTAAGGATGTCCCTATAGATGAGGCATTCATCTGTGCTACAATGTTATCCCATGCACCTCATGAATCAGGTTCAACATCCCTAGCATTTCATGACAATGTAGTCAAGGTCAACCCTAAACAAGGAGAGGTCACTATAGCTCCATTGTCAATTAGCATATGTGTTGGGTAGTGCACCATCCATAGAGAGTATGTCAATGATGGTGCAGCAAAAAATGTAGTTCTATACTCCATTGTCGACAAGCTAGGCTTGGTAGATGAAATCAAGCCAACCAAGTCCATGTGTCTAAAATCCTTCAATGGATCGTGTGTTACTATTAGGGGTACAATCAACTTAGCCTTCATGGTTGGAGAGAAATTCCCCACTAGTACAGATTTCACTATCATAGAGGAGATGACAATCTTCAACCTAATCTTGGGTGGGCCTTGGCTAGCTCAACTATGGGTAGTCTCCTCTTCCATCTACTAAGAAACCCACCTTCCATACAAAGGTGGTAAATTTATCATTCATAGTGATAATTCCTCCTCTCTAGCTATCGACAACATAGACATGGAGCAAGTGTTGGAGGTGGAGATTCTTGGTGGTACACTTAAAGCAACCAATGTAATTCCTAAGGTTAACACACCCAAATGAGTGGTTGAAGCCAATAGCCTCCTAGAGGATCTTAAGACTTGCATGGCCTCTAATCCATTCCTGGTTAGGAAGCAACTATGTGACCAAGACTTTCCCTTGGTCAAAAATGTGCTAAGTGCCTACCTACCCTTTGCCTCCACTTACTATGCATTTTTTTACTTTTGTTTACATCACACTAGCTTACACATTTACATTTTTCCCATTTTCTTAGATCACACATTTCATTTTATTCCCACATTTCTTTTTACTTTGTTTACACATCGATCCACTTATCTTCTGCATTGCATTTTAAAAATATCAAAAACACAAAAAAATGAAAAACCATAAAACTACAAAAACACATAGCTTGAAAAGGCTTTAAACTAGCCTAGAACCTGGAATGGCCTAAAACTATCACTTTTTGCATTTCTTTTCTTTCATTCATGCATTTTAACTTTGTTTATGATAGGTGTCACTTGATGTTTTTTTCCTAGATGATTTTTGCAGGATCTTGTACGCACACAACATGACTATGTAGGCAGCATTACACCTCACATAAGCAAGGTAAGCACTCATTTTCCATGTTGCAAAAAATTGGCATAGATAGTTTACTATAACTATAAACTAGTGTAGTAGTTTCCTATGACTATAAACTGGCGCAGATTGTCCTTGGCTCATGACATTAAACTGGTACAACATTCACTATCCATTATGATGTTAAACTAGCATCCAATAGTCTTCTAGGACTATAAACAAGTACATCACGGTCTACCAAGATCTTAAATTAGGTTCATGGTTTGCCAAGACTTTAAATTGGCATGTTGCTAATCTGTTGGAGCACCTACCATTGGTGAGACCCTTGGGGCACTCGTGGCATCATCGCCTCACACCATTCTACTAAAATTTTGGAGCACCTACCATTAGTGCGACCTTCAAAGAGCTTGTAGCATCATCACCTTGGCACTTTCAGTAGCTTCTTGAGCACTTGCAACTAGCACAACAATTGACACATTTTTAGCATCTTCGCATCCAACCCTTATAGCATCTTTGCATTTGGTAGTTGATTTGCATTTCATGTTGTGTGATTTTCTTATCTTCTCAGAGTTTTGTTTGTAGGACTAATCCTTGGTGTTAGTATGCAAAGATGCATCTCATCGCAACATGATTAGACTAGTTCAACCACTAAAGAATGCACATCTCATTTATCCCATTACATTCTACACACATCCACTCCTTCATCCTAATAGCCTCTCATCCCCCGCATACTCACAATTGCACATCCTTCTGATGCATACACATTGTTACGCACATGGCATTCTCTTCATGTCAACCATAGAATCCATGGTGGACATAATGCAACTCATCTCGTGGGGAGCCTTTATTGATTGTGTTACAACTCATCCTTGGGAAGAAACACCTATCCTATAGACACAACATGGTTGTATCAAAACAAAGCCCATCTACTTGATGGTCATCTTGCAACTAGCATTTAGTATTAATTCAAATCCAATGGACGTTCTCATCACAACAAAGCAAAGAAGAAAAAAAAAGAGAAAAAAGAAAAAAAATGCAAAAAAAAAAAGAGAATGAATGAAAAAAAAAGGAAAGAAGCACATCCCCAAGTAAATTGACAATGCTACAGCTTCATAACCAGCCTAGCTTTGGATTGAATTTGACTCTCTCGTAAGCACTCTGATAAGAAATCAATGTTTTGGGGGCAAGCCACTTCATGCCATGATCACCGTCAACTATGCTAACTTCACATCTTACATCAAGATACATTATTTACATTTATTTTCTTTGCTTGCATTTCATCTCCCTAGCACATTGCCTACCCACTTTGCCATAACATCCCTTATCTACAACACTCTTAAGCATGCTGAAATGACACCTGATTAGGTATTAATGAGCAATGTTGATGCCACATCTACTGTGGTGTTTTGCAATTCTTTGTTGACATCTCTCGGGCCACTCCTCCAGACATCAACAAAGAGGGGCAATTGAAAAACCATAAAATTTTAGTTCTCAACATCTCAACTGTAAATTTGGCTAAGTGTCAAAATGGTGGAACTTTGCCCAAATTATTTTAAGTGTTGAGTGTAGTCAGCTCCAATTGCCAAATTTGCAAAATTTTTCTAAGTGTCAGAATGATGGAACTTCCTAAAAATGTGTCTAAGTGTCAAATCTTGGCAGATTTTTCTATGCTATGCTCCACAGCATAGCTAGCATAGCATGCATGAAGGCCTATTTTGCAAAAATTTTCTAAGTGTCAATAGTAGTTGCATGAAAATTTTTCTAAGTGTTCTGCTATGCTCTTACTTTTCCTGCTATGATCTAGAGTGTAGCTAGTGTAGCCAACATGAGATACTAGTTTTGCAGAAAAATTTCTAACTGTTGAGTTACACATCCTGTGCATAACACAAGATAAGTGTAGCAAGCTACAGAATTTTCTAAGTGTCGTGTTACACTTCCATTACCCCTGCTACACTCTAGAGCATAGCCAACATAACACACCTTTCAATGGCTAGTTTTGCCTAAGTGTCAAGTAATAAGCTTTCAAGCTAGCTTAGCATGGAAGAGGCATTTAGCAGATTTTCTAACTCTTGAGGGTACCCCTCTTGCTATGCTCTAGAGCGTAGCCAGTGTAGCAAGAACAAGAATTATAGTATTCACTAGATTATTCTAAGTGTCCATGCTATGCCCTATCCCCATCCAGCACCGCATGTCCCATGCATAACATAGGATGAACATAGCAGCCAACACCCTGTGTCCTGCACATAACATGGAATGAGTGTAGAAGCTGGTTCTCTGTGTCCCACATGTAACATAGGATGAGCATAGTAGCTAGCATCCCTTGTCCTACACGTAACATGGGCTGAGCATAGCAGCTAGTATCTTGTATCCCACACATAACACATGATAAGCATAATGGCTAGATTTGAAATTTTTTTGAACTTTTTCAGGTCACCTTCAAACATAGAAAATTTTCTAAATTTTTCTTATGGTCCCACCTACCACACTACCATGTGGCACCTGATTTATATTTTAGACTAACCCTAACCCTATAACTACCCCTGCACCCCAACATTTCAAGGGGTTGGCTTCCATTTCTTACTGATTGTGTAGTTTGCACTTTCATTTGGCATTTGAAATTTTGGCATCTTGGCACTTAGCTCTGTAGGCAAAAAATACCTAGAGCATACCACACCATTAAAGAGGTAGAGTTCCACATCACAACCTACTACAGCCCTATTCTATCTTGCAAAACACCATAGAGTATACCATGGTGACCAACCTAGCAGGCATAGTTCATCACAGCAAGCACCAACTACATGGCCCAACACTATCAAGGCTATGATTGTGCTCCCACTATGCCTGTTGTACACTATATACCTTTTGAGACTCTTTTAGAATTAGCTATGCTCACTCTTTTGGGGTGATGCACTTATGTTCCCAAAATTTTTTGCATTCCTAAAGAATTTCTCTTTGATATTTAGTGTAACAGTTATATTTTCTTGTTTTTTCATACGTATTTGCATATTTACATCATTTTTCTCAGGCTAAGACACCCTGCTACACTCTAGCTTAGCTGAACCTGATGCCTACGTGTAACGCAACATAAACCCTTCTCACACAAGGTAATTTTAACACCACATAAGTCCATGGATGATCGATAGGAACATTTAGGGCACCTTATTTTTGTTTTCTAGCATGGCCCTCATACAGATTTAAGGTTAGGCTATACACTTGTAGACCTCTCAGTGTTCAAAACATTGATGTTTTTGGACATCACACCTACAGGATAGTACAGGTCAAGTTCAAGGACTCCTCCTCATCATGGAGGCCAAGTGTGTCAATGGTAAATTTGGCAAGAGACATAAGTGGTAAGGATCCTTGTATGAGTCATAATCAAAAGGATAGTATGAAAAATCATATAAGGACTCACTCTCTAGCACAATATACTATCCTAGATGGATTCTAAAAAAGAGTATGTATTCTTTGAGCAACAAACAATGTATTGTTCTTGTTATAGCATTGGAATTCTAGCATCTTCTAGACCTTGAATAAATGCCTAAGGCCCCTGGGGCCCTAGCCTAAACTCCCTAATCCATTATCAGCATCAAGATCATTGGATATAAATCTTAGGATGCCCTAGTTTGCCCCAAGCAATAATGTTTCCATGATGATGTTGGCTACTTTTACTACCAAGTGTGACCACATCATCACACGAAAGTGTCAGAGTAAGAATTGTAGGAACTCCTATTCTCTTAACTTGAACCACATTACCTATGAACCCACATGCATGTCTGGTGTAGGCACATTTGCTATGGGTTTGCTCATACAACATAGGATACCCACCAGCTCGACCACAACAAGGATGGGTTTCAACATTACCCTTTAGCCACAACAACAACAAGAGGAGACTATTAGCATTAGATACACACAAAAAAATTCATCAAGATTACACTTAGCAAAACTCTTAGCTTCCCTCACGAACCTCGTAGGGAAGGGACATTGACATACCCATCTAATGTGCTTAATCCTCAACAAGGCATAACATTAACATCTCCATTTCACATTTGCACTTAGCATTTTTTCTAACTCTAAAAATATTTTTAAGAAAATTCTAATTATTGATTACACTCCTCATAGAGTTCAACCCTTGAAAAAATGCCAAAAAATTTCTAACTTTTGGTTACACTTCTTGTAGAGCATAACCTTTGAAAATTTTAAAATTTTTCTAACTATTGGCTACACTTCCCATAGAGGGTAACCCTTGAAAATTTAAAAATTATTGGCAACTATTGGTTATTCTTTCCACAAAGTGTAATCCTTGAAATAAAAAAGTCAAAATTTTTCTAACTCTTTGTCACGATCTTGGGAGCGTACCCTCCAAAAGAGAAAGTTCAAACATTTTCTAACTCATAAAAGCATAAAATCAAAGTGTAACATCCAAGTGTAAAAATCTAGGCATGACATGGCTATGACCCTTGCGGTCACCATGCCCACTCTATTACACTCTATGATCTCATGTCATGAGACCTTCCCACATGCCCCTACCTCTTGTGATCCTTAGTCCACGTGTTACCCTCACGTGCATGCCTATTGGGAGAAGAGGTAAACCCTTGGTTCCACATCCACTATTATCCCTTCCTCCTTGTCCCAAGCTATAGCCATCTCAGCTATGGCCAAAGCAAAAAAAAAAATGTACAAAACCATTTCAGCCTTGTCCCAAGTCCCCTGTGTAACACGGGATGAGCATAGCACCTAGAGTTAGAAAAATTTTCACATTTTTTCTTATTACCTAGTAAATGTCCAGCCTAATCTCACATTTAAAACCTTCATAGCCTTGCCTAAATTGATGTGTCTTACATAATCCATGATCTACTACGACCTTAAACTGACAATCCTATGGCCTACCAAGGCCCCAGAATTAGCTCACACACTTGCTTACTTGGTCCCACAATCACACACTTAGATAAATTTTTCAAAGCATTATCTTCTTTATCTTATGCATTTTACTTTTCTAAGACAAGTGCTACTTGACATTTTTTTGGTTGTTTTTTAGGATTCTTGGCAAGATTGCAACATGAGTGCATACAAGAATCTTCATTTACCCTTGGTCTTGATTGGACCTTATGGTGATTCCATGCGATGCATAAACATTGAATTTCTAAACTTTGAGCCCATAGCTTATGACACAAGCGTAGCATCTCTAGAGGCATCCCTAGATTGGCCAAACCATCTAGTTAGAGCTCTAGACCTAGAGGTAGGTGATGTAACAAAGGATCCCCTCATTGAAGTCCATGTAGTGACAAATAGAGGCAAGGTGAAGACATTGAATATTAGTTCCTTATTAAATCCTCAACTCAAACAAAGCATCACTAAAGTTATCAATGATAACATCAAGGTGTTTGCATGGTCCTATGAAGACATGCTAGGCCTGGACCCTCGCATAATAGAACATAACATTATCCTTGATCCTTGTGTAAAGCCAATCAAGTACAAATCTTGCAAGGTTAAACCTAAGGTGGTGTTGGCAATTTGTGATGAAATCACCAAGCTTTACAAAGCTGGTTTCACCTGAGCAATTGAATACATAGATTGGGTTTCCAACATCATAGTTTTCCCTATGAAAAATGGAAGTATACACATTTGCATAGACTTCTAGTACCTAAATAAGGTAACCATCAAATATGATTTCCCATTTCCTAGTATTGACCAACTCATCAATACTACGGCTGGTCATGCCTTGTTGTCCTTCATGGATGGGTTCTCAAGGTACAACCAAATTGGATCAACCCAAATCACTAGCTCAACACAATTTTCATGACTCCTTGGGGCATGTTTTGCTATACCATGATGTCCTTTAGACTAAAGAATGTGGGAGCAAACTACGAATGTGCAATGACATATATATTTATTGATTATCTACTAGATTTGCTCAATGACTACGTCGATGACATAGTAGTTAACTCCAAGGTGGCTCACAGTCATGTAGAAGACCTAGATCATGTTCTCCAGCATTTCCTTAGACATGACCTTAGGCTAAACCCCAAGAAATGTGTCCTCGGCATTAAGATCAATCAAATTCTGGGCTTTATAGTATTAGAGGTAGGTATACATGTAGATCTTGGAAAGGTTAAGGCTATCTCTAACTTAGCACCACCAGCAACCCTTAAGGAGCTATGCAGGTTACAAGGAAGATTGTAATTCATTTTTAGGTTTATCGCAAGGTTGACTGATAAGTTACAACCAATGCAACACTTGCTCAAAAGGAGAGTCCACTTTAAGTGGATAGCTCAATGCCAAGAGGCATTCGACAACCTCAAAAAGAAGTTGGTTCAACTTCCAATAGTTTACCCTCCACAAGGATATAAGCCATTTTACATTTAGGTTGCAACCATAGACATGTCCATCACTTCTTTTCTTTTTCAAAAGTGAGACAATGGCTCAGAGGTCCTTGTTTACTACCTAAGCCATGCGTTAGTGGTCCAGGAGGAAAAATATAATGATGTGGAGAAGAATTGCCTTGCCCTAGTCTTCACACTTAAGAACTAGAGACATTTTCATTTTCACAGCCAAGCTAATATCATCTACAAAAGTAATGTACCCTAGGATATTACCACAAACATCTACAAAAGTAGTTGAATTGCACAGTGGAAAGTGATAATCATGGATTTTAACCTACACTACATAGCCTAAGCATCCACAAAATATTAAGCAATAGTTTCACAACTCATAGCTTTACCAATAGATGATCAAGCAACAATAGATCCAAAATTTTTGGATGAGCATGTTAATAGCATAAGCCAAGTGCCTACAAAATTTGAAGTAATTTTACACTTTAATGGTGCTTCAACCTCACAAGGGGGTAGTGTGGCTACCATCATCACATTTCCCTCTGGGGAGATCTGACTCTTCATGTATCACTTTGCATTTCTTTGCACCAACAATGTAGCAGAGTATGAAGGTCTCCTTGGAGGTGTCCTAGCAGCCCATGATCTAGGAATTCAAAACATAGCACTTTGAGGCAATTTGTAGTTACTTGTCAACCAAATTATAGAGGTTTACACTTACAAAGCACAACATTTACAACCTTACTATGAATTGGCAAAACACCTACTTAAGTAGTTTACAAATGTTGATATTTAACATATTCCCCATAATGAGAATGCCATTGCTGATGCACTAGCCACCTTAGCCTTAAGCATGGCACCCGACATGTTTTCTTCCTTACTTGCTTAGATAATGGATTACATTGAACCTATTACTCAAACAAAAAGCATTGTGTCCATAGCCATGACAAGCACAACTCATACCTAGAAGTGGTACAACAATATTAAGATGTACCTCCAACAAGTTGAGCCAACACAACACCTAAACATTGCCCAAAAGGATGTAATACATAAATGGTCATGGTAGTATGTCCTTGTAGGTGATAGCACCTTATGTCGTAGATCCTATGATGGAATACTACTAACCTATGTTAGCTGTAGCAAAGTGCAAATGATCATTGATTAAATCCATGAGGGACTATGTGGAGGCCACATGACACCTAGGAAATGGCAACAAAACTTAGATACCTAGGCTTCTATTGGCCTTACATGAAGCGCGATTGTGTTTCCAAGGTTAAGACATGTGATGTGTGTTAGAGACATGGCAACTTAATGCACATGTCACCAACTGAACTACATACTATATCAATCACATGCTCATTCCAACGTTGGGAGTTGGACATCATAGGACCTATCACACCTAAGTTCTTAGTAGGGCATAGCTTCATCATAATCCCAATCGAATACTTTACCAAGTGGGTTGAAGCTATTCCCCTCAAGAAGACAACATCACAATAGGTTTGCAAATTTATTGTAGATAACATAGCAACCCAATTTGGTTTACCCATTACTAAGTCATAGATAACAAGCCATAATTTAGCAGTGTAGAAAACAAAGCTTTCTGCAAACACCTTGGCATTAAACATTCCTTTTCATCACCATACTACTCACGGGAAAATGGCCAAGTGGAGACTACAAACAAAGTCATCATCAACCTTTTGAAGAAGATGCTTAACAATAGCAAATGATGATGGCATGAATAGCAAGTTTATGCATTATGGGCTTACCACATAACATGAAGAATAGCAACTGGTAAGATTCCATATATCCTTGTGTATGGATCTAAAGTAATGTTACCTCTTGAATTGCAGGTCCTATCACTCCATATGATCCTCTTGACCTTCATTGATGAGGTTCAAAATAACAAGTTGAGAACCATTGACCTCAACTCCATAGAGGAGGAGCACATGCAAACACTTGATCAAATCAAGTGGTACCAAGAAAAGAAACAACAAAAACATAGCCACAATTAGCATTAATGCTTGATTAAGAAGTGGGGACCTGGTCCTCAAGGTCATTCATGAACCTACAAATAAATTCTCAACCAACTGGAAAGGGCCTTTCTTGATCATAAAGGCCTATGATAATGGATCATTCAAGCTTGATAATCTAGATGGTAATGAGTTTGCCAACCTAATCAACCATTTGTACCTTAAGCCCTACTACACCTGGCATGCAACATTGACATAGTAAGGTAAGTAGAATATTTGCTATGATGTTAAACTGGCATAAAACATCTGCTATGATGTTAAAATAGCATAAAACATCCACTATGACATTAAATTGGCAAAAAACATTTGTTATGATGTTAAAATGGCATAGAACATCTGCTACAACTTTAAACTGGCATATAATGTCCTTGGCCTATGACATTATACTAGCACCCACAACATGATCTACTATGATCTTAAACTGGCAATCCACCATCTGCTATGAGGTTAAATAAGCACACAACAGTCTACTAAGACTATAAACTAGTGTATCATGATCTACTAGGACCTTAAACTAGCACATTATGGTTTGTTAAGATGTTAAACTTAATCCATGGACTTCTAGGACCTTAAACTAGTACAACATGTGATTTATCAAGATCTAAAACTAGGTTCATAGTTTAGCACCCATAATTCAATACACATAGTTTTGCAGGCAAGCAAGTGCAAATACTTCCAGTCCTCTATTACCTGCCCACACCTCTATGGAAGGGTGGGATCAGGCATTGTAGTTCTAGAATAAATTCCACATCATCAAGAAAAATACTCTGGAACATTTGTAGCATCACTGCCCTTAGCATCTTACTGATCCTTCGGAGATGCCTTCAATCATCTTATTGATCTTCCAGAGCTACTACCACCATTGTCAATCATCTTGGTTGGAGCTCGCACCATCATCATCACTCATTGGAGAACCAACAATACTATGTCCTAGCAACAACACTACCATCCTCTAGCCCTCACCATTTCATAGACTTGGAAGAGCATTTAGCAAAGTGACTCCTTTTCATGTTGTTGGGTTTCCTAGCTCTTGGCCTTGGTGAGGAGTCCTAAGCACCTGCATTCCCAATGCCTCCAACCACTTGGGTTCTCACTTCTAGTGTGGCTGCTAGAGCTTTTTTAGCCTTCCATCACCGACACCCTCACTAGCCTTCCTGTTTTGGATATTACATGCACTTGCAACTAACATAGCACTTGCGACCCTTGCAATGCCCTCACAAATAGGAGTTCACTCTCATCTTACATGGTGTGGTTATTTTTCTTATTTTCTCTATGTTGTATTTATACAATGAAGCCTCAATGGTGTTGTTCAAAGATGTGTTTCATCATGGTGATAGGTCACTCCATTGCTTTGAAGTGTTTACTTTGACTCACCAAGCTACTCAAAAGTGCACACCCCTATTATCCTACTATAGCCTATTCACATTTACCCTGTTACCTTACATTTTCTTGCATTCCCTACAAGTTTATCTGATGCACATGGCACCCTTCTTTCAGTTAACCACAAAACCCATGATGGATGTAATGCAACTTATCCCATGGAGAATCTTTGTGGGCTGGTCAAAGCCCAAGCAGATGTAATGCAACTCATCTTGGGAAGGAAACACCTATCCTACAAATGCAATGTGGTTGCCCCTAAACAAATTTTGTTGAGTGGAACGTAGTCTGCTTGGTGAAAGTCATCTTTCAGTTTCAAAGAAAAAAAGAGAAAAAACAAAAAGAAAAAGAAAAAATGGAACCAAATAAGTACCTAAGTAAAGATAGCAAAGTTATTATTTTTCAGTTGTTTCAACTGACCTTCTCACAAGCATTTTGATGAGAGGTTAAAATTTTAGAGGCAATCCATCTCTATATGTTGATTCCCTCAGAAACACTCTAAGGAGTGATCATGATTTGGCAACAAGCCATCATGGTGCCACATCTTGCAACCACATGCACAATGAGCATCCTTCCCACTTGCTATCCCTTGGTCCATCTCCTTAACCTACTCCTTGCCATACTTTATTTCCTTACTAGTCCTAAGCATAGTGAAGCATTGTCTAATTGGGCACTGATGAGCAGTGTTGGTGTCTTGTTCATTGTCGTGTTTCATTTTCGTTATTAATGTCTCTTAGGCCACTCTTCCAAATGCCAACAAAGAGGGGCCAATGAAACACCACCAATTTTAGGTTTCAGCACTTCAATTGCAAATTTTTCTAAGTGTCAAAACTTGGCAAATTTTTCTAAGTGTTGGTGCTACACTCCCCAACGTAGGCAGTGTAGCATGCATCAAGGCCTATTTTGCAAAATTTTCTAAGTGTCAACAGTGGTTGCATGAAAATTTTTCTAAGTGTCCTGCTACACTCTCACTCTACCTAATATGCTCTAGAGCATAGCCACCATAGCACATACTTCCATGGCTAATTTTTTATCTCTTGGGTTGCTACACTTTGCTATTCTCTAGAGTGTTGGACAATAAGCTATCAAGCTAGGTCAGCATGAAAGACACATTTGGTAAATTTTCTAACTCTTGAGGCTACCTCTCCTACTACATCCTAGAGCATAGCCAATGTAACATGAAGGAAGAGTGCAAATTCTATTAAATTTTTCAAAGTATCCATACTACGCTCTGGTATGCTCAAGAGCGTAGCTAGCATAGCTAGTGTTGGACATTAAATTTTGCAAAATTTGACTAAGTGTTGTATTATGCTGTAAAGCATAGCTAGTGTAACACCAAAGGAAAGCCTCAAATGGTCTCCAAAAGACTTTAGAACTTAGCATTAGCCTTCATCTCAACTCTGACATCCCTTTGATGAGAAATATTAGCAATTTTTATCTCTTTTGTTCCCTCAATAGTCCCCCAAATTATACCTACACTTAACCTTACTCAAAAGAGGAGAAGATGTAGTCCTGAAGCGTACCCTCCAAGTTGCATAATTTTTGCATTATTTGTAGGTACATTGTGATCATTCAAACCTTGACACATGTAGTCTTAGTAGTGTTGTCACAATTCAACAATCTCTAGGGATCCATTCTAGTACTCTATATTGTAGCACATACTACTCCCATGGGAGCATAGTAAAGGTCAACATAGCCTCATCTACCCTCATGCCATGGGGTTCCTGATCTGCATCTTATGCCACATGGTGCTTGATCCACATTTCACACTAACCCTAGCCCTATAGGTATCCTTGAATTTAATATTATAGGGGTTGGAAAGTCAAAAGAGCATTGGGCATTTTGGCATTCTGAGCATCTTTGGCACTCTTGCACTTGAGCACTTGAGCACACCTAGCACTTTGGCACATTCCAAGATCTTGTTGGACCACTAGTACATATTGTCTAGAATGTAGCTCCCCACTATTCCCATGGAGTGTAGCAATAGTCAACCTACCAGATTTAGTCCCCATGGTAGTCATCAATTCCATGTCCTAGATGTCCTAGAGACTATGAGTACACTACTATGCTGCAATTGTGTCTGCCTATACACTGTGTACCACTCTCACCTCTTTTCTTGCAAAAACTACACTCCCCTATTTGGGGCTATGCACTTTCATTCTTAAGTTTTGTTGCATTTTTAAATTGCTCTTTCTTTACTATTTCACACATATTTTGCATGTTTGCACTACTTATCTTAGGTTGGGACACCTTACTACACTCTGGCTAAGTCAACCCTGGTGCCTATATGTAACACTATATAAACCCCCCTTGCACATATTCATCTTAACATCTCATAAGTCCCTATCTGATTGATAAGACCATTTAGGGTACCCCATCTCCATTTCCTAGCACGACCCTGGAATAGAATTGGGGTTAGGTTGTATTCCTGCTAACCTCTCAGTGTTCTAGCCATCGACATTTCCAGTCATCATAATGATGGTCATGGGTAAGTTGAAATGGGTCACTAATTTATCTAACATGAATTTGCAAACTTGTTGCAATGTTATCTTCCTAAGGGAAGTAGCTTCAACCCACTTGGTGAAACGCTCAGTTGTGGTTATTATGAAGCTATGCCCTACAGAGGACTTATCTGTTCTGGGTCCAATGATGTTCAAACCCCAATGTTGGAATGACCATGTGATTTACATTATGTGTAGTTCAATCGATGGCACGTGTATTAGGTTGCCATGTTGTTGAAAAATGTCACATTTTCTAAACTTTGAGATGCAATCACACTTCATGTGAGGCCAATAATAGTCTAATCGTATGATTTTCATTGCCATTTCCCTAGGTGCTATGTGGCCTCTACACAATCCTATGTGGACTTGTTCGACAATCATTTATGCTTCACTATTACTTATGCAAGTTAGCAGTATGCCATCATAAGATCTGTGACATAATGTGTTATCACCCATGATGATGTACTATTATGAATTTTTATGTACTACATCCTTTTGGGTAGCAATTACATGTTGTAGAGGCTCACCCTATAGAAGGTACACCTTGATTTCATCATACCAGTCTCCTACATGGGTTGTGCTTCTGTGGCTATGGATGCAATGTCAGTGATTTGCATGATAGGCATAATATAATCTACCATTGAGGTGGGCAATGCATAGAACATGTTAGGTGTGATTCTTAGGGCTAATGTTGATGGTGCATCAACTATGGAATTTTCATTTCAAGGGATATGTTGGACATCGATAGTTGCAAAGTGTTGAAGCAAGTGCTTTGCCAAGTCATAGTAAGGCTGTAAATGTTGAACCTTGTTGTCATAAACCTGTATCACCTAGTTGATCACTAATCGTGAGTCACCTTGAATTGCTATGGGTTGGATCCCTAGGTTGCATGCTATAAGGATACCTCAGAGGAGAACTTCATACTACACCATGTTTTTAGTGTAAGGGAATGCAAAATGATATGTGAAGGATCAAATCTCCCTAGAGGAAAATGTGACAATGGTAGTGGGGCTACCCCCTTGGAAGGTTGAAGCTTCATCGAAATGTAGGAGTGCCTCATATTTTTTAGGCACTTGGCTAATGTTGTTAACATGCTTGTCCAAGAATTCTAGGTCTATAGTTTCTTAATCATTTATAGGTGAAGTCATGAGTTGTGCAGCTATAGCTTGACCTTTTGTTATGGCTTTTGCAATGTAGTGTAGGTCAAACTCTGCTATTATTACTTTCCATCGTACAATGTGGCTACTTTTGTAGATGTTCATTGTGATTATTTATAGTACATTATTTTTACAAATAATATTAACTTGACTATGGAAAAGGTAATGCCTCCACTTCTTTAGTGAGAAGACCAAGGCGAGGTGGTGCTTTTCCACATTGTTGTATCTTGCTTCATGGGCTACTAATGCATGGCTTAGGTAATAAACTAGAACCTCTATGCCATCATCTTACTTTTGGCAAAGTATAGAAGCAATGTATGCATTCAAAGTGGAAAGGTAGATCTAAAAAGTTTTATCTCCTTATGGAGAATGAATTGTAGGTATTTGATCTAGCTCTTACTTAAGGTTGTCAAATGCTTGTTGGCATTGAGTTTTCCACTCAAAGTGGGCTCCTTTCTTTAGTAGATATTGAATTGGCTGTAACTTATTAGTTAACCAAGTGATAAACCTATGTAGAAATTATAGTCTACCTTGCAACCCTCGTAGCTCGTTAAGGTTGGCTAGCAATGCTAGGCTGGCTATGGCCTTAACCTTGTTGAGGTCTACGTCTATGCCTAATTTGGATAGCACAAAATTGAGCATCTGGCCTATTCTAATGCTGAAAACACACTTCTTGGGGTTTAACCTAAGATCATATTTTAGGCAACATTTAAGTACTATGTCTAGATCATTTGCATGGTTGTGGGTCACTTTGGACTTAACTACAATGTCATCAACATAGTCATTAAGCAAGCTTAGCATGTAATTACTAAAGATATATGTCATTATGCATTGACATGATACTCTTGCATTTTTTAGTACAAAAGGCATCAAGGTATAGCAAAATTTACCCCAAGGGGTTATGAAGGTTTTGCTAAGTTAGTGCTCAAGGTTGAAACTAATCTGGTTATAGCCCAAGAACCCATCGATAAAGGACAACAAGGCATGCCTAGCCATGGTATCAATCAGTTAATCAATACGAGGAAATGGGAAGTTGTCTTTAATATTTACCTTGTTTAGGTCCCAAAGGTCTATGTAAATGCATATACTTTCATTTTTCTTATGCAAAACTATGATGTTGGAGACCTATTCTGCATAGTCAATAGCCCAAATAAAACCAACTTTGCAAAGCTTGGTGATTTTATCATGGACAACCAATGCCAAATTAGGTCAAACCTTGCACACTTTCTATTTAACTAGTTTAATGCAGAGATTGAGAATGATGTTGTGCTAGAATAGCCAAGGATCTAAGCCAAGTATGTCCTCATATGACCATGCAAATGCCTTGATGTTATTGTTTAGCACTTTAGCAATGTCTTGAAAGTTCTAGGGCTCTAGTAAGAAGCTTAGATTTTGTGTTTTCACCTTGCCATTAGATGTAGCGATGGGGATCTCAACAAGGGAATCCTCTATGACATCCACCACCTTTAAATCAAGAGCCTTAACTAGATGTTCAAGCTAGTCTAGTGGTGGCTCTATAGATGCTATGTATTCAACATAGGTTGTAGGCTTAAGTTCTAGGTAATGTGGGTCAATGCATCACTTGATATCACCATGAGGCCCCATGAGGACTAAATGTGAGAAGATTTGCTCATGCATGGCCATGTCATGCTCTGGAAAAATAAACCAGCAAACATCAAGTGGCACCTATTTTAACAAATATGCACAAATGAATAAAAAGAAATGCAATGAAATTTTCCTAAGTATGCATGCAGGTTATTAAGGTAGGTATGCATGTTTATGCTAGTTTTAGGCCTCAGTAAATCATGTGTGTGCTAGTTTTAGGTCGTAGTGGACTGTGAACACATTAATTGTGTCATTCTGGGGAAGGTTGGACATGCTTAAAAACTAGAATTGGCTCGAGCATTCAATGGGTAGTGAAAAATTAAAAATTTTGGCTAAGTATAGGTGACTACACTCTCACCCAACTATGGTCTCCATTGTGTGTTTGATGTGGGGTGTAGTCCTAGGTTGGTGGATCATTAAATGATCCTAGAAGGATATGTAAGCACGTTTTACTATGAGTAAGTTGTCATTTTGCTATGTTCAATTGTGACATTTGGAGCATACTCTTACTATTGCTATAGCACACTACTAGTGGAGAGCATAGTTAGAACAATGATGCACTAGAGTGGACACTTGCACCTAGTACTAATGAACATCAACAAGGAGGAATGAGCATTGGATTGCCTACCATAGGTGTATGTGGAGGAGAGGAGGTTGTTGGCATCAGCCAAATACCTAGGCTAGACTCTTCCCTTTGCTTTTTCATCTATTATTTCTTCATTGTTGATGGTTTTGGAGAGTAGGTTCTTATGATGCATCTTGCCATGGCAATGATCATTGCCACCACGTATTGTTTCATCCAGGGTGGTGGTTGGTAAGGACATGATAGCAAGGATGGTTTTGATTATTTTGTTAGGCCATGGGTTCTCGAGGCACACGAGTTAGGAAATGCATGGGGTTTGGGTTTTGGAGGTGGCTAAGGGTAGTCTGCAATGGGGCAAGGGGCACAATAGGGTTTTATGTTGCATTTTTCCTTTTTGGAATTTTTTGTGTATTATCAAGGGTTTGGGTTGGCCATGGGCCATACCCTATGGCATGGCCATAGGGGACATGGTCGTGATGATGGCTTCTGTTAGAGTGTGTTCATTTACCAATTTTTTGTTGAAGAAAGAAAAATTTTCTCTTTTGATCCCCATTTTGGGAAGGGGTTTTAGTCTAGCCCTTTGAGGCCATGCATAGGTTTGCCTTGCATTTTGAAGAAAATTTCTTTTTATGTTCACTAAGGTTATGGAAACAGAGCTACAAGGATGGTAGGACTATGGCAGTGATTAGGGGTAGCCTACTATGGGACAAGGGGCATGGCCAGGGTTTGTTTTTGCAATTTCTTTCATTGAAAATTTTCTCTCTTTCTGGGCATGGGTGGAGGCCCTACGTGTCACGTGCCATGAAGATTGTGAGGGTCATTGTGCCCTATAGTGCACTACAAGGGTTGTGGGGATGGATGTGTCCTACAACATAGTTGCAGGGGCTGTGAGGCTGATTGGCACCAATGTACATTTTTTTTGTTATACTTTTGTATTTTTTGCTTTTGCAAGGGTGTGAGGGGGCATAGCCAGCTGTGGTAACAAGTGGAGGGGTTACTAGGCATGGTGTCGTGAAGAGACTATGCTCTTAACGGTCATGGGACTATGCTCTCCACGTGTTGAGAGTGCAACTGAGGCTAGTTCTAGAGTTAGAAAATTTTTTCCCTCTTTCTGAACTATGCTCTCCACTAAGGTAGTCCAGAGTTAAAAATTTTCGTAATTTTTTGCATTACACTCTCTACAAAGGTAGCTTGGAGTTAGAAAAATTTTACGATTTCTAAACTACATTCTCTACAAAGGTGATTTAGAGTTGTAATTTGCCAAAATTTTGTAAACTATCCATAATGCTAAACCTACAACATGTCACAATGCTAAACCTGCAAAATGTAATGATGCTAAATTTGCAAAATGTAACAATGCTAAACTTGCAAAATGTAATGCTAATCCTATGAAAACATGTTGTGCCACAATGCCTACCAAGCATGTCAAATGGATTGGTTGATGTCCTATACCTACGGGGCCTCATGGCATATCACTAAATTTTTTTGCTAGTCTTTGTTATATTATGTTAATTTGTTATCTTACTTTAATAATTTAATGCTAAGTTTTTCATCTACATCTGTATACTAACACTTTTCTTGTTACTTGGCAATTGTAGGGTGTTGTTGAAGCCTATCTTGATCATAGTGAAGCTCATGGAAATCCTATGCTACATGAGCAAACTTGTCCCCAACAAACCTACATTGGATATGTAGGTATATCATCAGTTGGTGTGGTTTTAGCCAAGGGCTTGTGAGTTCCTAGAATTCCTATTGTAACATTTTAGTATGATCCTGTGATCACACTTGGTAGTGGAGGCTACTAGCACCATCATGAAGATGTTGTTGCTTAAGGCTAACTATGACATTTTGAGATTCATCTCAGATGAGCCTACTGCTAGTGGTGATGGAGCAGGTGGTTTGAGCAGACGTGCTAAGACCACTCGGCACCTATCGAGGATATAACACATGCTAGGGTTTGGTTGCTATAACAAGAGCAAGACCCTTTTTATCATGCTACAAGTGCACACCCTATTTCAAAAACCACCTGGAAATATCTACTGCATTGGAGGGTAAGTGCTTTTATGGTTTTTGTAGTGTGTTTCTTGCTACTATCCCATGTGACATTGCTAATGGTCCATGACTAATGCTAGGTTTAGAGTTGATGAGGAGGACCTACATGATGAGGTGGATGCTCTAGCCTTACCTGTACTACTCTAGAGGTGTTCTCTTCTAGCACGAATGTTCAAGTAGCCATGCTTGAGTAGGTGAGGCCCAATTTGGAGGTTTACTTTACCCAATACCTAAAGGCATATGAGTAGTGTAGGACTCACATTTGGTTGGATGAGGAGTGGGCCACTGGTGAGATCAACATTGAGGAGATGCTTCTCTCACCACCTCCATCTCACACTCCATTTGTGCCATGTATATATCTAATTTATAGCTCATGTGCTTACTCAACTATGTCTATTAGTTTACCTTTGCATGATTCTAATGTTGTTTTTCCTTTTTTGTAGTCGTGGTTGCCCTGGCTAAGGTGATAGTGATCACCACAAGCTCCATAGAGGCCACCCTCATCATGAATTATGACAATGTGGAGGGTGCACAACACTAGCTATGCCATAAAGCCTTAGATGCACTAACAACTCGAATCATGCATGTAGGTTCAATGGACCTATTTTTGGACATAAGCCCAAGTATCATAGTGGTCAAAATGGTTATCATCATCAACTCCTTTAGTAGCGACATCAAATAATTTATCATCCAAGTGCATGATGTGACAATAGTGCTAGACCTTAGTGAGGCCTTCTTTGCCCACCTCTTTAGACTTTTCATTAGTGGCCCAACAATTTTCAATAATGCCAATAGGAAAGTAGACCATAGAGGGAAGATTGAGGACTAGTTGGGGGCCAACTAATCTCACAAGGGCATATAATTAAGGATGTGTTTCTGCCTAAGGTACGGGAACTCTATCCTCTATTCAGTGCTTGTGCCTTTTCAAAGTTGTTGTTCGAAGGAAAGATCCTTGCGATGGAATAGGCATAGGTGATGAAGAAGGAACTATTGAAGGGTACAAGGTTTAATTGGACTACATAAATTGCCACTGACTTACATGCAAAGATCTCTAGGTTATGGTTCCAGCTCTAGGAGAGGTCCCAAGTCCACTTTGCATTCTTCATAGGATACCTACAAAGGTTTGTGAAGCTATTGGTTGTGCATGATGGTGGACAATGGATTGTGAAAGATCATGAATAGCTCTCCAACCCATGGATTAAGCACATGTTCACAACTACATGCATGTAGGATGCCCCAAAGGGGATCGATGAGTCATTATCTATAACTAAGGGTCTTGTGGGGTAGTCACATTATTCACGAGATAGCATGAGTGAGAGTTCTCAAGTTGGCACTAGGGATGTGACTAAGGTAGATCACTATATTGCAAAGATCTTGGGACCATATAAGGGAAAGATCAAGAGGCCATGTCATATAGAGAAGGCTACCCTTGAGGCTAGGAGGCCATGTAGCAAGAGGATTTGTATTAGGCTTCAAAGATGGCATGCAAAGGTTGCAGGTTAGTATGTGTACCTTGTTAGATGCATTGATTATATTAATGTATGTTTATATTTTTATATTTTTTTTTTATGTTATATTATTAACTAGCTAATGATGTGCATATGTACACTAATGTGCTATGTATGGATATGCATTAATTGTAGAGACAAGAGAGAGGGCTTCCAGAGAAGCAACTGAGATGGTAACAAAAGAAGCACATCCTCAAGTTGAGGAGGGGAAGGCTCATGGGGATGAGCTTCTTGAGGTAGTAGAGACCTAATGAGACGTGATTCCCATGAGCCATGATATTGCATACATGATATCATGGCCATCGTGATATCGCATCCCATGCGATATCGCGATTCGCCGCCATATCTATAAATAAGAGGTGGCACTCCCCTTATTTTCCATCCTGGCTAAGAGTAGGGAAACTGTGGTAGTTTGATCACTCTAGAGATAGAATATTTTCCATGTGCCCATAGTAGGAGTCCGAAGGTGAACGGATGTTTATTCGAGAAACATTGTACCTGAACACAAGTTGTGTAGGGAAATAAAGATGAGCTTTCTGGATAAACCTTGCAGTGCATGGAATAGGATTTTATTTATTGTTTTCTCTCTCATCCTTAAACTCCTAGAATGTGGAATGAGTATGACTTGATTACGAGCATTTAAGGATGTATATAGATAGTCAACGAATCGGCTGTGCATCGGATGTAGTATGAGTATGACTTGATTACGAGCATCTAGCATGACTACTTGGTAACCTAGTGGTGTATCTAGGATCTACGCTTGGTAATCCCAGTGGTAGTCCCAGATGTGTACGATTAGTCAAGGAATCAGCTACTCATCGCACTTAGGCTAGATTAGGATCTTTCAACCCTTTCCTCCGAGTTAGGTGCCTCAGTAAGACCACTTTGAGCACGTGCGTTACGCATGCTGATCCCAGTAATGATTAGTATTTGGTAGCCACAGTTGCATCAATTCAAGGTGTGCACGGTAAGTGGGAACGGATTCTAACACTAGGTAGTTTAGACTTAGTCATTAGTTAGAGTTACTTAGTTTCTCAACCCTTCACCTCAATAGCATAGGAGAAAAAGATAAAAGATATAAAAATCATATACCTTAGACTTACTTAACCATACACCATGACAACTACAAGTAAGTCTAGGAAGACAACAAATGATTAACCCCAAGTGTTCCATGGGGTGTGTAGGCACTTAGTCTGTAGAGTTCGACCAGATTGAACATGCTATGCTCGTTTGGTATGGTTGAGTGTAGGGGTACCTCACCACTCATCATTGGTGTCGTTGCCAGGGACTAAGTGTCTGTGCACTAAATAGAACATAAAGGATATCACTCACATCGTTGGGAGCCTAAACGAACCTTTGGGTTAATTAATTAAACAAAAATTTATATAACAGTGAAATAGCACACTGATAACAATGTCTTCTTCTCATAAGATCAATTCACTACCTAAGGACCATACACAAGACAGTCGACAACATAAAACACATAGCTGAAATCAGCCAAGTCCTAAATAATAAAAGATAGTTTATATTCATCCCGATGAGTATATTCCAAACTTTACCTTTATCCTCCATCAAGACAAGCAGCTGCGATGGAGAGATTTGCAAGGTAACATCGTGTTACCCCCAGATCGATCAGTCTCTCACATGCTTTTCCATGGCTTGCAATAGATAGGCATGACTGAATTATATGCTGAATATGTTGTGGAAGAATTTGATACGAGGGATTATCATCCCATAGAAGCACAACATATGAGCGACTCAAGGCAGGAGAGTCAACATACACTTTTGAAGAGCAAAGGTCCACACGTCCTTAGTGAAACTAGAGATGGTGAACCACTTATAACTGGTTCACTATTAAGAGATGTTTCCCCTCTTAATGAAAGTGAGGAGGTAGGGTATCAGAACCTATGATCAAAGATACATATCCTTGGTTCTGATCCCTATGAACACCAACTGTTCAATGAAGGAACAACACATGACAAGGACAAGCACTTAGATCGTCACCACGATCGGGGCTGTAGTAGCTAAAGAGAAGGCAAGAAACATCGTCATGGCAATGGTACCCCTTCTTCCCCTTCTTCACATCACTCACCCTCACTTTCCACATCTGGGCACAGCCATCATGAACATAATGGAGAGGATAAAGGTAGATAAAACAAGAGACCTAGATGGAAAAGTTGAGAGAGAGGACAATGGAAAGGATGTAGGGAGAGTAGGGAACAACAGAGAGATCATAGGCTTCATGAAAGAGATGATCATGATGAGCTCCTACTCACAACCCGAAGTATGCTTGACATAATGAAGACAGTTAGGATTCCCATAAGGCATTTAAAAGATAGTCAGATCAAACATTTAGACATGAACAATATCCCACAATTTGAAGGGGGATACAATGCATATCCGCAAAATCATTTATAGGCATTCCACGATGCATGTGCCTTGCAGAATATAGAAAATGAGTGGAAAAAACTTAAGTTGTTCCCAAGGACACTCATCAAGGAAGCAGAGAGTTGGTACCGGTCCTTAAAACCAGAAACCATCAAGAGGTGGAGTACGATGCTAGAACTCTTCAACGATAAATATCAGATGTACTCCAGAGTATCCAATCTATGTAAGGAGATCCAAGGATGGAAGCAAGGAATTCATGAACCCTTGGATGCTGCCATGGCCCACTACTATACATTGTTACATCATTGCCTGGGCCATGGATATGCTCAGCTGGATCAACTTCACCACATCATGGATGGGCTAAGGCATGAAACTAGAAGAACCCTTGGGACTTATGCCCAAGGGAGACTCTCACAACTTAGAGCCCATGAAGTACATAGCTTTTTGGAACAAGTAGCAAAAGATGAAGGTGAGCTATGCAAAAGGAAAAGTGCGGAAGAATGTAACCATGATCCCTCTCTTTGAAAGAAGGGAGTGAAATTTTGCGTTGAAGAGGATGAGTCACCAATCAAAGCGTTGGTGAACAGAAAGACCTTGTCACTCCAAAAGCTCACAACAAAAATTGCAGCTAAGGTAAACAATGTATGGAGTTCCTTAGACTCTAAAATTGAAACTATCTTAAAAATTGTAGAAGATTCTAAGGTAGAAAAAAGTAGTGACAAAGGTAAGACAAAGTGGAGAGATTTAGGCCATACACATAACAAGGGTAAGGGAAAATCACTAACTCTGATGTGGTTGTGGATTCAGGCATAGACAATGATAGAGGATGTGAGATCTACCACTATGACCACCCTAAGGGATGTTGCCCCATCATCTCACATCTATAGGAGTCTGGGGTGTATGCACTTAATCCAAGACTTAATCAATGACAAACACCCCGTAGGTTACCTTATCCCCAAGGTAACCCAAGGCAGTTCCACCAACTATTAACATATTATCCAAGTGGAACTCCACCACAACCCATCAGATAGCATTAGCAGTGGCAATACCCATAGTCATGGGGGATGCCATCACTGAAACATCAGTACCCTTACCGGTAGCTTGATCCTTATGGATATTATGTGTAGCAGCCGATTTCTCTAAGTGACTCTATGAGCCACACAACTCCCCACTGTCACTACCAAGTTCAGGAGTACTTTAGAAGGACTCCTTCTCCTGCAGGAGACACTCCATACCCACACCATCCTCCAAATCCATCTGCACCTCTTCCACAAGTGGTTCCCATAACACCTCCTGCTCCAACAATGCAAGGGGAACTTCCTCCTCAACTGCAGCAACGTCACATTGCAAGAGTTGTAAATATTCAACCTGCTATTGGTTCTAACAACTGTAAAAAGATAAGATCCTTCTTCAGAACCAGAAGCACAGACAAACCCTCACAACAACAAGTGGTTGAGTCCATGAACACTCCTCCACCATCTAACACTTCGAAGCACCCTTCAGTCCAATAGAGCTTAACGCATGCAGTTATGTTAACGCATACCGTAACCGACTGGATCAAGGTAGGCCACCTTCCCAGGAAACTAACTGACCCTGGGAGTCCATTAATCTATTTATAGATTGCTGGGAATAAACCACATAGAGCTCTTCTTGACTCAGGTTCTAAAGTCAATTTAATTTCACGAGAGATGTATCATGCATGGAACCTCCCCCAACTTAAGAAGAGAAACATCCAACTTCAGCTGGCATACCAGTCCATCACCATTTCCTTGGGGTTGCTGGAGGATGTTATTACCACTATGTGTGGTTGGTCCTACCCAGCTAATTTCCTAGTGATTGAAGTTGACAACAACGAAGGGTATGTCCCGATTATAATGGGAAGGGCATGGCTAAGTACAATAGACGCATGCCTTAGGATCCACGATATTTCCTTGGAAATCTCTAAGATAAACATATGTGGAAAGATCAAGAAGAGGAAAGTTCCATGTATTACATACAGTGATTCATCAGGTGATGACATGGAGGAAATGCCTCCATGTAACAGGTGTGCCCTCGAAACTTTAAAACAAAGATGCCTATATGTAGAAACCACACAATCAGTAGTAGACACCCCGTGGTTGATAGCTACTTGAAGTAGCAACCAAATATGCATGGAAAGAATTGAGAAATCCCATGCTCATAACAAAAGCATATATACATTGAAATATGAGCATTGCCGACTTCCACCCCTTAATCTAAGATCATCAATTGGGAGAAGTTGGGAACTTTTAAGAAACTCAAATAGATGTTCATTATTTCAGATCTCTCCCTTACAACTCAGTAATGCAGGAGATGACCACCTATGCTAGTTATATGGGGCCCTCAATTCTTTTTAGTTTTTTTTTTCACATTTTTGTTTTACGTGTTTTTTTTTTACATATTTTTGTTTTACAATTTCTTTAAATTTTCTTGTTTTTGTTTTACAACATCATTATACTTTTCAATTTTGTGTGTATGTGTGTGTGATCCACCTTGTAAGTTTGTCACCCAATAAGTGTTTAGAATGATGGTATGAACTTTTTTCATATTGATTGCTAATGTTTGA
The DNA here is from genome assembly GCA_015680685.1 of Gnetum montanum. Taxonomy (NCBI): domain Eukaryota; kingdom Viridiplantae; phylum Streptophyta; class Gnetopsida; order Gnetales; family Gnetaceae; genus Gnetum; species Gnetum montanum. Next base: position 170,530 of record MNCI01033448.1, read on the forward strand.
TTTTTACCTTTAAATCACAATGTTGATACTAAGGTGTGTTTCTTTCGATATGCTAGGCAATGAGTTCACTCCATCCATCCATCCACCAAGTTCTATGGTCTCTCTCGGCTTGGAAATGTGTAGTCCCCTTCATAATAAGAACTTTAACGAATCGGTGACTGGGCATTTCTCAAACTAAGGAAAGACTCAAGGATTGAAAAGGGTATGAATTTAAGGGAACTTGATGCACTTTTTTTGGCCGTTCTCTAGGGTGCTTGAATGTTTTCTTCTTGAGTTTTCTTGTCGTTCCAATGTTACCCAATTATTGGAAGCTGAGCCAATAAAAATAATCAATTATTTCCATGGTATTGTTCTCACGCATAAACACATAAAACACAAAAAAAAAAAAAAAAAAAAACTAAGTGAGACTTCAAAGCCCACCCCTTAGACGAAATAAACTTGGGCTACAAGCACTGGTTATGGAACGAAAAGTGTTCCCTCTAACTAAGGCCCTTCTCACTTCTCATTCTCTCATTTGTTTCATCGGAATGGTGGTAACTTTTTGAGATGCATTCTTATTATTCAAGTGGATGGTTTGGCCAAGTGCATTGATGTGAAGTCAATGGATGTGGTTGGTTTGAGGCCAGAGTTGGAATGTGACTTGCCAAGTTACATTAATCATGAAATCCACAAGGGGTTGTACACCACCTTATTCATGGGATTCCATTCCATCCTCTTCTCTCCATTCTTCTTTCCATTGTTCACCTCATTGCCTATTGTATCATTAGTGTATATATTTTGGTTGATACATTGTTTTATTTTTGGTAAATTCTTGTAGTTAAGACTTTAACTCTTGTTCCAAATGACATTCCTAGAGCCTATGGACTCTTTGAATGTGGATTTGTCAGGGCATTAAAACGCATTTGCCTGCTTTGGGGAGGACCCACTGACATTCCTATTTGATGCACCAGTTAAATTCTTTCCCTTAACATTTTTTCAATTAATTTTATTTTGTTCATTTCCATCTTGACATCCATTTCATTGATGCCATCGTTTTCCCTTTTTATCTATCTTTCTTACTCCTTTTCTTTCTCTATTCTAACACTACCAGAGGTTCATGATTAGTCATGGGGGTACGGGACCCGATTTTTTTGATTTTCTCTTAGCCCAAAATTTTTTCAATTCTTTCCTAACCCATACACATTTGGTAGTCATTATTAATACATCCCCAAATATGCAATTAGCCATACCACAACCTACCCAATGGACCTCCACTGAAGCACGGTATTAATTACATGATGATTCATTTACCATTTTTAATATATGATTGTGTTGTGTGTGCAAATGCAGATCATACAAAAACGGGTTGGATCTAGAGCAAACACTTGGAATGAAACCATGTTGGAAGAAACTATGCAAGGAGCAAGATCGATGGCATGCTTACAGATGAACAACGAAAGACACAATTTTGGCATTGGTAGTAGCAAAACTTCTTTCTCTCTCTCTTTCTTAGCTACCAACTAAGGCCTGATGTCATTGTAATAAGGTGTTCACCCTTGTTGTCATGAACACCAATTTTGTCAAGTCTTGTAATGATCATCCGTTCACATGTCATCCCATTAGTTCCATTCCCCTCAATAATTCCATACCTTCCCGATATTATTGTAAGGAACTCGAGGATGAGTTTTCATTTAGTCATGGGGGTATGATGAGACGCGATTCGCATGAGCCGCGATATCACGTAGGTGATATCATGACCATCGTGATATCGCATCCCATGCGATATCGTGTACGCGATATCACGTCTTCCCCTACGATATCGCGTACACAATATCGTGGTCCACCGCCATATCTATAAATAAGAGGTGGCACTCATCTTATTTCCCATCTTGGCTAGAAGTAGGAAAACTCTAGCAGTTTGATCACTCCAGAGATAGAATATTTTCCATGTGCCCATAGTAAGAGTCCCAAAGTGAACGGATCTTTATTTGAGCAACATTGTACCTGAACACAAGTTGTATACGACAATAAAAATAAGCTTTCCGGATAAACCTTGTAGTTCATGGAATAGGATTTTATTTATTGTTTTCACTCTCACCCTTAAACTCCTAGAATGCAGAATGAGTATGACTTGATTACGAGCATCTAAGGATGTGTACGGATAGTCAAGGAATCGGCTGTTCATTGCATGCGGTATGAGTATGACTTGATTATGAGCATCTAGCATGACTATTTGGTAACCTAGTGGCATATCTAGGATGTATGCTTGGTAATCCCACTGGTAGTCCCAGATGTGTATGGTTAGTTAAGGAATCAGCTGCTCATCGCACTTAGGCTAGATTAGGATCTCTCAACCCTTTCCTCCTAGTTAGGTGTCTTAGTATGACCACTTCGAGCATGTGCGTTACGCGTGGTGATCCCAGTAACGATTAGCGTTTGGTAGCCAAGGGTGCATTGGTTCAGGGTGTGTACGGTAAGTGGGAACGGATGCTGATGCTAGGTAGTTTAGACTTAGTCAATAGTTAGAGTTAGTTACTTTCTCAACCCTTCACCTTAATAGCATAGGAGAAAAAGATAAAAGATATTAAAATCATATACCTCAGACTTACTTAACCATACACTTTGACAACTGCAAGTAATTCTGGGAAGACAACGAATGATTAACCCAAAGTGTTCCATGGGGTGTGTAGGCACTTAGTCTGTGAAGTTCAATCGGATCACATGTGCTATGCTCATTTCATATGGTTGAGTATAGGGGTACCTCGCCACTCATCAAGACCCTTCAATAGTTGGAGGAAGAGGGGTTACTCCACCCTGATGCGGGTGATTTTAATAGCTTATTCGATGGTGTGTAGTTAGGTGAACCTCCTACACTCATGCCTAAGGGCTTACTAAGTAATTACCTCACATTGCAATCTATTATTACCTGTTGGTTGTAGTATCTTTAGCTATTTGGTTATATTGTAATTACATAATTATGTTATAGTATCAGATGTTCTTGCCAATGGTCCCATGTCTACATACCACATGGAGCCATGGGTAGTTACACCTAATAAATTCTCCTTCATGGATGACATCATTGAGGACATGGTGGATCGCTTATAATAGGCAAATCATAAGCTTGGTATGTGCATGATGTTACTTTGATTTATGTTACCCCACTACTTAAGTGCTTAGTTCTTAGCCAAAATTGATCAATTTTTACATGCCTATAGGTCATACACTATGATGGGATATGAGTAAGGTGGCCAAGGTGGATGCCCTCCCTAACCTCCCTCCTAAAGTTGATCAGGTGTCTCATCGCATGTACAAGACATTGAACAAGTGTGTGCTTTCCTATGTGAAGGCATTGTGGATCTACATGCACTTAAATGAACACCTATGGAAACTTGTGCACAAGCTACAAGACAGGATGGGTAGCTAGGATACGAAGATTAGAGATTTTCAATCTATATATGACTTTCTAGTAGCTAGATCTCAAGGAGATAGTACCTAGCACATCTTTCAGATAGAGTATGGTCAATACTGGGTAGCTCTTAGAGGCAAGAATCATACCACATAGGAGCTGATTGAGAAATGGCTACAAATGGACTTGCTCACCCATAAGAATCAAGATTGGAAGTATTATAGTACGAAGGTTTACCAGTGGGGGAAAACATAGATGAATGACAAACACTAGTATAAGCACAAGCGTGACACATACCTATGATGGTACAAGGAGGAGTCTATTGAATTTCATTGCCTCAAGATATTTCTTGAGGCGATTGGTACGTTATAGGAATACAAGTTATTCGAGTGGCACACAGTGTTGAGTGGCTCTCCTGGGAGGTAGATTGTTACCCCTTCAAGAGAGGCTTCTTCTGCTACCTTTTTGATACAGCCACCCACATGGAATACCATGGACAAAGGTAAGATCATTGTGAGGATTGACTTTGAATAAGAGGACTAGATACAACTTTTCGAGGCAAAGATCCTTTAATGCTTAGAGGTTGGCCTTGGAAAGTTACCTTCAAAACACACCAATGTAGGACCCTCTCAAGTTAGTTTTTTATTCTTATTATTTTTTGTTTTGAGTTAGCTTGTATCATGCAGGTTTGCTTACTAATGGTGCTTAGTTGCTATGGTTATGGCAGTAGGTACCTTGCAATGTTGTAGGCCCCAATGATAAGGAGGAAGTAGAACCTCCATCCCCACCTAGTGCTACCAGTTAAGCATAACTAGATGTACCTCTGTTGCTAGGCATTTTTGCTATTTTTGCCATGTTTTTGCCAAATGATGCTACTCATGCTATGTACTACTATTCATATAATATCTTATGCATGTATTTGCTACATGTAATGTGTAAACCTTTCTTTTTCATGTTTATTTGCTTTGCGCTTTCTATGATTATAATGTGATAAGTTAATATGCTAAGTTAGGACTATGAAACGATAGTATGACAAGGCCAATGTGAGCCCCATGCTAGTTTAAGGTCATGGTGGAAGAGTCGATGCTCGTTTAAGGTCATTTCAGGCTGCTATGATGGGATTAAACGTGATAGTTTTAGGTCATTCTAGGCTGTGAGTTGCTAGTTTAAGATAATGATGGGGCACATATATTGCTAGTTTAAGGCCATTTTGGGCCATGCATTTCCTACTTAGGGCCATGGTAGTGTAGCGTCTGAAAATGTCAGTGGCTGGAACACCTAGAGGTTATCAAGCGCATAGTCTAACCCCGAATCCATGTGAGGGCTGTGTTGGAGAAAACGGAAACGAGGTGCCCTGAATGGTCTTGTCGATCAAACAGGGACTTACGTGGTGTTAAAATGATCATGTGTAAAAAGATTTTATACTACGTTATGCGTGGACATTGGGTCCAGCTTGGATAGAGCGTAGTAGGATGTCCCGACTTGAGAACAATGATGTAAACGTACAAATATGTATGAAACAATAAGAAAGTACAAGCATTAAACTAAATGCCAGAGGGAAATTCTTGAGAAATCTAATAGAATTTGAGAACATCAATGTACCACCCAAAAATAGGGAGCATGGTTAATTCACAAAGCTATACACAGTGTACCATAGGCATAGTGGCAATGTAGTCATAGCCTCGATGGTGTTGGGTCGTGAAGTCTGGCGCTCATCGTGATGAATCATGCCTACCAGGTTGGCCATCGTGATGTAACATGCAATGTTTTGTAGGGCTGCAATGGGGCTACAGTGGGCTGTGATGTGCAACTCTGCCTCTCTACCAATGTGGTGTGCTCTGGGTCTTGTTCGCCCACAAAGTTCAACAACAAGATCCAAAAATGCCAAATGCCAAATGCCAAGTGCTTAAAAAGGCTTACATCCAGAGAATGCCAACCACTTGGGAATGCCAACAATCTAGGATTGTAACCACTAGAAGATGTCAACATTTAAGGAATTCCAACCCTTGGGAATGCCAATGGTCCAATAATGTAACCGCTGGGAGATGCCAACAATTAAAGAATGCCAACCCTTGGGGAATGCCAACAGTCTAGGAATGTAACCGCTAGGTTCCTAGGGTATTTATAGGACTAGGGTTAGCCTAAAATGTGGATCAAGTGCCATGTGGTAGTATGGTGGGTGGGACCAGGCTTATGCTCATTCCATGTTACATGCGGGGCATAGGACGCTTGCAGTGTCAAGCTGGCTATGCTATGCTTTGCTATATAGCTTGAAAATTGTGCTATGCTACACAGCATGACATGGTGCTATGCTACACAACGTAAAAGCCGTGTTATGCTAGGCTACGCTACATAGCGTAATAGGATGCTATGCTATGCTACGTTATGCAGCATAAAAAGGTGCTACATTGCACTACACTACACAGTGTAACATCTATGTAGAAAGTGCCATCATTCTAACACTTAGCCAAATTTGTAGTCATGATATCAAGACCTAGAGGAGTGAACGATGGGACCACAAAATGGGCCATTGAAACACCACAAAATTTCGACATATGGGCCATTGAAACATCTAGAGGAGTGAATGATGGCACCACAAAATTTTGTGGTGACATCTAGAGGAGTGGCCTGAGAGACATCGAAAAAGAATTACAAAACACCACAATAGACATGCCACCAACATCACTCGTTAGCATAAGATCAGATGTTGTTTTACCATGATCAAGAGTGTTATAGGAATAAGGTTATTCTAGGGGACAAGGGGTATAGGCAATGCTAGGGAGATAAAATTTAAATTATGGAAATGAAATGCAAATAGTAGATCATGATGTAAGATGCAAATTCAATATGGTTAATAGTGAACATGGCATGATGTGGTTCATCCCTAAAATGTTGACCTCTTGGTGGAGTGTTTATGAGAGCATCAAAGTCAATCTAAGGCTTGGCTAGTTGTAAAGCTGCAACATTATCAGTTTTCCTAGGGATGTGATTTGCCCCATTTTTTTTTTTTGTGTTGTGAGACGATCCTTCCTTCGATTCGGCTTACTACTGAATGTTAGCTGCAAGTTGGCCATCGAGAAGATGGGCTTTTTTTCCCAGGGTTGATTCATGTTACATCCACTTAGGATTTAACCATGCAACAAAGGCTCCCCATAGGACGAGTTATGTTACATCAACCATGAATTCTACAGTTGATGTGAAGAAAATGTCATATGCATCATAGTGTGTATGCATCTGAGGGATGTGAAATCATGAGTATGGGGGACATAAGAGGATATTAGGATATTGAGTGAATGTGCATAGGTTGTAATAAGGATGAGGGGGGAGGTGCACTCTTGAATGGCTCAACTAGTCTAATCATGCACATCAAAGCAATGTGATGACTTGCTGCTACAATGAGATGCATCTCTACATGACTACCTTTGAGGCTTCATCCTGCAAACACAACTTCGAGAAGACAAGAAATCACAAAACATGAAATGCAAGTGCAAATGTCAAATGTGAAGATGCTACAAGTGCTAGATGCGAAGATGCAATAAATGTGTCAAATGTTATGCTAGTTGCAACTACTCAAGAATCTAGTGAAGGTGCCAAGGTGATGATGTTGTGAGTCCTCTGAAGGTCGCACTAATGGCCAGTGCTTCAAAAAATTAATAGAATGGTAAGAGGCGATAATGCTGCAAGTGCCCCAACGGATTCACCAATGGCAGGTGCTCAAATCAAATCAACAACATGCCAATTTAAAGTCCTAGAAGACCGTGATGTGCTAGTTTATAGTCCTAGTAGACTGTTGAATGCTAGTTTAATGTTGTAGTGGATAGTGAATGTTGTGCCAGTTTAACATCATGACCCAAGGATGAGTTGTGCCATTTTATAGTCATAGCAGGCTATCTCTGCCATTTTATGGTCATAGCGGACTGTCTGTGCCATTTTATAGTCATAGCAGACTATTTGTGCTAGTTTATAGTCATAGTGAACTATCTATGCCAGTTTATACTCATAGTGGACTATCTGTACCAATTTATAGTCATAGTGGACTAGTGCTTACCTTGCTTGTGTAAGGTGTGATGTTGCATGCATGGTCATGCTATGTGCCTGCAAGATCCTACAAAAATCAACTAGAAAGAAACAAATATCAAGCAACACCTATTGTAAATAGAGTTAAAATGTATGAATGAAAGAAAAACAATGCAAAATGTGATAGTTTTAGGCCGTTCTAGGCAGTAGGCTAGTTGAAGGCCTTTTCGGGCCATGTGTTTTCGTAGTTTTATGTGTTTTATTTTGTGTTTGATGTTTTTCAAATGCAGTGTGTAAACTAAGTTAATGAATGTGTAAACAAATAAAAATGCGTGATCTAAGTGAGCAGGCAAAATGTAAATTCATAGGCTAGTGCAATGTAAACAAAAGTCAAAAATGCATTGCAAGTGGAGGCAAAGGGTAGGTAGGCATCTGCATTTTTGGCCAAGGGAAAGTCTTGGTCATGTAGTTGCTTCCTAACCAGGCATTGATTAGGGAGTGTGCAAGGCTTAGGATCCTCTAGGAATCTATTAGCTTCAACCACTCATTCGGATGTGTTAGCCTTAGGTGCTACATTGGTTGTTATAGGTGTACCACCAAGAAACTCTTCTTCTAAAACTTGCACCATGTCTATGTCCCCCCCCGTTGAAGAGGAAGCATTATCACCATGGATGATAACTTGACCACCTTCATATGGAAGGTGGATTTCTTGGTGGATAGGAGAGGAGATGACCCTTAGTTGGGCTAGCCAAGGCCTACCTAGAATCATGTTGAAACCTAGCATCTCCTCTATGACAGTGAAATCTACACTAGTGGGGAATTTCTCTCTTTCCACAAAGGCTAAGTTGATTGTACCCCTAACTGTGACACATGATCTGTTAAAGGATTTTAGACACATGGTTTTGATTGGCCTAATTTCATCTGCTAGGCCTAGTTTGTCAATGATGGAGTATAGAACTACGTTTGTTGCTACACCATTCTCGACATGCACTCTGCGGATGGTGCACTACCCAACACGTATGCTAATGGATAGTGACACCCGAAACAATTGGAAGTCATTCTTGCTTCACCAGGCCTTGCAATTCACATAGCATCACGATAGTTCTTCAGGAGGAGAACATTCTAAGTTCAGGCTGGCTAGTTCGGCAAATTTTCTACTTTAGGTAAAAATAGGCTCTGCGGGTCATCCTGCCTGTCCACCTAAGTAACTTGCCAAGCCGATAATCTGCTCAGAAATGGTGCGTAGAGTTGGCAGTAGCATTCTAGATGCACAAAACATAGTTCAAAATCTTTTCTAAAGTCATGAAGTTTGCTACGCTATGCTACACCTTGCTATGTAGTGTAGCAAGATTCAGAAGATGATTGCAAAACAAAGTGCTACGCTACGCTATGCCACATGACATACCGTAGCATGGCAACAGCTTCACGGCTAGTCCCCTTGCCCGATTTCAAGTCCTTCAACAATGTCCTTTTTTGTCAGGAAGTGGCGGACCATGTCTACTACTACGCTACCCTGAGCTACATGACGTAGCGAGGTGTAGCAATCTTGTGGAAGAGACAGGAGGCAGCTGAAAGAGAAAAGTTTGCAAGTCTCGGATCGCAAGAAGCAAAGTTTGCAAATCGGAAAAACTCTTGCGACTAAGGCTAGTTGCTACGATACATAGCGTAGCAAGCATGCAAGACACATGTAGCAAAATGCCTGAAAAGATGCTACACTATGCCAAACATGCCACGCTACAAAGCACAGTAAGGCATACAGGTGATTTTCCTACATCAATGCACTTCACATAATTGGACCGTTGGCACGTGTCTCCAGATGTTGACGGTGCAATTATGGCATGGTAGGCTCACAGTTATGCATAACAAGTTTGCAGTACAACATTCTTGTAGGTCCAACGATCATATATGGCACGTGTGGCACAAGCAAGTCAACGTGGGACCGGTGGTATGATGTGTCCAAACTGCCCCTTCCTCATTCCCTTTAGCCCTATAAGTACCCTAATGAGCAGCACTCAAGGGGTTGGACTATCTCCAACTAGTTCAAATTTTTAAAATGAGTAGTATTCAAAAATTTTTAGGATTTTCCGAATACTTCAACTTTCCCTCTCTTTGGCACTCAAGTTCTCTTTCTGACATCAAGCATTGTAAGCTTTCTGTTTGACACTGCAAATAGTTAGCATTTTTAGCTGGCATTTTTCTCAACCCCCTTTCTACCACCTTGGTAGAATCCCTACATTGTCAGTCCCCAAGGCCACGCCTAAGTGCACAACTTTTTTTTCTCTACACGTCTTGGTTACTCTCAGGATCTCTGCACTCCTTCATGCTATGCGACTGACTGTACCCACCTTGATACAGCAAGCCTGTAGCTTCGGAGTGATGCAATTTTCTAATCGCATTTTACTTTATTTCCTTTTTGTTGTTGCATCTTGCACTACTTTTCTGCTTTATTTATTTTCAAGCATTATTTCACATTTCCATTCCATTTCAAAAAGTATATGTTGCAAAAGGCTATATACACACCGATTAAGTCCCTATCTAATCGACCAGACCATTCAGGGTGCCCCATATCTGCACACACCCAGCATGACCCTCCCGTGGGTATCGGATCAAAATTGTCGCGCCCGTTGACCCCTCAGTGTTTTCCAGCCACCGGTATTCTTAGCTTGCTCATCTTATGGTAGTCTTATAAGCCTTCTACACCCCGATACGCATTATTGTAGACTTGACACCCATATGTGGTTGTTTACGCATCGTGCAGTGTAGATTGATCATCTCAATGATGCCTCAGGGATCCTGCGAGATGCCAAGCTTTCTTAGCTTGCTCATCTTATAGTAGTCTTGTAAGCCTTCTACACCTTGATACACATTAGTGTATACTTGACACCCATTTGTGGTTGTTTACGCATTGTGCGGTGTAGATCATTCACCTCAACAGTGCCTCGGGAACCCTATGAGACATAAAGCCTCCGATGGCTAGTTAACTTGCCTTGCTTTTTTTTATAGTAGTCTTGTATGCACTCTACACCCTAGCTCATGTAGGTGTGAATGTGACACCCGTTTGCAGTTGTTTACACCTTGTGTGGTGTAGGTCGGTCACCTCGACGGTTCCTCCGAAATCCAACAAGACGTGAAGCCTTCTTCTTATTGTTTTTCGATTTTCTTATTCGTTCACACTCTTTTGCATAACTTTTGCACTTTTTTCATTACTACTTGCTTACAATGGCTTTTTCAACTATTGCTACCAATGCTTTTAACGCAGAAGTTTCCTTCAACGTTGAACTTCCCATCACGGTTCAAGGCACTATTGGTGCTGAACAACTGCTGAATTCGACGCTGGAGGCACATCGATCTCTTAGAATCTAAAATCAAGGACCTGAGGGATTGGCCTAGCAACATGAGCATTATAGTTTCCTCTATGCAAAGGTGTAGGCAAATTGCCCTTGGATTTACATGAACTTGAAGAAAAATGCAGCTTTGAGTTCGCTTACTGCAACAGGAAGGAATTTGTCCCTATTCCCGGTGTTTCTTTGCCTTTAACACAAGCATACCAAAGGCTTCTAGACCAACTAATCTAGTTGAGTAGGCTTAGGGGGCAACATGATACAGCGTTGAACCAAGATGAAGCTATCTAGGATGGGCAGGAAGAACTCGATTCCCAATCAGACGAGGGAGGTCCAACCAGCCCTGCTTCTATCCCTCTTACCCAGTCCTTCAAGGCCAAGATGTCCTCTCTTACCGCTCCCTTTATAATTATGTCTACACTTTCGCAACCCATGATTACTATTACTATGGGTAGCCATGCCAATCTTATGGCATTTCAACACCTGTGCTAGCCTGTTGCGCCTATTCCATTTGCAGCTACTATCCCTCCGCAGGTTGTTCAGTAGCCCATACCTATGGCACATAACATGCCAACCATGGCTACCCTGCCACATGCTCATGCTATACTGACTTCACAATCATGCGCAACTTCTGCCACTATTCCTACATTAACGTCAATTCCATCCACTATGGAGGGCCCCATTCGTTTCTTCACCTATGCTACAACCGTCACAAATGTCTCATTTCGTGCAAGTACACCAAGCCTTGCAGTCGGCACCTCCTAATGTGAGGCTATGGTCTAGGCTTCTGGTGACACAAGCCTTATACTCAGCAGCCTAACCACCAACTGTTACTTTAACAACACCACCTGTTGTGTTAACAACACCACCTGCAAGGTGGTGGATGACACAGGTACCACCGCTCATGGGGGTCGTCCCAATGGCACCACCAATGGGTCATACCGCCGCTCCCTTCATACCGTAAGTAGGAGCTACCCCTGCAGCTCCCCAGCCATCCACTATGTTGCTAGCTCTAGAACAAGTATTTCAGCTCATCCAGACCCTCACTGAGGAAATAAAACACCTCAAAGTTGTAGGGTCCAACATGGTGCAAGTCATGGACTTTTACCAACATGACCCTGTTAGCCTTGCAATCCCTGCTTTAATGTTACCCCCGGGGATGTCTCTCCCACACTTCACGAAGTACGATGGGAAGCAATATCCCAATGCATATCTTGTCACTTTCTGGTGAGAATCTTTGCTATTGCAACAATGGCCGCACATGATCATTCACGTCTTTGCCATGTCCCTAGCCCAGAAAGCTTTAGATTGGTATCACACGTTGCCATGCTCATCCATTTCAACTTTGGAAGAGCTACTCACCCAGTTGGTGACACACTTCAAGTACAACTTGAAGCCAAAAACCACACTAGATTAGTTGATGACCATGAAGCAAGACCCACTAGAACCAGTCCAAAAATTCATTCAACATTGGAGCGCAACCCTTAATGAAATCTGCAAGTCCATCATGGAGGCCCACTTGCTAGCCATCTTTAAGGGTGCAGTGAATGACTTCATCGAGTCCAAATTATACTATCTTGCTCCTCACTCTCTTAGTCAGGCTTTCGCTCAAACTAAGAGCATACAGGATGTAGCTGAGGCAAGCAAAGACCTAGTCTACATTGCTTACAAGAGCACCTTCACAAAGAAGGAAAAGGGTAAATCCTCAACAGCCATAGTGGCCGCTGTGGTGACTGAGGCCAAGCCCAAACCTAGGAATAGTAGTAGCAAGAACAACAAGAAACTAGCCACACAAGCAGCTAACCCTTCACCCAAACCGGGCCACATGTCGCAACCTATTGCACCTACGCTTGAGACATCTGTATAACCCAAACCCAACTTTGAGCGCAAAGACCACTCAAAATACATCCCACTACCTCTCAAGCCTTCAGAACTTTTGAAGCAACTACTGGCAGCGGGATATATCCAACATAAGTAGTTGTCGAAAGAGGCAAATGCAAGACATCAATGCTACTGCCACCTCCTTAGGAATCCCTCTTTGGCCCTACCCAATGAGCCTCCAGTTCCTAGGTGTTTCAGGCTAGACAGGTTTTGTGACTACCACCAACAGTGTGGTCACAACATGGATTATTGTCTATCGTTGCAGGATGATATCCAAATATTAATCAACTTGGAGAAGCTGGTGCTGGACGAAAGCAACCCAGTACACCTTGAAAACCAATCTATGTATGTCTACATAGATCCCCTCAACACCAAAAATGCTGGTTATGTCATCAATGCTATCGGCATTAATAGTGATCCCATGTCACCCCGCCAGACATTTCTGATCCGTGTGCCTCAACATGGGGCACCAACACCACCAGTGGTTGGTCTATGCTCGTAGCAGCCTTTCATCCTAAGAGTACCACCACAAGCATCCACCTCTAGCTCCATTTCTCATCAGGGGGCCAACACCTTTGATGGCCCTTATCTTGTGCAAAAAAGCTAAACATCCTCCTCACCCTGCAAGGCGAGAAGTCCACTTGGTGGGGGAGATGTCAAAGGGAAGTACCATCAAGGGTATTCCCAAGCCTATGTCTTCACCCCTTGCATCTGCACCTTTGCCCCTAAATACGAATGTCAACATGACTACACAGCTTGCATCACCCTGTCGGCAAGGACCTAAACCCAAATCTGAGACTGCCTCTCCTCGGGAGATTCATCTTCTGGGACAGATTGAAGAGGAGGGAAGTGTCAAAAAAAGGGGCACTCAAGACCTTCTAGATGCCCTCACTCAGGTCAAGCAAGCTGTAAAATAGAAAAATGCTACACTGAGCTTGTACAATCTAATCATCACATATGTACCCCACCTAGAGGCTCTAGTCCGCATGTTAATGGTGATTTCGGTCGATGAGAACATGCCAATGGAAGAGGAAGTGATCCACTCGGTCATGCTTCCCTCTATATCTAGAGAGTCCACACCACCTCAATTGACTTTCAATAATGATGCCATTAGGGAAGATCCCAAAGGGGGTCATGTGACTATGATGCCTCTCTTCATCACAATTCGGGTCAGCCAACACTGAATCTAAGGGGTACACATTGATGATGGGGTTACCACAAACGTCATTCCATTCCCTATTATAGAAAAGTTGGGATTGGTCGACCAGATCAAACCCACAATGACGTCATGTCTAAGATCCTTCAACGGGACATGCGTCCTGGTGAAGGGAACAGTTCACGTAAGCTTCATAGCAAGGGACCAGTTTCCCACAGACGTAATGTTCATCGTGGTCAAGGAAATGCCTGGGTTTAACCTGATCTTGGGAAGATCATGGTTAGCAGAACTTAGGATTTTCTCCTCGCCTACACACCAAGAGATCCACTTACCATACGCAGGTAGGGAGGTGGTGATCCATGGTGACGAAGTAGCAATGCAAGCAATTAGCAATGTAGACATGGAGCAGGGCTCCGAGGTCACAACCTCCAAGAGTGAGACGCCTGTTCACACATGCATTAACCATCCAATGGAAGGATCGGCCTAGCGAGCTGACTCCCAAATCGAAAATGCATGGGTTGAGTTGCCCTTCCAAGTGGAGGATGATGATGCGAACAAGGGCCCTGGTGAAACACTTCGGCCCTACACTCCAATCAACCCAAAATGGGTCCAAAGGTAGCTATGCATAACATAACAACCCTACTATTTCCTGCCTAGTTGCCATCTCTTATACATTCACTACTTTTTCTAACATGTTGTTCTTCTAGCATGCTATGCTAATGGCCTAAAATGGCCTAAAACTAGCATCGTTGCTTTCTGCTTTGCTAACATGCCATTCTTCTAGCATGCTACGGTAACGGCCCGAAATGGCCTAAAGCTAGCATCATTGTTTTTTTCTTTGTTAATGTACTATCTCTTTTGGCAATGGCACAGAATGGCCTAAAACTAGCATTGTCATTTTTAGCTTTTTAAACATATAATCCTTCTGGCATATTACGCAATGGCCCAAAATGGTCTAAAACTAGCAATGACCCGAGATGGCCTAAAACTAGCATACGAGAGCATGAAAACTTTACATGATATGCAAGTTAACATAACATCAATTTATTTTCTAAAGTTTTTCATTTCATTCAAAACTTTCGCCTGTTGACAATGTTCACAAAATTTTCAAAATGTCAAAATTTTAAAATTTCAACATTTCAAAAATTCCAAAAATCTCAAAAAGAAAATCCCATGCTGTCATGGGTTGTCTCTATTTGCATCATCTTCGCTGCTTGCCTCCACTTCATTTGCTTGTGCATCATCCCTCCCTAAGTTACCTTCTACCGGTTCTCCATTCCCTCCCTCTACGGGCCTTATATCCTCATCCAGAGCCTGCATCGTAGGAATGAAGTAGTCAATTAGGGCAACAAATGCAAACTAGAACATGGCATGAGCATCTACATAGTAAAGTGACTAACCTAAGAGGTGCCTGCGTCGGTTTCACAGGGTATCCAATTTAGACCAAGCCTGAGGCGACGCCAGATCTCCTCTATCGTGATGTCCATCCAACGCCTGTTGCTAGGTTCAGCATTCACAGTGGTGACTCTCTCCCTTTCTACGGTCGTCCATCTTAGAGGGCCCAGGGAAAGAGAGGTGGCTGCAGTCTCCCCCGTAGAAAGGTCCACCTTCAAGTCAGGAGATTCCATCACCTTCACCCACTCTTTGAACTTATCGTAGGCTTCAAAAGAATCGATGGCATTTGTGAATGCTTCATACATGAATGCCTCCACAGCAGCATCTTTGTACAGCTTTCGATGGGTATAATTCTATAGCTTGTACACGTGTTTGTGGTTTCTCTAGGTTTGCTCCCATTCAAAAACCTTGGCACTGATGTCTTTCATGTCTTGACACTTCTGGGCTAGCAAGTCCATCTACATTTTCTATTTAACTATCTCGCAAGTAGATTCAACATTCTCATGAATGATAGTTCAAAATCTAGCATAGTCATCTATAGCCTTCCACCAGTTCTTAATGCCAGGGTTACGGTTCACAAGGAACTCATTCCTTGAACAGAGATCCTTCACCTCAATGACAAGCTCAACCTCTCTTTGCTTAGCCCTTTGGACCCATTTCCACAAGTCCTTATTGACACGCTTATACTCCCACAAAGAGCGTGTCGAGTGTAAGATGCACTTGTAAGCCTCATCGAGTGTGCGACGAGACACCTCGGTCACGTCAAGTGAGAGTGTAGGCATGGCACCAGCCTTCATAGGTCATGTTAGTTTCCATTTGAGCCAAGAGGCTATTTGACACATAGAGCATAGCGATCATGTTAGCATAGCAGAATCAATGAACTCAAAATTTTTAGCATAATACTACTACTTACCCACACTAGGGTCTACCTGCTAAAGGCGTTTGATCATGTCATCGACAAGTCCCTACATGAATGTAAACTTGTAAGGGATCTCGACCCATGACTCCATACGAATCAAAGGGGGTCCCATAGTATTAGAAGTAGCACCTATCAGCAATGACCAAAATGGACTATGATAAAGTAGACATCCTGCCAACTCACCAACGTCTGGTTGTGATCTTTCTTCTTGCTGATGCAAGACGATGGCAGTAGCCTTGGTAGAGGGCCCTACCAAGTCCATACGAGCCCTTTCCTCATGCGCTAGTTCCTTTCCTTTTAGGAGACTAGCATCTTTTTTATTCAAGGGAGGTGCCTCTTCGGTAGGAGGAGGCTCCCTAATGAAAAGAGCCCCTACCCTAGAGACAGGACCTCCCTTATTCCTAATCGGGGCCCTTTCCTCCAAGAATGGGGCCTCCATATCTTCATTTGTCATCCTTGTCTCGGGAGCCGACACTTCCTCATCGCCTTCCTCTTCTTCTTCTTCTTCCTTTGCAAAGAAGCATGTTTACATGAGTCTAAAATAAGTAAGCTCAAAATAGGTGTTACGCTATTCTATACTTCCTAACGTAGCGTAGCATAGCAAACAATGACAAAGTAAGCATTACATGAAAATGTTTACCAATGGGGGGTTGCATCCTCTGTAGCTTAAGCCATAGTCTTCGTCCCTCCTCTTCCTCCACACGAAGGGTGTCCCTGGCTGGGAGAGGTCTCTTCCTTCACAACTCCTTGGGCATAGTCTTAGCCATGAGACGTTCCCCCGACATCACACTACCAGTAGTAGCAGGGGGCATCTCTCCCACACTGTCCTAGCCATGAATGCTATGAACCACAAGATCTTTAGTCATTACATACAATGACTCCCTAATCATCTTTGGGGGATCTTGGGCCTACATAGTCTAGAGAATCTATCGAATCCATGGCCTAGAAATTTGGTTTTGATCTTGCATGACCCAGACTCCATCCTTGTGAACCATTAGAAACTACACGAAGCACTTCAGAAAACCTATGTAGAAGGTAGTGTATGTTGGAGTGGGACTTCTTGTGCTCACGGAGTCCCAAAATATCAGCCTAAAAGCCACTACATAGGAAACTAGCCCAATTGTAATGGGCCTCTTCTTCCATAACCTCTGGCATTACCTAGGCCTGCTCGAGCCCTAGGACTTTCCCTTAGGTGAGCAGTTGGGCGAATGCCTAGGCACAAAAGACTGGGTAAATCCCCATGGCAAGGCCATCCTTAAGCTTTTCCATGGAGAACCCTTTTCGCTCCTTGGTGAGCCGCAACCACTCCTCGATATTCTTCTTCTAAAAAGTCAACTCCTACTTACTCTTTGACACTATGGGGGCACCATTGACAAGAAGGCTAAACAGGTCTATAAATAGCTGGTCATTGATTTCAATGACCACTCCCACACCCCGTACGTATGTGCGAAAATAGCCCGCCCTCCCAAAGAAGGAGTTAACTAGGAAAAGCATCTTGGAAGAAGGAACACTAGGATTCAGGGCCATGAACAGATCCATAAGCCCCATCTTTCAGATGTTCTTGACCAAGGAGTCTGGGGCCCCTTGGTCTAACTAGCACTGGCTCACTGCTACTTCACCGTATTTGAAGTAGATGTTTGCCCCCTACGTCTCGGCGGTTTCACGAGGCTTCTTCACCCTTGCAACAATTTTCGCAAAACACACTTAGCATAACGCTGCAGAAAATACAAGGATTACAAAAACACTTGAGCATGTGACACCTACCTTTCGACCCACCAGGTCTATATGGTAATGGGAACAATGAGAGTTCAATCATAGCTTCTTCAACCATGAGCTATTTGAAGGGTTCTTTCCATTTCTTATCCAGCCAACCCTTCTCCCTACAATGATTGTAAAGAGTATAGAACATCCTTCGATAGGTATGGTATTCTCCCCTACACTAACCAATCACACCCGCCCAAAGGTTCTTGATAGAAGAGAAATCCTATAGGGCTAGCTATGCTATAGCTAGTAGACTCGATTGGTCGTGAATCCCATCATCATCGATATAGAACTTGGTGGAAAACACACATCATTAGCATTCGGCTAGTATGACCAGCATTGCACAACACAGCAGAGAAAAGCTGCAAAAACTCACCCACCAGCACAATAAACAGTCCCCTATGGGTTCTGAAAGCATGTAACCATGTAATGTGTGAGGAACAATGTGTTGTACTGGTGGTAGCAGTTGTATTCCGACATGTCCCAGATCCAGGCTAAATGCCTGAACCCTGTTAAGTGTTGTCTGGATCCCTCTCCCTACCTGCTCATGATTGCCTTGTTAGTAAAATATCTCAAGATGCCGTAACTTGCCCCTGGCAACATGGCTTCTATTATGCCAGATGACTCCTTCTCCTCTAGGGAAGACCAAACAATCACACTAAAATGTATGAGAAGGAATTGCAAGAAGTCTTGTGCCCCTTTCCTGAACCAGACTGCTCACTCTCCCAAATGTATCGGGGGGGGGGGGGGGGGGGGAGGAGGAGTGTTGGCCATAGGTTTTCTCACATGGCACAGGACCCCTCTGATTTCTAGAATGATCAGCCCAGGCCTTGGCCCTGCCTTGCATGACACAATCAGCAAATATTGGCATCATACTTAAACACAATACACACACAACATAGCAACATCTAGCAGTCCATATATATAGCATAGAATAACCCTCTTCCCATACATAGTGTAGCAAGGGTCTAAAATCTTAGCATAGCAAGAACATGCGAATACCCTAGTGTAGTAGCAAAACAATTGACAACATGCCCTAAAAAAATACATGTTGCATCACCGCATCACACATGGCCTAGCCCTCCTACAGGTTTTACGTTATGACATGCGAAGGCCGAGCAACTTAAACTGCCCTAGCCCCTACGGTTACGACAACAATGGCGATGGCAGTTCCAGTAGCCTTGCATGCAACCACGAAGTAACATTTATGCACCTGCCATGAATGAAACGGTGACCGTGGTGATGCAAAGGCTAAAATAACGTAACCACAAAAAATGCAGGTAGCCAAGAATGGACATGAAACAAATAGGATGCAAAACTAGAGCAAAGAACAAGAAAAACACAAAGGAAACATAGTAACCTACTGGGTTAATGGTGTACTCTTCTATACCAAAAAGTGCACTTGTGGTGCACGCCCCAAGGTCTTCTTTTCCTCATCAACCTTTACAAGCACTAAATGAGTCTTAGGAGCCATGGTTTTGCTTGCAGATTTACACCTTTCACTATAGAAATTCGCCTTGCTATTGAATGACACAGTCGCTTCGTGCTCCAAAATGGCCTTGTGCTCCGATGTGGGATCTACACTCTTATGGTGAAAATGACAAAATTTCCAGGGTTTAACCCCTATTTATAACCATAATGGCAAGATGGGGAAACTTACCTCTCTCTCTCTTTGATTAATGTGAAGCGCATCGTACAGCGTAGCATGCTCGCCACGACATCGTAGCACTATTAGCATTTAATCCTTGACATGTTTCAAGCCAGCTACTTGCCTTCCCAAATATATATATATATATATATTGGTTAAGAATCCAAAAAGACCTTAAACTAGTAATCCTACCAATTGCAGTACGATCTGTCTGAAAAGACCTCAAAACTAAGCAACCCTAACATAGTTGCATACTTAGCGGTCCTCAATGACGTTAAACTAACAACACCACATGCTTACATCAGTGGTTTTTGCATCCTCTTCCATGTTGGTAGTATCACAATTCCTATCAGTTTCATGTTTTCATTTTTGCATTAACGATTTGGTACTTCTCATGCTCGCAATTTCCTGTTTTGCATACTATTATTTTGCATATTAAGATTTTGCATGCTCCAATATGGCAGTCTGAAATGACACTAAACTAGCAGTATGACATTTTCATATCGATAGTTAGACACCTTTATACTTTATATCAGCAATTTTACACCCTTAGAAATTCTACACTCTTATGCCATGGTGGTCCACCCTGACCTTAAATTGGAAAACTTGCAATCTTCACA
This sequence comes from Gnetum montanum, assembly GCA_015680685.1. Lineage (NCBI taxonomy): Eukaryota > Viridiplantae > Streptophyta > Gnetopsida > Gnetales > Gnetaceae > Gnetum > Gnetum montanum. The sequence goes on from MNCI01033448.1 coordinate 190,653, forward strand.
TCACCACACTTCGCAAGTTGCATCTCGTAGCTACTTTGCAAATTTTTGTTTCACACAATCTCTAACCAGGCTTTCATATTATGATGGTATGTCAAGTGAAAGGTGGGAATCCATGGTGACCTTTCCATGCCTTTAACGTTAGCAGGGCCATGGGGAAAGCTCATAAGACAGTTGAACCCTAACATGATCGACTAGGAGTCGACTACGACTAGCATTATAGCAACCTTAGAAGCATCCCCAGACTGACCCAAGAATTTGTTCCAAGCCTTAGACATAGAGGCTGGGGATGTAACTGAGGATCCTCTTGTCGAGACACCTATGACCACGTCAAAGTGGGAGGTGAAAACGTTAAGGCTCAGCTCCCTCCTAGACATGCAAATGCACAGAAGCATAGCTAAGATCCTACAAGACAACATCAATGTCTTCGCATGGTTGTATAATGACATGTTGGGTCTAGATCTGTAGCTAATTCAGCACAACATTGTCCTAGACCCACACATAAAGGTAGTCAAGCAGAAGGCTTGGAAAATTAAGCTGGTAATTGCACTAGCTATGAGGGATGAAATCACTAAGCTATACCAAGCAGGTTTCATCTGCGTGGTTGACTATTCAGAGTAGGTGTCCAATGTCATTGTGGTTTCAAAGAAAACAAGAGGGATACATATCTGTATAGACTTCTAGAACTTGAATAAGGTAACGATGAAGGACAACTTTCCACTTCCAAGCATTGATCAACTCACCGACACCACGGCTGGTCATGCTCTACTATCCTTCATGGATGGTTTCTCCTGATACAACCAAATCCGTATTAACCTGGAGCACCAGTTATCAACAACCTTCATGACCCCATGGGGGACCTTTTGCTATACCATGATTCCTTTTGGGATCAAGAATGCTGGAGCAACCTACCAATGGGCCATGACTTACATTTTCAGTGACTACATCCTAGAAACATTAAACGACTATGTGTATGAAATAGCGCTCAAGTCCAAGGAGGCAGCTGATGACCCACGCGATCTAGGGACGGTCCTCAAATGCTACCAAATGCATGACCTATGCCTCAATCCTAAGAAGTGCATCTTCGGGGTGAAGACTGGACGCATGTTAGGGTTTGTAGTATCGGAGGCTGGAATATGGATGGACCCCAACAAAGTCAAGGCCATCATTAACCTAGTGCCACCCAAAAACCTTAAAGAGTTACATGGTTTACAAGGTAGGGTGAAATTCATTCAAAGGTTTATAGCAAGGTTGACCGACAAGTTATACCCCATGCAACATATTCTAAAGAAGGGGGTTGACTTTGAATGGACAACCTAGTGTCAACAAGCCTTCAACAAACTGAAGAAGGAGCTCTCACACCTCCCAATAGTGCACCTGCCACAAAGGGAGAAGCCTTTCTTCATATACCTTACCACTTTCAACACATCCATAGTGGCATTGCTATGTCAGAAGTGAGATGATGATTCTGAGATACCAGTGTATTACCTGAGCCATGCACTAATAGCATAGGAGGTGAAATACAACGAAGTGGAGAGGAACTGCCTAGCCCTACTGTTCGCACTGAAGAAGTAGCAACATTACCTATTCCGCAGCACAACCCACATCATTTACAAAAGCAATATACTCTAGACTATCACTAGCAACCTATATGAAAGTAGTAGGATAGATTGATGGAAGGCAATAACCACAGAATTCGACCTATGCTATGTAAGTCTATCGTCGACAAAGGGTCAAGCCATAGCAACCCAACTCACAGCCTTGCCAGTTGATGACTAGGAAACCATAGACCTCGAGTTCCTAGACAAATACGTTAGCAATGTCAACATCATCCCATCACATTTTGAAGCCACCTTACATTTTGATGGAATCTCAACCATGCGAGGAGGTAGTGCCACTATCATAATCACGTTTCCATCTAGGGAAATGCATCCATCCGGTTATCGATTTAGTTCCCTTGCACTAACAACGTGGAAGAATACGAGGGGCTACTCATAGGTCTTTTAACTTCCCAAGCAATGTGCATACAACATCTGGCAATCTAGGGAGACTCACAACTAGTCATGAATCAAATCATTAAGGTCTATGCTTATAAAGCTACGCACCTACAATCCTACTGCAACCTAGCAAAAATCCTGCTCAATAAATTTGCAACCATAGATGTGCAACACATGCCATGTAACAAAAACACCGTGGCAAACACCTTAGCTATCCTTACGTTAAACATTCCATCACATTCCTTGGCAAACCTACCAACCTCGATTATAGAATGCACAAAGCCTATCACTCAGGCGGAACACGTGGTCTCTATCGGTGTTGTGGATACCACAAAATGGTATGCCAACATTAAAGCTTATCTACAGCACGGCGAATCCCCAAGTGAATTGATGTTGGCCCAGATAGATGCAATTCATAAGCATGCTCAAAAATACATGCTCATGGGAAATGATGCCCTGTGCTGATGATCCTATGACGGGATATTGCTAGCATGCATGGGTGGTGAGCAAGTGCAAAAGGTAGCTAATGAAGTTCATGAAGGGTTGTGTGGTGGACACATAGCACCTAGGGCTATGGCTGCAAAAATTAGGCACCTAGGGTACTATTGGCCCTACATGGAGTATGACTGCTTGTCGAAAGTCAAGACATGCGACATGTGCCAGAGATATGCAAATCTCATACACATAGTGCCTATAGACCTAAATCCAACACAAATCACGTGGCCCTTCCAATGATGGGGACTAGACCTCATAGGGCCTATCACACCTAAGCCCTTCACATGGCATATCTTCATTATCACCGCCACCGAGTATTTTACTAAGTGGGTGGAAGCTATTCCCTTGAGGAAGACGATGTCTCAGCAAATCTACCATTTCATCCTCGACAACATCGTAACAAGGTTTAGACTTCCAATGACTATCGTGACTGACAATGGGCCACAGTTCAGCAGTACAGAAACTCAAAACTGCTGTAGTAATCTAGGCATTAAACAATCATTTTCTTCCCCTTATTATCTACAGGCGAATAGGTAGGAGGAGGCTACAAATAAGTCCATCATCAACTTGCTGAAGCGGATGCTCAACAACAACAAGAGGCGGTTGCATGAAAAAATCCTCTACATCCTCTGGGCCTACCGAACAATGTGCAAAACTACAATAAGTAAGACCCCTTACAACCTTGTTTATGGATCTAAAGCTATATTGCCTCTTGAGTTGTAGGTACCATCACTCTAGATGATCCTTGCAGATGTCATGAGCGAAGCCCAGAACAACGAGTCGCAAACCATCAACCTCAACTCAGTGGAGGAAGAGTGCATGCATACGCTGAAACGCATTGAGCACTACCAGAGCAAACAGCAGAAAAAGCACCGTGCAAACCCTCATCAGCAGCTAGTGCAAAAGGGATACCTCGTCCTCAAGGTCACTCGTGAGGACATGAGCAAATTCTTAGCCAACTGGGAAGGTCCTTACATGTTCACTAAAGCTTTCAAAAATCAAGCATTCAAGCTGGCAGACATGGACGGCAATGAGTTTACCAACCTAGTGAATCACTCGTATCTCAAGATGTACTACGTCTGAAGCATAGTTGCACCAAGCATCATCCGCTACGACGATAAACTAGCAATAGCACTGAGTAGTGTCCACAATGAAAATAAACTAGTGACATCAAGCAGTGTCTGCTACGACATAAAACTGGTGCTGTCAGTCCACTATGACTATAAATTGGCATCGCACATCTGCTATGATGATAAACTGGCATGTACAGTCCACTGGGACCTTAAACTAGCATAACGGTCTACTGGAACCTTAAACCAGCACACGGTCTACCAGGACCTTAAACTAGGTTCGTGTCACATCCCCAGCATGCACCAACATCAGATACATATCGAACGAGTGGGTGCGATGCTAATGTGTGGGTGGGACATCGTAGCTCTGGAATGCGGTTCACGATGCACTGAGAATGCAGTCTAGAGCATATGTGATGCTGCCACCCTTAGCATCATGTTGATCCTCTAAAGATGTTGTATGGTATCATACTAGCCCTTCAAACCTACCACTGCTACAGCCCACCACCCTGATAGTGGTTCCTGGGCTAGTTCCTGCATCGGGAGTGCCAATAGTATTATGTCCTAGACACAATATTACTAGTCCAGCTCCCTGCCAACACCTGGACTCACATGACGTTAGCTATGTGGCAGCTGATCCCATAGCTGAACCAAGAATGTAAGCCCCTGGCAGGGATTTCAGAGCATCTGCACCCACAACAACTCTCGGCACCTTGGAGGCTAGCTACTCCACACCAACGCTATCAAGGCCGTTGCTGGCCTTCCTACTTTGGGCATCGCACACCAACAAGGATGCCCAAGAGTTGCAACAAGGCCAGTGGCTAGCAAGACCTTTTCCCCCATGACACGTCTTGCTACAGTAGCAAATGCTACAGCATCGCGAAGCGAGTGCCTCGACTAGCTTATCTACTTCAAAGTGCATGTTCCATGACGTGCATAACACAACTCGTCATATGAAAAGCATATGTGGGCAGATCAAAATCCTTCATGGATGTAATGCAACTCAGCTTGCAAAGGAAACACCTGTCCTACAAGAGGTTGAAGAATAGTGCTAGCCAAAGATGAAAATGCAAACAAGCCCCTCAGAGCACTCTGACGAGGGACTCTACTAAACATCATCTTTGCTCTCTGCCTTAACCTTTGCAAAACCAATGCAACACTCTCAAGCATAGCCAAGAGATGTCTTAACACTCACCAAGTGACAACCTTAGCATTTTGTATTCTTTGTCAACGTCTATCGAGCCCATTCTCTAGACATCGACAAAGGGGGGCCAATGAAACACCCCAAAAAATTGGAAGTCATTCTTGCTTCACCAAGCCTCACAATTCGTGCAACACCATAGGAGTTCTTTAAGAGGAGAACATTTTGAGTTCAGGTTGGCTAGTTCAGCAAATTTTCTACCCTAGGTAAAAATAGTCTCTGTAGGTCATCTTTCCTATCCACCTAAGTAGCTTGCCAAGCTGATAACCTACTCAAAAATGGTGTACAGAGTTGGAAGTAGCATTCTAGATGCGCAAAAAATAGTTCGGCAAGTTTTCTAAAGTCACGAAGTCTACTATGCTACACTATGCCTCACTATGTAGCGTAGCAAGATTTAGAAGATGATTGCAAAATGAAGTGCTACGCTACGCCATGTGATGTAGCATAGCATGGCAACAGCTTCATGGCCAGTCCCCTCATCCGATTTCGAGTCCTTCAAAAATGTCCTTTTCCATCAGGAAGCAGCGGACCATGTCTGCTACTACGCTATGCTGAGCTACATGGCGCAACGAGGTGTAGCAATCTTGTAGAAGAGATAGGAGGCAACTCAAAGAGCAAAGTTTGCAAGTCTTGCATCATAGGAAGCAAAGTTTGCGAATTGGCAAAACTTTCATGACTAAGGCCAGTTGCTATGCTACGCTATGCTACATAGTGTAGCATAGCATAGCAAGCATGCAACACACATGTAGTAGAACACCCAAAAGGATGCTACGCTATGCCAAACATGCCACGCTACAAAGCACAGCAAGGCATACAGGTGCTTGTGCGACATCAATGCATTTCACCTAATTGGACTGTTGGCACGTGTCTTCAGACACTAACAGCACAATTATGATGTGGTAGGCTCATAGTTATGACATAACAAGTTCGCATTACAACAGTCTTGTAGGTCCAACAGTCATATAGGGCATGTGTGGTGCTAGCAAGTCAACGTGGGCCCGGTGATATGACATGTCCAAACTACCCCTTCCACATGCCCTTTAGCCCTATAAGTACCCTGATGAGTAGGGCTCAAGCGGTTGGACTATCTCCAACTAGTTCAAATTTTTAAAATGAGTAGTATTCAAAAAGTTCAAGGATTTTATGGATTCTTCGACTTTCCCTCTCTCTGGCACTCAAGTTCTCTTTCTAACATCAAGCATTGTAAGCTTTCTATTTGACACTACAAATAGTTAGCATTTTTAGCTGGCATTTTTCTCAACCCCCTTTTTACCACCTTGGTAGAATCCTTGCATTGTTAGCACCCAAGGCTATGCCTAAGTGCACAAATTATTTTTCTCTACATGTCCTGGTTACTCTTGGGGTCTCTGCACTCCATCACGTTGTGCGACCGACTATACCCACCTTGATAGAGCAAGCTTGTAGCTTCGAAGTCATGCAATTTTCTAACTACATTTTACTTTATTTCCTTCTTGTTGTTGCATCTTGCACTACTTTTCTACTTTATTTATTTTCAAACATTATTTTGCATTTCCATTTCATTTCAAAAAGTATATATTGCAAAAGGGTATATAGACGTCGATTAAGTCCCTTTCTAATCGACCAGATCATTTAGAATGCCCCATATCCGCACACACCCAGCATGGTCCTCCCATGGGTACGGGATCGAAACTATCACGCCCGCCAACCCCTTGATGTTTTCTAGCCACTGACATTTTTGATCACTACAGATAGTGGAGCTCTAGTAGCCTTTCCTCGTTCGAGGTTGACTTTGACTACATTGTTGCGGAACACTAGAGATGTTGAACTCGATTCTTGTGGTGTAGGGACCAACATTGTTGCACGGATGGATGCCTCATTTTCAAGGATGTCCTCCGTAATAGGAATGGATTCCAAGATTTTGGCCAATGCTTGGTAGTGAGTAAATGAAGGCATAACCATGTCGTACAAGCTCAATGTTGTGCACTTTTGCTTGAGCGTTTGTTTCACCTAGGCTAGTGCGGCTACAAAGTCCTTGTCATTAGTCGTTATGTTGGCCTTAATTTCCTTCATGTGGCTTGAAAAAAAAATCTCTCAGGAAGGTGACTTGGGCTTGGTTTTCTTAGCCTACTTGTGGGCAAGGGCCCCAGTGTTCAGTTGTTGTTTGCTAGTTGTGGCCTTTGCTTCATCCATGGTGGTTGCAAGGTGCTCGTTTGTCCTCTTGCATTGCCATTTGGTGGGCCTACTCAGGTTGCTAGTGGGATCAACCCTTGAAAGAGGAGGGATGGAGATGTTGCCCACTGTTGGGCTTCAGGTTGGTGAGGGGCCATCACGTTGTGGAACCCTTATGATAAAGGTTGGCTTAGGAGTTGTTGTGTGACCAACTCGTTGTGGCACCTTGATAACAAAAGGTTGCTTAGTGGTTGTTGTTGTTGTGTCATGGCAATTTAATGTCTTAGCAGTCAGTTGGTTTGAAAATTTGACCACAAAGGGTGTTGTAGGTGCTTGAGGTGGCACTTTGATAACAAAGGGAGGCCTCTTACTTGTGGAGGTGGAGGGGACCCTTACCTTGTTAGGATGCACACAGATTACAAAAGGTTGTTCTATAGGTTTGGGCTTGCCAGATATTCTAATGGAATTTATGACATAGGAGACATTGTCTGTGTTGGATTGACTTGCTGTATCGATCACTAGTTGGCCTCGTTCAATCATTCTCTACATGTCATCTTGCAAAGCATGATAGTTGTCTGTTTTATGACCAGCCAATTGATGGTAATGACATTATTGGTCCAATTAAGAATGTTGTGGAACTAGGGGCTCATTTGGTACTGCTAATGTGGGGTTCCTTAGTATTTCACAGTACCTATCATGTTTTTGATAGGTAATCACCGATACATGTTTGTGTTGGATTAGACGAGCTTTCAAGAGTTGCTCCAGTAGCTCAGAGGGTTGCATTGGTAGTGATGTATACTTTGAGTAGTCCTTGTGTTGAAAGTTAGGCCTTGGGGTGGCTCCTACCGATGTAGGTGAGTTGGCACTAGAGTTGGAATTTTTGTTAGTAGGGGATTTGGGTTGCTTATTTATTGGGCCCCAGTTGGTTGCTTTTGTGCTTACATCCACTATTGCTACTATTGTGTTTTTCTTGTGAGCATGTTGGTTTCTATAGGCCACATAAGCTAGGTTATTGCTAGTTTGCGCTGCTTCCTCTATGCTTTTTGCTTGCACAAAGGCTTGGCTAAGAGACTTTAGGACTAGATAATATAGTTTAGACTTAATAATGTCATTTACTGCACCTTTAAAGATGGCCAGTAGATGTGCCTCCACTAGGGGTTCATGCATTTCACTCAATGCAACATTCCAACGTTGGAAGAATTTTGGCATGGGTTCTAGAGGCCCTTATTTAATTGCATAGGTTGGTCAAGGGTTAATTAAGGCTTTAGGTTGTACCTGAAGCATGTCACAAACTAGCTTATGAGATCCTCCAAAGAAGGAGATAGAGGCCTTGGGGAGTATGTGACACCAGTCCAAGGCCTTGCTAGTGAGTGACATGGGGAACATGCGCATGATGGTGTATGGCCAAGCTTGAAGGAGTAGGCATTCAAATCAAAATTTGACCAAGTGTGCATTGGGGTTCCCTTCACCATTATACTTGGTGAATTGTTGAAGTTGGACCCCATTTGGGAGAGTTAGAGGTGGTACCGTAGTACTTATGGGATCATCTTGGTAGAAGTCCACCACCTTGATGGTGTTAGAGGAGGTAGCCATAAGTTGGTTGATCTCCTCTATCAAGCTTTAGATTAGCTAGAATGCCTGATCCAATCTTGGGGATGTGCCAGCCAGTTGCATTGGCTAGGATTGGGTTGGTTGTATAGCATAGGGTAGAATTTTTGGTTGTGTAGTTTTGTAGTTTAACATCATAGCATATGGTTGTCGCTAGTTTAACATCCTAGTGGACAGTTGTTACCAGTTTAACGTCATAGCGGATCATTGTTGATGTGTTGGTTGAGTGATGGATGCGGTGATTGAAGTAGGCCACACACAAGTGGGTTGGATGGACACCGTAGACACCAATGAGATTAGTGGAACATAGGATACCTTAGTTGTCTTGGGTTGGGAGGTGGCCCCTGCATGAGCATAGTGTTGGGAAAATTCATTAGCTTCTTGTGAGGAAGTTTGAATTGGCATGGTCACCATCTTGGAGAGGATGGGTGGACCAAACTGAGAAGGGACTGTACTAGGGGGTGGTTGCTGGAAGATAGTGTGGAGGGGGCTCTCATGCTCGGAGTGGGCCTCAAACTCATCTTCTTCCTTCTGTGAGGCTTTCTTGTAGGTTGTCCTTGCATCATGCTTGTTTGCATGGATAAGTTTAGACAATAACTGGTGGTAGGACTCCATGAGTGGGATTATGTCAAACAAGGAGGGGTTGTACTCCCGTCCATTCTGGTGGACTCACTTGTAGTCCTGTTTTGCCTCCAAGTCAAGGTAATCTACTTGTAGTCCTACTTGGATTTTGGCACAAACAAAATTTTATTGTTCATGGCTTAGTGTGGCACGCTTTGGCTGGATTTGTGGTATCAAACGTGTTAAGCATTGATGTGGAAGCTTGATCTAGATTCATATTCATATCTTGGGATGTGAAAGTTGCTATTTGCAGAAAATGGCTAACTCTGAAAATGAAGAAAAATGACTAAATCTACTAGTAGCAGGAAAATGGATAAGTGTAAAAATGAAAAACAAAATGCTAAGCATGAAAAGTGCTAAAAATGGCCAACTTTGGCACTACACTCACTATGCTAGAGCTTGCTACGCTTTGAGAACTTTTTATGCTCTCTAGAACATCCAGAGTTTTGACTAAGTGCTAATCAAAAATGTAGACAAAATGGTTCATGCCATCCTTCTAGAACCAAAAATTGTAGCATCTGAAAACATTGGTGGCTGGAACACAGAGAGGTTATCAGGCACACAGCCTAACCCTGATTCCATGCGAGGGTTGTGCTAGAGAAAATGGAAATGAGGTGCCCTAAATGGTCTTGTTGATTAAACAGGGACTTACGTGGTGTTAAAATGATCATGTGTGAAAAGAGTTTATACTATGTTATGCATGGGTATCGGGTCCATCTTGGCTAGAGCATAGTAGGATTTCCTGCCTGAGAACAATGACGCGAATGTAAAAATATGTATGAAATAGTAATAAAGTACAAGCATTAAACTAAATACCATAGAGAAATGCTTGAGAAATGCAATAGAATTTCAGAATAGCAATGCACCACTCCAAAAGAGGGAGCATGGCTAATTCACAAAGCTATACATAGTGTACCATAGGCATAGTGGTAGCGAAGTCATAGTCTCAGTAGTGTTGGGTTGTGAAGTCTGGCGCTCGTCATGATGAACAATGCCTGCCAGGTTGGCCACCGTGATGTACCATGCAATGTTCTACAGGGATGCAATGGGGCTACAGTGGGCCGTGATGTGCAACTCTACCTCTCTACTAATGTGGTGTGCTCTGGGTCTCATTTTCCCACAGAGTTCAGTTTCAAGATCCAAAAATGTCAAACACCAAGTTCTTAAAAAGGCTCACATCCAGGGAATGCTAACCACTTGAGAATGCCAACGGTCTAGGAATGTAACTGCTAGGAGATGCCAACATTTAAGGAATGCCAACCCTTGGGTAATGCCAACGGTCTAGGAATGTAACCATTGGGAGATGCCAACAATTAAGAATGCCAACCCTTGGGGAATGCCGATAGTTCTAGAATGTAACCGCTGGGAGATGCCAACAATTAAAGAATGCCAACCCTTGGGTAATGCCAACGGTCTAGAAATGTAACCGCTGGGAGATGCCAAAAATTAAAGAATGCCAACCCTTAGGGAATGCCAATGATCAAGGAATGTAACTGCTGGGAGATGCAAACAATTAAAGAATGCCAATCCTTGGGGAATGCCAACAGTCCAGGAATGTAACCGCTAGGTTCCCAGGGTATTTATAGGACTAGGGTTAGCCCAAAATGTGGATAAAGTTCCACGTGGTAGTGCGGTGGGTGGGACAATGCTTATGATCATTCCATGTTACATGCAGGTCATGGGATGCTTACAATGTCAAGCTGGCTATGCTATGCTACGCTGCGTAGCTTGAAAACTATGCTACGCTACACAACATGACATGGTGCTACGCTACACAGTGTAAGAGGCATGCTACACTGTGCTATGCTACACAGCGTAATAAGGTGCTACACTATGTAGCATAACAAGGTGCTATGTTGCACTACACCACACAACGTAACATCTATGTAGAAACTTCCATCGTTCTGACACTTAGCCAAATTTGCAGTCGTGATGTCGAGACTCAAAATTTTGTGGTGTTTCAAGTAGGCCACACATTGCCAATTTAAGGCCATGGCGAGCCATAGGGATAGAATTATAAGTGATAGTTTTATGTCATTCTAGGTTGAAGTAGTAGTTTAAGGCCATTCTGGGATAAGTATGATGCTATCTCTTTTTAATTTTAGTTTTTGATGATTTTTATGTGTTTTGATGTTTTTTAATGCAAAAAGAGAAATGCATGAAAGAAACAATGGTAGAATGTAAATGTTGGCGACCGTTTGGGACGCGACCACCAACGAGTATCCTCAAACAGGATTTAGGTGCCTGCTGGTCTCTGGCAACACCAAGGCCCAAATACCTCCAAATAAACTCAGTAGTTAATGTGAGTATATGTATGTGTTGTTGCGGCGTGCGGTTGTGAGAAATGTAACAATTGCATTGTGTGTAAACTACAAATGACTTACTTTAAAGAAATTCAGCCAACTTTGCCAAGTACTATGAGTTGTTGAAAATTTCCAATTTTGTTCAACTGCCTAGTCTATGCGGTCCTTATAATACTTACTTGTAACAAATAAAATTTTACAAAAACATTTGAGCACAACTCCGCAATCTACTCCTAATTTTCCCCAGAGAAAGAGATAGTTCCACAAGAAAACTAGAAATAGAGCAAGATTCGATGGAAATAAGCAGAAAGAAAAGAAAGCAGATTTGTGTAGACCTCAAATATTTAAACAAGATAAAATGACACGAGTAAACACTTCACAATAAATCTATCCCGAATTCAATATCTACGAATTGTTCAAACTTCCAAGGCTCAAACAAGCAATATCTTCAAGACAATCCCACTATGCCACCAAAAATTGCTACATAAACTACCACATACGAGACTCCATTTTGACTAGATAATAAATGTCAATGATTGCATTCAAACAAAACCTTTAAAAGACTTGACAATTTCTGATTGAAAGACCACGAGAATTCACTTTAAAGATAAAAAGAAGCTATTCTGGTCCCATCAAAATACCAAAGATTTTCTGAACCCTCTTGACTACTGAATTGTTCAATGACGTGAGTACAAACAAAGGCTCTCTTACAACAATCCCAATAGTAGTTCCCACACGTTGCAAAATAACGAAATTTACTACTAAAATGCTCTTAAGGCTTTTAAACACAAGCACTTCTATGGTAAAATTTTAATAGAAATTTCTATCGGGCAACAAGAACAATAAGAGCAATCTAAAAATCCCAAAATTATTTGCCAAGGATGATACTATCTAAACCACTAGCTAAGCAATTCAAAAAAAATAAAAAAAATGAAATGCATAACTCACAAGACCATGACAAAGAGGCTGAAATATTTACTCTAGCAAGCCATCTTGCAAGCAATCATTCACAATTTCTTTACAAAGCTCTTCTCAAGACCTCAAGTATGTCTCTGAGTGAGAGCCCAAGTGTGATCCCAGTGTCTTCTCAAAAGTGTGATGTATGAGACCTCCCAAAAGTCCTACTCTTCTTGAAAAAAAATTGAGATTCAAATTGAGATTCTTCTTTTTTCCCTTTTTCTACTTCTCTCTCCCTTCTCTCCTTGACCCTTGAAGCTTTTTATAGGGTTCCAAGGTAGGTAGGGAAGTTACATATTAAAAAAAAATCTCACCTAACTTCTCTCCCAAGTAACTTGGCCAACCAATTAGAAGATTACTTGCCCAACCAATTAGGAAATTACTTGCCCAACAAGTTAGGAAGCATTAACTTAGGAGGTTAGGAAGTTAGGAGATAAATATTGCTTTTGAAAAATAATTCCAATTGTTCACAATTATAGCTTTAATAGCCTTTCATTTTTACTTGTTCTAAAATTTGAAGAATGGTTATTCAGGATCTTAGTGAGTTTATAAACAAGGCGATAATATAATATCTACCTTGGCATAAATATTGCTGGTACCTTAATCCTAAATATTTTATATGCACTTGCACCCAAATGAAAATGGCTGGAAAAATTTAAATTTGAAACACCAAGCCCGAACGTGAAGGCGCTAGGCCTAGTACTACCATCAAATACTTCCGAAAAAATATATCCCGCCTTGCCAGAAATCGTTGGCAACCACCACCGTGGAAGAAGGCTCTGCCGTTGCATCCAGCATCGTTGTTCTGTACATTCGGTTGCTGGAGGAGAAATATCTAGAAATAGAAATGATGTACTGGACATATGGCCCTGGACATGGGGTTTTCGATTGCCTGAAACTGTTTTATTTTGCCCCAATTTCGCTTAGGGCTTCCTGCATTTTTGTGTTTCTGCAAATCATTTTTTAATTCCTGCCATAGATTTCAAGGTTAAGGGTAAATGTAATAGAGATCTGAGCATCAGAGAATTTGGCATTAGGTAAGGTAGGTTAAGAATGGCCCTGCAATGGCCAGAAAAATCTTCACGCGATGCACGCATTGCAGGACACATCAGCGTCATCGGAGGCGGGCGGATCAATTGCAAAAAATTTAAAATTGAAACTATTTCTACCTTGGAAGGGGAAACATCCAAGCGAGTTCTTCTTCCACCTTGAATCCGTCTCCCTACAAAAATTATTTTTTGTTTGTTTTTGGCACCATGCGACCAGCAGAGACGTCATTGATTTAGGGCCAAAAAGGAATAGTTGATTCTGCGTGAAATGAAAGCCATTACAGGGCAAAGAGAACCTTGCATTCCCCTGCCTTGGTACCAACGCGATCCCTGTAAACAAAATGGCATTCTCCTGGACTTTTTTCATTTCTTTACAACAATTTCGTCTATTTCCTCCCAACACATACAGTGGATAGAACTGTGTTTGTTTTTTTGCCGTAAAACATTATCCAAACCTTACAATAATGACTTTGATATTTCTCATTGATGCATCCATAAACGGGATCGGCTCTTTTAGCTTTTCAACTCTTTTCATCCTTCCCTTTGCAAAGGAGCATGATGAATTTTTCTTTCCTTGATATTAACTCTTGAAAATGTAAATATTATATCTTCATTTCCTAATTTTCTACATGAAACTTCTAGTATAAAATATCAATAAGGCTCAACCATCATATATATTTTTGCTTTGAATATCTTCTATGGCTTATTCATATTTTATCACCTTTGCTGTTCCATGAAATGGCTAAATGTGCCAACATTTCTGCCCCCCTTTAAAACTTAAATAAACTTGTGCAACTTCATTTCAAAACTCAAACATCCTAAAATTTTCATTGAATTTTTTACATTCAAAAAGAAATCTTTTTTGAGGAAAATTCCCATTTAACATAAGGTGTGATGGGACAAAAACCTCATTCCTAAGGAAAATCAAACTGTACATAACAAATCCTTCATGAACTATTCTTGGGGTGGAAACTGAATTGTGAGGGTTACCCTAGTGGGAATCCTCATCTCTCTAACTGTTTCATAGGAAATCTCTGATGTGATGAAGGCGGTCCTATTGCTTTCGGGCTTGGTAGAGCTCTCACCTTTGATCTACTAGAGCTTTCTTTTTGTCACTTTTCTTATTTTCCTTTTCAGATGAGCTCTTCTATTCTTCTCCATTAAGTTCTTCATTTTCCTCTCGAGAGACAAAATTTTCTCCCCATCCCCATGATGACTCTTCATAGTTTGGTGGTTCCTTTCTTTTTTCCTCTTCTTTGGAGCAATCTTGATATCGCCCCCAAATATTGGACTCTATATCCAAACCTCTAGTGAGAAAAGAAAATTCATCGAACAACCAAGCCATAAAAGGACACTCCTTTGGAGCTCCACAAGATCTATCCTTTAGATAAGCCTTCAATGCATGCTTAGGGCAACATCCCATCACATATGGTATAAAAGGCTTTTTCATTGCTCTCTCAAACTCCATTAGCTCTCTATACTTTCACTACCAAACTTGAATTGAAAGATGATGAAATCTTAAGCAATCTAACCCTCCTTTTATAGGTGCTAAAATTTTAACTTCCATCGAAGTGTCTTCAACCAAGCTTTCTTCTTTCTAGGCATTCAAACCATTTTTCACAATCCTCACTAAGTGGTGGATGAGTTACCTTCCCCACTTGTAGAATTCCACTTGTTTCACTTGTAGGCTTCCACTTGCCCCATTTGAAGGAAAGCTATTTCCTAATTTAAATAAAGCATAATTAAACATACTAATTGATACTATATTCCTAGTAATATTTACATAATACTATATACATATATTATTTTTGTGTAATGACATCTTCAAGTTGTATGCAATTTTCCCAAATAATGTTTTATATGCAAAATATTATATGGAAATTGCAGTTCCATGCCATCCAAGGGTGATAATTTGTAAGTATCCTCTAATAATTGCTTTGTAATTTGAAAGGGACCAATCCATGTCAGAGTAAACTTATTTGGTTTCTTCATATTCCATAATAAGACAAGGTCTCCTATCTTGAAATTCCTTTTCAAAGCTTTTCTATCAAATCATCTTTTAACTTGAGAGGTATTCTATAACAAATTATCCCTTGCTTTATCTACTTCAGCTTCTCTTTTAATAAGCAAAGTCATAAAACTTCTATCTTTATCAATCCTTTCACTATATCTTTGTACAAATTCAAAAGCTGAGCTTATAATCTTGTTTGTAATTCTTGTTGGCAAACCATAGACTAAGTTATATGGTGATGTCCCAATAGCTTTCTTGAATCTGATTCGATCTGACCATAATGTGGATTGTAGATAATCAACCCAATTTCCTGGATTCCCATCCATTGATTTCTTGATATAAGTGATAAGCTTTTTATTGGTGGATTCTGCTAGGCTATTTCCTTGAGGATAATAATTTGATGAGGAAAATAAGAAAATGGATTTTTCAGATGCCCACCCGATAAGCTCTTTGGATTTGAAGGCGGATCCACTGTCTGACACTAACACCTCAGGTACACCAAATCTACTTAGAATGTGGTCTTCTAGAAACTTAATTACGTCTGATGCTGAACCTTCTCTTAGAGCCTTTGCTTTAGACCATTTAGTAAAATAATCGGTAGATGTGAGAATAAACTTGCATCTAGCTCTTGAAGGAGTAATTGTACCAATAAAATCTAAATCCCATCGCTGAAATGGTCTATCTGCAACTACTGGCTTTAAATGGGTTCTAGCCCTTTTAATCTTGGGCCCATGAATTTGACATTTATAGCATTTTTGAATCTTTGAACTAATGTCTTGATACATGAAAGGCTAGTAATATCTATATCGAAGTATATGTTGCATAGTTGATTTAGGGGATTCATAAAATGGATTCAAATGATCATGAAATTGTTCCAAGATGAAACTAATTTAATCATTATGAACACATTCTAATAAAACTCCCTGAAAATCCTTTCTATATAATATACCATCTTTAACAACAAATGTTCTTGATCTTTTGAAGAAAGCTCTCTTTTGACTTGCAGTTAAGTTATTTGGGATTTTCCTTGTATTAAGAAATTTGAGAATTTTATCATACCAATTCTCTTCATGGGTGTCAAGGGTACACACTTCACTTTCTTTAGTCATTAACTTGGCTAGTCCTATTCCCTTAATTGTCTTGCATATTTCCAATGAAAATCTGAAACTTTGCAACTTAATAAGCCATTTTCCTCTTTTCAATCCAATCTCATTTTGGGATAGGAATCGCTTGACTGTAGGTTCAATTAGCATAATGTGAACTAATGAACTTTCCAAATAATATTTAAAATGNTTCTTTAAGCCTAGGCTTTACCAAATACGGAGCCTCTTGTATAGCCTTTTTGATTTCTGATAAAGCTCTTTCTGATTATGGTGTTTTCTCTACTTGAATATCCTTTTTTAACATATGCATCAAAGGTTTCGTAATTTCAGTAAACCTGGGGATGAACTTTTTCACAAAGTTTATTTTCCCAAAGAAAGATCTAAGAGATTTATTACTTGTGGGATGCTCAATATTCTATACTTCTTGGATTTGGGATTTGTCTATGAAAATTCCTTCTTGACATATCACGTGTCCTAATAAACTTCCGAATTTAACCCTGAAGATACACTTCTTAGGATTTAGTGAAATACCAAACTCATGACATCTGTCGAAAACTTGTTGGAGATGATTAATCTGATCTTCTTTTTTCTTTGAAAATATTGTAATATCATCCAAATAAACCATCACGAGTTTACCTAATAAATCCTTGAAAGCTAAATCCATTACTCTTTAAAAAGTAGCTCCAGCATTTGACAATCCAAATGGCATTCTTTGGTAGGCAAAATTTTCCCATTTGGTGATAAATAATGTTTTGTATCTATCATTCTTATCTACGATTATTTGATTATAACCTGAGAAACCATCTAAGAAAGAATATGCTTGACAACCTGAGACTTTAATAAGCATCTCATCAATTCTTGGAAGTGGATACTGATCCTTTTTTGAAGCATCATTCAGATTTCTGAAGTCTACACAAAGTCTTATATCACCATTTTTCTTTCTCACTGGAACAAGGTTAGCAAGCCATGTCGAATATCGTACTAGATATATGATTTTTGCTTGCAACAACTTCTTGATTTTGGCTTCCATAGTCGGTTCAAATGATGGATTAAATTTCCTTTGTTTTTGCTTGATTGTTTTGCAACCTTCTATTAAAGGAATCTTGTGTGTCATCACATCTTACCTAAAAGCTTTAAGATCATAATAGGACCAAGCAAAATTGTCCAAATTATTTCTTAGGCATGATAACAAGTCTTGCTTGAAATTCGAATCTCTTTCCTTTGTAACATTCAACATGCGAATCTGGTATATCTACCACTTGAATAGTTACTTTACTTCTAATGCGAGGTTCACAAGAAATTTCCAATAGAACACTTGGTAATTGACCCACAATCTTCACTCTACTTTTATCCACTTGAACAATCTTTCTATTTGATTTTTTAGGAATCAAACCAAATTTTTTACATATAGACAATGGCATTATAGTAGACATAGCTCCAGAATCAACCAAACAATTGTGTAAGAATTTATCCTTTAATTTCATTGTCAAAAGGAAAGGAGAAGCTTCCTTGTCATCTGAAGTCTTTAACTTTTCATCATTGTTAGACACATAACTTAACTCTGATTCTATAGCTCTCCTTTTACCTTTAATGAATTCTAAAGCCTTTCTTTGCTAATCTCCTATTTGAAGCAACTGATAGAGGCTAATATTGGCTTTGACATGTTTAAGGTCTTCTATCAAATCATATTCTCCATCACCAATGAAGCTTGATCTCTTTATCCATTTATTAAAAGACTGATTTGGAGTGCTTTGCTCCACTTGATTGTCTTTACCTTTATTCTTATCCTTTCTACTTGGCTCAAAAGCTTTTCTCTTAGTAGATGGATCAGTAATAACATTTGGGGGTCTAGAAGTAGTTAGTCTTTCCTTAGATCGAAGACTATATCCATTTTCCTCATTGTTATTACATTCTTCATCTGAAGACATATCTTCTTCAGAACTTGATAGAGAAGAAGTATCACTAGATCCATTGCTAGAAGATTTACTTGCATAATGAACACTAGATAACTCATTATCAGATTCAATATCAAGAAAGTTGGACATAATAAGATCACTTTCATCCTCATCTTCTACTAACTTAGTGTCTTGATGTTTATGCTTTCTATTTTTCTTTTCTTCCTTGATATTTACTCTTGCCAATGCTTTTTCAAGCTTCACTATTTTGTTAGACATATCTCTCATTAATTGTCCTTTTTCAGATCCCACTCTTTCATGTTCTTGCTCTTTCTTAACATGAGATGGACTCGGTAAAGCTTTAAATTGAGCAAAATCTTGCATAGGAATCATAACTTTTTCTTCTCTTTTTTGGATCGCAATATTTTCTTCAGGATTCAACTATTTTTCTAACTGTATAGCTTCACTAAAATAGTCGTTTAGTGTAGTTAAGTTTGGAGTTCTCCTTAACCAAATTGAAATGTTGAGGTTAACAACCTTAAGGTAAGTTTCCTTAAGCATTTCTTCTGATGGCCTATATTGCCTTTGAAAGAGTCCACAAATTCGTTGAAACTTAATGTTGAAATCTCTAATTGACTCTTTAACTCCTTGCTTAGCTTGTATTAGCCCACAGTATAGTTGTTGTTGATCTAATTGATTACCAAAATGGGCTAGGAAAAGATTCTTCATGTCATCCCAACTTGTAATACTATTTCTTGGTAAGTTTGAATACCAAATCTAAACCATATTCTTTAAATTTGATACAAACAACCTACAAGCTTGATCTTCATGTTGAATATTTGCATGAGCTAAAGCTAACTCAAAAATGTGAATATATTCTTCAGCTAAAAAAGCTTTTCCAAGAATAAAAGGCTTAGGCAAATATTTGTAAACTACCTTAGGAATATCATTGTAGTTTTGAAATCCTAATGGTGTAACTCCTTGCCAAGGATTTTCCATCCTATTCCTTTGAAATGTTGAACTCTTAGACTTTCTAGATCTTCTCTTACAAATTGACAAACCAGAGATAATGGATGATCTTCTTGATCTTCTAGTTTTTTCTCCATTACTTGTTTCCAATTCATAAACTTTCTTTTGTTCTTCTTATGATGAAGAATCAGTCTTAGAATCTAGAATATCTTTTGAAACTTTTAAACTTTCCAAACTATCAATCTTCTTGGTCATGAACTAAAAATAGTATCTAATTTATTAAGAATTACAAACAATTGTTGATGTACTAAAAGTATAAGGCTTATGAACCTAGAGCCTTAATTTTCAGCCCTCCTTCTAGCGCCAAAAGAACTGTTGGCAATCGTTTGGGACGCAACCACCAACGAGTGTCCTCGAACAAGATTTAGGTGTGTGCTAGTCTCTGGCAACAACAAGGCCCAGATACCTTCAAATAAACTTAGTAGTTAATGTGAGTATGTGTATGTGTTGTTGCGGCGTGCATTTGTGAGAAATGTAATGATTGCGTTGTGTGTAAACTACAAATGACTTACTTTAAAGAAATTCAGCCAACATTGCCAAGTACTGTGAGTTGTTGAAAATTTCCAATTTTTTTCAATTGCCTAGTCTATGTGGTCCTTATAATACATACTTGTAACAAATAAAATTTTGCAAAAACATTTGAGCACAACTCGACAATCTACTCCTAATTTTTCCTAGAGAAAGAGATAGTTCCACAAGAAAACTAGAAATAGAGCAAGATTCGATGGAAATAAGCAAAAAGAAAAGAAAGAAGATTTGTGTAGACCTCAAATATTTAAACAAGATAAAATGACATGAGTAAACACTTCGCAATAAAGCTATACCAAATTCAATATCTATGAATTGTTCAAACTTCCAAGGCTCAAACAAGCAATATCTTCAAGACAATCCTACTATGCTACCAAAAATTGCTGCGCAAACTACCATGTAGGAGACTCCATTTTGACTAGATAATACATGTCAATGATTGCATTCAAACAGAATCTTTAAAAGACTTAACAATTTCTGATTGAAATACCACGAGAATTCACTTTAAAGATAAAAAGAAGCTACTCTGGTCCCATCAAAATACCAAAGATTTTCTGAACCCTCTTGACTACTGAATTGTTCAACGGCGTGACTACAAACAGAGGTCCTCTTACAACAATCCCAATAGCAGTTCCCACACGTTGCACAATAACAAAATTTACTACTAAAATGCTCTTAAGGATTTTAAACACAAGCGCTTCTATGGCAAAATTTTAATAGAAATTTCTATCGGGAAACAAGAATAATAAGAGCAATCTAAAAATCCCAAAATTATTTGCCAAGGATGATACTATCTAAACCACTAGCTAAGAAATTCAAACAAAATAAAAAAAATGAAATGCATAACTCATAGGACCATGACAAAGAGGTTGAAATCTTTACTCTAGCAAGCCATCTTGCAAGCAATCATTCACAATTTCTTTACAAAGCTCTTCTCAAGACCTCAAGTATTTCTCCGAGTGAGAGCCCAAGTGTGATCCCAATGTCTTCTCAAAAGTGTGATGTATGAGACCTCCCAAAAGTCCTACTCTTCTTGAAAAAAAATTGAGATTCAAATTGAGATTCTTCTTTTTTCCCCTTTTCTCCTTCTCTCTCTCTTCTCTCCTTGATCCTTGAAGCTTTTTATAGGGTTCCAAGGTAGGTAGGGAAGTTACATATTAAAAAAAAATCTCACCTAACTTCTCTCCCAAGTAACTTGGCCAACCAATTAGAAGATTACTTGCCCAAAAAGTTAGGAAATTACTTGCCCAACAAGTTAGGAAGCATTAACTTAAGAGGTTAGGAAGTTAGGAGATAAATATTGCTTTTGAAAAATAATTTCAATTGTTCACAATTATAGCTTTAATAGCCTTTCATTTTTACTTGTTCTAAAATTTGAAGAATGGTTATTGAGGCTCTTAGTGAGTTTATAAACAAGGCGATAATATAATATCTACCTTGGCATAAATATTGTTGGTACCTTAATCCTAAATATTTTATGTGCACTTGCACCTGAATGAAAATGGCTGGAAAAATTTAAATTTGAAACACAAAGCCCGAACGTGAAGGTGCTACACCTAGAACTACCATCGAATACTTTTGAAAAAATATATCCTGCCTTGCCAGAAATCGTTGGCAACCACCACTGCGGAAGAAGGCTCTGCTACTACATCTGGCATCATTGTTCTATACGTTCGGTTGCTGGAGGAGAAAGATTTGTAGATAGAAATAATGTACTGGACATATGGCCCTGGACATGGGGTTTTCGATTGCCTGGAACTGTTTTATTTTGCCCCAATTTCTCTTAGGGCTTCCTGCATTTTTGTGTTTCTGCAGATCATTTTTTAATTCCTGTCATAGATTTCAGGGTTAAGGGTAAATGTAACAGAGATCTGAGCATCAGAGAATTTAGTATTAGGTAAGGTAGGTTAAGAACAGCCCTGCAACTGCCAGAAAAATCTTCACGCGGTACACGCGTTGCAGGATACATCGGCGTCATCGGAGGTGGGCGGGTCAATTGTAAAAAATTTAAAATTGAAATGGTTTCTGCCTTGGAAGGGGCAACGTCCAAGCAAGTTCTTCTTCCACCTTGAATTCGCGTCCCTACCAAAATTGTTTTTTGTTTATTTTTGGCACCATGCGACCAGTAGAGACGTCACTGATTTAGGGCCAAAAAGGAATAGTTGATTCTGCGTGAAATGAAAGCCATTACAGGGCAAAGAGAACCTTGCATTCCCCTACCTTGGTACCAACGCAATCCCTGTAAACAAAATGGCATTCTCCTGGACTATTTTCATTTATTTACAACAATTTCGTCTATTTCCTCCCAACGCATACAGTGGCTGGAACTATGTTTGTTTTTTTGCAGTAAAACATTATCCAAACCTTACAATAATGACTTTGATATTTCTCATTGATGCATCCATAAACGGGATCGGCTCTTTTAGCTTTTCAACTCTTTTCATCCTTCCCTTTGCAGAGGAGCATGATGAATTTTTCTTTCCTTGATATTAACTTTTGAAAATGTAAATATTGTATCTTCATTTCCTAATTTTCTACATGAAACTTCTAGTGTAAAATATCAATAAGGCACAACCATCATGTATATTTTTACTTTGAATATCTTCTATGACTTATTCATATTTTATCACCTTTGCTATTCCATGAAATGGCTAAATGTGCCAACAGTAAACTAAGCTATTGAATGCATAGGCAATGCAGATAGTAAGCTAAGCAATTAAAGTAAATGCAAATAATGTGCTACAGAAGTAGTGCAATGTAAGTGGAAAGTAGGATGCAGGGTGCAGGGAAGCGAATAGTGGATAGGTTTATAGTGTGCCTTCAGACTAAGGGGTCACCTTAGTTACACAGTTGCTTCCTAATTCAGCGTGGATTAGGGGGTACATAGGGCCTAGAGGGAATTGTTTTGGTAGTCTCCATGACTCTCACTCACTATATTGAAGCGGATTTCTACCCATAGGGTATCCTCTTGGAGGTCAGTTGTCTCTACCACCTCTTCGGGTGCATTAGCCTTGTGTGTTTTGTTGTCTGTTGAAGGTGCATTATTAGGAAATTCAACCTCCAACCCTTGCTCCATGTCTATGTTGTTGATGGCTACAGGGGTAGCATTATCACCGTGGATGATCACTTCACCACCTTTTTATGGAAGGTGGATTTCCTGATGAATCAAGGATGAGACGACCCATAGCTGGGCCAACCAAGGCCTACCTAATATTAGGTTAAAGCCTAGCATCTCCTCTATGATGATGAATTTAGTGGTTGTGGGGAATTCCTTTCTTGTAATGAAGGCTATTATCATAGTACCCTTAATGGTGATGCACAACCCACTAAAAGACATTAGGGATATGGTTTTCCTTAGCTTGATTTGATCTATGAGGCCTATTTTTTAATGACAGTGTATGGGATAACATTTTTTCCTACCCTGTCATTGATGTGCATCCTTCAAATCTTGCATTGCTTGACACATATGGTGATAAACATGGAGGCCATTATGACTTCACCCTTCTCAAGATCAACCTTAATTACCTCATCATGAAATGCAAGGGGTGTGAAGCTCGATTCCTACGACATAGGAGGCAACATCAGAGTGTCAATGGAATTCTCATCTATTGGGATGTCCTCTATGATAGGAATGGAGGCCAACATCCATACTAGCACTTGACAGTGGACAAATGAGGTCATAATCAAGTCGTAGAGGCTCAATGTTGTATTTTTCTGCTTTAGCACTTGCTTAACTTAGGCTAATGCATTTATGAAGTCTTTGTCATTAGTTGTACTTTTGCTAGCCTTGACTTCTTCCATACATCCTAAAGGATAAATTTCATAGGGGGGCAACTTAGGCTTAGTTGGCTTGGCCCACACAGGAGCCCTAGTTCTTAGTTATAGGTTGCTGGTGGTGGCTTGCTTAGTTTTTTTGGCCATGGGAACTATAGATAGATGGATGGTCTTTGGTGAACTAAGAACCCTTTGCCCTTGATGTTGCCTAATTAGCTTATCCATGAAATGATCGTTAGGCCTCCATGGTTTTCACCTAGAGGGTCTGTTAATGTTGCAAGTAGGATTTACCCTTGGACAAGAAGGGATTGATATGTTGCCCACTACTAGACTTCAGGTAGGTGAGGAGTAAGCATGTTGTGACATCCTAACAACCGAGGATGGCTAAAATATTGTTGTTGCGATATGCTATGGGATACTAACCACGAAGGGAGTTGTAGGTGCTTGGGGAAACACTTTGATAATGAAAAGAGGCCTTGAACTTATAGGGGTTGAGGGAACCCTTGGGCTACTAGAGGGCACTTGGAACATGAATGGCTGCTACACTAGTTCTAGGTTGTCATCAATGCTGATAGAATTGATGATGTAGCCTACATCACCTTAATTTAGAGGGTCCTTGTACACCCTCATAGATTGGTTCTAACGCCTAACTGGGTTAGTAGCATCAAGTACAAACTTGCCTCTATTAATCATTTTTTAGAGGTCATCTTTTAGGGCCATGCAAAAATTAGTGTTGTGACCAAGCATCTAGTGGTAATGGCAGAACTGATCTAGCCTAAAGTGTTTTAGGATTGAGGGCTTATTTAGGGCTGTCGATGTGGGAATCCTTAAGAGCTCAAAATATATATTGTGCCTTTTGCAAGCATCTTTAGAAATCTACTTATACTGGATACATCTAGTCTTTAGTAGCTATTCTAATAGTTCTAAAGGTTTTAATGGTAGTGGGGCATATGTTGAACGATACTTACACTCAAAGTTAGGCCTGAGAGAGGCTTATGTTGTGGCCATCAATGATGTGGGTTGGTCAATTGCTATCATACTAGGGTTGGTAGTTTGGTTGTTGGTCAGGGCCTTAGGTGGCTTAGTTATTGGCCTCAAGTTGGTTATTTTGGCCTCTTTGCCCATAGTTGCCATGGTTGCACTTTGCTTTCCCTTGTCCTTGTCGTTAGTGGCATGTAGGTTTTTATAGGCCATATAGGTTGGGTCCTTACTAGCTTCAACTACATCTTATATGCTCTTAGTCTAGGAAAATTCTTATCGTAGAGACTATGGGGCTAAGTAGTATAGTTTTGACTTGATGAAGTCATTGACTATATCCTTGAAGATGGCTAGGATGTGCATCTCTACTATGGGCTCTCAAATTTCATTCAATGAGGTGCTCCAACATTGGATAAAGTTTTGCACGGGCTCTAGATGGCCCTACTTCATCTACATCAGTTGGTCCAGGGTAGTTTTAGGCTTCAAGTTGTACTCAAAGTGCATCACAAACAGGCTTAGAAGATCCTTCAAAGAGAAGATAGAGCTCCTAGGTAATGCATAGTACCAGTTTAGTGCCTTACCAGTGAGTGACATGGCAAAACATGTATGATGGCATGTGGCCATGCTTGTAGTAGTAGGCACTCAAACCTGAACATCACTAGGTGCACATTGGGATTCCGTTCACCATTGTACTTGGTGAATTAGGGTAGTGAGATCCTAGTTAGAAGAGTCAGTAAGTAGTAGGACTTATTGGGTTGTCCTGGTAGAAGTCCACTATGTGAACTATTTTGGAGGAGGTAGCCTTCAGCTACTTGACCTCTTCTATTAAGGTTTGGATTAGTTAGAATGTCTGATCCCAATGTTGGGATGTTGTAGTAGGCTACGCTAGTTGTGCTACTTGCTGTGCTAGTTGTGTGGTCCACAACCTAGTTACAGGTTGTATGACCATGCAAGGTGCTTGATGTGATGGCTTTGTTATGGGCATAGTGACTGGGGCAAGCCATGCATGCATACGTTCTACCACTACTAAGCGTGCTGATGAAATCGGTAGGACATATGTCATTTGGGGCTAAGAGACATGCACTGTGTGAACGTAACGCTGAGAAGGCATGATTGTTGTTGGCAGAGATGATTGGGCAAGTTGTAACAATTCCACAAAGGGTAAGTTAATGTGAGCTAGTGCATCTTGATGTGTATGCTGCATCTGGTGTGTTGCTACCATAGATGTTGACTTGGAAGCTGACATTGGGGCTATGACTATCTCAAAAAAGATAGTTGCATGGGATTATAGGAGGGCTAGACCAAGGGTTGTCCATTGGAAGATAGTGTGGAAGGAGTCCTCATGCTTAGAAAGAGCTTTGAATTCATCCTGATCCTCTTGTAGGGGCTCCTCATAGTCTATTCGCACTTCATGCTCATTTGTTCGGATGAGCTAAGCAAGTAACCATCTATAGGATTCAGTGAGTAGGATGAAGTCAACAAAAAAGGGAATATACTTCCATGCATTTCAATGGTTAAGCTCGTAGCCCCATTTCTCTTTCATGTCTAAGTGGTCTACAGATAGGCCTACTTGGATCTTCATGTAGATAAAGTTATACTGTTCATTGTTTAGCATGGTATACTTGAGGTCTTGGCCATACAGCCTAATGGATGTCCTTGGCTCTACCATGGTAGGACTAGCAAGGTGGTCAATCCTATTTCTTTGTTGGATGAACAAGATGGATAGTGTGCTTGGGATTGATGTTGAAGGTTTTTCAAAACTCATGTGTGTGGATTAACTTGCAAGAGGGAATTGCAGAGGTTGCTAGTTGCAAAAACTGGCTAACTTTGATGGTTGTGGAAGAATAGCTCTCTCTGGAGACTACAAAAAAATGGCTAACTCTAGAGACTACAAAAAAATGACTAACTCTATGGACTACACTCTCTACACTAAGGGATAACTATGCTCTCTATGTTGAGAGCTAACTACACTCTCTATTGAGCACCAAAAATTTAGTTAACTATGGAAATGTAGACTCTAGGGTTTCTATGCAGGGTTCTCAGAGAACCAATGATGGGGTCCAGTCAACATCAACTAGTTAGTAGATAACACCTATGTTGGCCTAAGATCTAGCTATTTCCACACATGCAGTAGGTTCCTAGGGTTATTGGATCTACGCTAGCCTAAAGTTAGCAATAGTGATGTAGAGGGCATGTGAGATAATTGCAATGGAGATTGAAGAGGAAAATGTTTGGCCCTATTTCTAATACTAGAAAATTGTAGTCATTGAAAACATTAGAACCTAGAACACAAAGATGTCAACGGGCACATAGTTTAACCCCAGGTCTAAGTGAGGGCTTATTATAGGTAGAGATGGGGTGCCCCGAATTGTCTTCTCAATCAAACAAGGACTTATGGAATGCAAATGGGGATGTAGTGTATTTAGCTATGATGCTAATGCAAAACGATGCTATGTGCTCACATGGTGTCAATGGCATTGAGTGTAGTTAAGGGTTTCAGTGTGTGGGGACCACTGCATAGGCATAGCTATGCATTAGAATGGTAGAAAATGCAAGTAAAGTGCTGAAAATGCAAGTAAAAATGCTAAAAATGTAAAGAAAGAGGGTGAGAGAGAGAATGGAACACCACCCCAAATGGGTTTAACCATAGTTAACTCTAGAAGGGCTAAAAAGGTATGCAGTGTACAATAGGCATAGAGGATAGCATAGTTACAATCTTAGGGATCTTTGGCCACAAAGACTAACATTCCAGCATGGTGTTTCTACCTGCCAAGTTGGCCGCCATGGTATGTAGTGGGCTACAGTGTCCTATGGTGAGCTATAGCTGTATGCAACCTTGCCTTCCTTTGGTTCACTAGTGTGCCTTTGAATTTTCTAACTTGCTCAATTTTCAAATTTTCCAACATGCTCCAATTTTTTTCAACCCAAAAATGTTGAGGATGAGGGTATTTATAAGGCTAGGTTTAGTGTGAAACATGGAGGAACTACCATGTGGTAAAGGGAACGGTTGGGACAATGTTGTAACCCAACTATGTTCTCCACTGAGGCTAGTAGTATTGTGCTTTGCTAGACTCTACAAGGCTGAGAAACTATGACTACCTTGCCAAGTGCATGTATATGCATTGAGAGGACCACAATGTATTTGAACAAATCCAACTTTGAAGACTACACTTTGGGAGTATGCTCTCCACTACCTTGTGTGGGGTTAAGCATAGTTATAATTTTGGGATAAAAAGGGATATAA
Source organism: Gnetum montanum (assembly GCA_015680685.1). NCBI lineage: Eukaryota > Viridiplantae > Streptophyta > Gnetopsida > Gnetales > Gnetaceae > Gnetum > Gnetum montanum. The sequence goes on from MNCI01033448.1 coordinate 218,664, forward strand.
AAAATGCATTTCACTAACTACGCTTGCTAGAGGTGTGTTGGAGATGAGCTGAATGTTGATGCTACATTGTGAAGGCCTTTGGAGGTTGTTTTAGCTAACTATGCTTGACTATGCTTTGGACTAGGGGAGAGCGTAGTCCAAGACTTAGAAAAATTTTGGAAAAAAATGACTATACTCCATGGGAGGCTGACTACACTCTTGACTAGGGGTGAGAGTAGTCCCAACACTTCTCAAAACTTACTGAAACTGGCTTCTAGTTGACTATGCTTGACTACACTTTGGGGTAGTGGAGAGCATAGTCTCAACAATTAGAAAATTTTGCAAAACATGCACCTTCATGTTGACTATGCTTGATTGTGCTCTAGGGTAGTAGAGATCATAGCCTTGGCACTTGGAAAAAATCTACAAAAACTAGGTCTTCATGCTAACTATGCTTCACTACACTCTAAGGCAATGGAGAGTGTAGCCTCAGCATTTATAAAATTTTGCAAAAACTACACCTACATAATAACTATGCTTTGGGGTAGTGGAGAGCATAGTCTTGTTACTTAGAAAAAATATGCAAAAACTAGGCCTTCATGCTAACTACACTTGACTACGCTCTAAGGTAGTGAAGAGTGTAGTCTTAGCACTTAAAAAATTTTGTAGTTCTCTTGACACTTTTAAAATTTTTCAAAACTAGCCTTTTTGTTGACTACACTCTCTACTGAGTTGACTATGCTCTGTGGAAATGGAGAGCATAGTCCCAACACTTAGAAAAATTTTCAACTTCTTGCTTTGCAATAATACTTCGAAAAAATTGCAAAGGAAATCGAATTTTTGGAGCTAACTACACTCTCCACTAGGTTGACTATGCTCTAAAGTAGTGGAGAGCATAGTCCTAGCACTTAGAAAAATATGCAAAAAGTGGCCTTGTACTAACACTTAGGCAAATTTGTAGTCAAGACATTATAGCCCAAATTTCGTGGTGTTTTAGTTGACATTAAGAAATGTCTTCCAATAACTCCTTGCTCTCTAACATTATGCAGAGATAAGTCATTGGGAAAGAATTTGTGACTTCAAGTCTTCAAAGAATAGAGGATAACTCACAAGCATCTACCAAACCAATCATGGAAATCATTTATTTCATTAATATTAAGCATTCTTCTTCTTAAAAAAAAAAACTGCAAGCAACTATGATTTTTCTAATGCATACCTATGAAGTATGGGTTATAACTTGTGTTATAAGATGGGGAAAGAAAAAAAGAAAAGAAAATACTAGCATGAACCTACAGTAGTGAAAGTTGATGAGAGAAGAAAAGGAAAAACTAAGAACATGGCCTAATTGTTGGTAGGTGAGGAAGAAGGAGTGTTCTTCTTATTGTTGAATTTCAACTTGGACTTTGACTTGGAGACATTGTGCTACTAATTTTGGCTGGAGTCATGATCCTAGTATCTAATTCTATTAACAACATCAACCTTCTCATATGTAACAACTCTAGAAGAAGGAGAAGAATCTTGTTACTCTTGTTGTTTCTAGCAGAGGTGCTTAAGGTGAGATCGATAGACATACAACTCTACCAAAGCCACAGTGGTTGCACATGAAGCCATGCTTTGCTCTGAGTATGATGCATTGATATATGCTTTGCTCTACTGAAATTGCAAACAATGAGAATGGGAATGATAATCAAAATGAAAATGTATGATCAGTTTCTGAATAGTCTAGTTGAGCTGCATTGTGTTGTGAGGGGTGCATTTGCATTTTGCTGCAGTTCATTTTGAAGGTTGTCTCTCCCTTGAGCTTCAAGAAACATTATCAAGTAATATCATATTCATATGGACTATCCATTAGAACTAAAACTACCATAGTAAATCATGAACATTCTGTGATATCTCTGCCAGCCATTACCACAGCCCCACCAATGGATGTTAACATAGTTTGTTCATCTAATTCATTGTTTCTTTATTCATTGACTATTTTATTATACTAAATATGGTTGGTGTTTTTTCTTTTGTGTTTCATTTTTCACCCATTATTTTCTAGTTTAGTGTTCACTTTGGCTTTTTTTTTAAGATTTTTTATTTTTTATTCCTACACCCAAATTACACTATCACAGTGGGTAGTGGTAGTGCCACTGTATGAGAAAAAGTTCACTAAAGATCTTTGTTTACTTATTTTTATTTTTGGTGCAGGTTGATTTGGTGCAGTGTAGTTTGAAAAAAGGTTATTTGTGGTCTCATTAGGCCATGAATGACCTATGGGTTCATATGATGGCATACATGCCATACCATAGGCATTCACCCATGGCCATTTACCAACCCAGAGCAGGTTATTCAAAAATCCCCTTTTCCACCTGATCCTTGATGTTAAATAAAAATTGCACCTTTTCTCATTCACTGTGCTCCAATTGCTTACTACTCTTCACTTGCTATGCTCTACTACTATCACTACCCTCCTTTATTACCACTATCATCATCACTATGCTTTCTACCATTGCAACTACTACTACACTCTCTATCACTACTTCACTATTGCTACTACCACTACCTTTGCTGGTGTGCTTTCTACTCCACTTTATTCAGTAAGTTAACCTAGACCATTTTCTCTTTTCTTCTATAAAAACGATGTTCACTTGCTTGTTTGGGTGTAGGGTTTAGGGCTTAGGCTTTTACTACAATTTTAGTGTGAGTAAATCTGACTTATAATTTTGTTTTGTTCGCATTACATGGCTATGCATCCCACACTTTTTTATTTTTCAATTTTTGCAGTGCGAGTATATGTGAGTTACACTAAAACTAAGAATCACGTGATTCATAAGGTTCCACATTTTTCTTGTTTTGTTAAATGTGGTCTGTGACCACACTTCAAAGTGCAATTTCATCACACTATCATTTTATGTCATTGTTTTCAATTGTGAAAGACCTACACCTCGCACTGTAGTGTGAGTGTATTTTAATTTGTAAAATGGAACCACATTGCAACATGTAGTTTCATGTCATTATCTATTAATATCTTTGTATCCAATTATGAGAGACCTACACCTAGCACTATTTATTGAATTTTAATATATTTTGAAAAATGTGACCACATTGTAATTCGTAGTTGGGTGACACTTTTTTTATTTTGTTTTGTTTTATGATTTTGCAAGAACTACACCTCACAATCTCTTAGCAATATGACTATGATTGGACTATGACCCATAGTCATGTAACATTCTTTCTAATGTGTGCTAATAATGTTAATTTTAATGTAGCATAGCTATAGGTGGTGAATTGTTTTCAAAGGTATATCTAATCATGAGTTTGGTAAAAGCTAAAGGCACTAGCCAAAGAGAACTTCCATGTGAGTAGTTATTGTATTTTGAATTGTACTTATTTCAAAAATATATTACTACAATTGTTTGGCAATTTTGTTTGCATTATGTTATTCTAAATGTTATTGAATATTTAAAATTGCAACTATTTCCTTAGTTTGTAAATGTACTGTTTAAACTATTTTGGAGTTGCCATAAATGTCTATCCTTTCTAAAAAGTTAAAGAGAAGTGAAATATATGATTGGATGATAATGGAAGGATGCTATGATAAAAATGTTATTTATAATTTTTATGAATGGTTGACTGATGGTGTGTCAAATGTGGTAAATACTTTGCAAACCATTGTACAAGGTTAAAATTTCATCTTCAATGCAAATGATACTACAAATATCATATAACTTCCATGTAGTAATGAGCCTGCTATCAAGGAGCAAAGGTGGAATGAAAGTGAAAATCACTTGATTCAGTATGCCCAAAAATTTGATAAGAGAGATAGCAATCTAAATTATTATCCAAATTTTCTGTTGCTCTCAAAATTTATGTAGTGAACTTTATTTCCAATAAAAAAATAAAAGCTAGAATTTATAACAATGCAGTTTTACTAATGTGGACATTGCATAACAATGAAGATCTTCCTTTTGATATTCTACTGACCATATTATCTAACATGAGGAGGCATGGAAGGGTAGGATAGTGTCATGATGTTAGAGACTCTCTGTGCTTTCCAATTATTATGACCAAATTATTACAAAAACACAACATATAATTTATCCCTGCCCAACTTTAGGATATAGTGAAGATGAAACTTGATAGCATTTTTAGGAATGCATCCTTGTCTGAGAGGCTTGACAGGTCAACTGATGTGAAAGGAGTTGATAAGCCTTCTATGCAAGATGTGTGTCATCATGACAAATGTTCTTTGAAAGTAATAGAAAACAAGTTAGATAATGTAATTTGAGACATTACATCAATATTTTTAAAGTAATGCAATATTTTGGAATATTTTAGAGGAGCTGAAATCCAATAAGTCTCAGTTTGTAGAAGAGAACAATGCACTAAAAGCAAAAATAAAGAACTTTGTGGTCAATGAAAATAATTGCATTAACAAGCTTCTTGATCAGAATTAGAAAATGAGTGATAAAATTATATCACTGAATACTAAATATGCATGCTAGGGAATGCAGTGGTGGCCAAAAACATTCACCCTAATAGAAGAAACATTATAGAAGATCCTAAAAATAGTATGATGTTGTACATTTTCTATATTTCTTTTAATATTTATTATTTTTGAAATATTTTCTCTTAATGTCCTTAATTTCAATGTGTGTAATAGATTTGGATGATATGAGTAAACCTAAAGCATCTAAGAGATTATTTTCCTTTGTTGATTATAACAAAGAACAAGTAATTCATAAAGTAACAAGTAATTAAACTTGATATTGTTGTTGCATTTGTTACATTTAGAAATTAAAATTTTTGATTTTTTAGTTATAGTAGTATTATTATATGTTTGAAACAATAATAGTAAAATGTTTTTTGAGTTTAGTATCTAATTATTTCATATTACAGTAGATGCCAATGTTGATTTCCAAACACCAATAATTAATGCATGTGTAACAATTGACAAAGTGATGCAGTTGGTTGACAATAAAGAGCTTATGAGGACATCATTTTCTCCATATGTTAACACAAAATTCTCTTTTAAGACTTTATATAAAAAAGGGTGGAAAGAATGGTTGGACAATGACATCATTGATATCTACATCATGCCCTTGATGTAACTGTAGAAGTCTCTTTATGACTCTCATAAATTTTAGAATAGAAAATATTTCATTTTCAACACTATGTTTCAATGTTATATGAAGTCCTTTAATAGCAAGATTCAGGTGGATCAGAAAAACTAGTCAAAACATAGATCAAATAATAGCAGCAAAAGACAAATTATCAATGTTGAAAGTGATATATTGGTTGAAGAAAATGTTGATGATTTTTTCATAGAAATAGATATTATTAAAGAGCTTAAAGATAAAAGATTTTGGGATGATTTTTTTAATCTAGACACACATTCTTTTGACTTTATTTCAACACTAGTGAGCATTGGATTCTTGTTATTGTTAACATCCTAACATATGAATTTTTGGTGTATGATTCAATGGCTTCTGCACAACATCTTGTAGTAGTCAAAAAATTGATGTTGAAGTCTATTGAGTGTTTATTTGATGGGAATTCTATTGGCTCTAATTTTGTTATGCATGTGAAGAAAAAGAGAGAGAAAGTAGCTTTCAAATGAAATGCAATTACAGTAGAAGGTCTTCCCAAACAAGAAAATGGATATGACTATGGAATGTGTATAGTTATCTTTATGCATCACTTGGTACTTTGTAAAGAGTTGAAATTCACTTCTAATTATGTTTCAGTGTATCGAAAGACCATCATATAAGAAATTATAAGTTATCTTGGAGTTCATCAATTTTGGAGAAAAAAGTGTTTGCAACATATGCTAAATGAAAACTGTAGTAAACATGGTCCATTTGTATTAAGTGATGTATGAAAATTAGATTACAATCATTGTCCATGATGCGTTCCATTTTGCTGATGCTATTGAATTGTAAAATGCATCTCTTCCATGATTTTGTAAATGATTTTGGTCCTAATGAATATCTTTCTTATTTTTTTAAGATTATGTGTAATAAATTTTTGTAATGTTATAACATTTTTAGTTTGATAACTCATCCTTAATTGTGGCTCATATGTTATCACAAGTCCGATATTCATGATTAGAAAAAAGCTTCAAAAATATGCTCGAAACAAATATCTTGTAATGAAAGATATAAAATATTTATTTTTGATATCAAAGGTAATAGTTTTAATTTATTTTCATTGACATGTGTTTTTCATTGTTCTTCAACACTTGTTCTATGAGCCACCAAAAAAAGTTGGGTATCACACTTTAGCATGCTCAATATTTAGTTGTAGACTATGATGACATGTGTAATACATGTCACCATAGTCCTAGATGAGACTATGATCCACATGATGTCACAACCCTCAAGCATAGACTATGATAACATGTCCCTCACAACTACACTAGTGTCTCTGGACTATGATAACATGCAAGTTGCTAGGTACCATATTGTGTTAAGCATGTCTTTGTGTCAGATTGCAAATGAATTGTGATTTACAGCTTCGTGCACTATCTCCTAGTGGACATGTTTTGAGGGTTATGTGCCTCGTAGGACATCACACTATGGATTTCTAGTCTTTGTTAAAGATTGCAAGGAAAATGTGACTCGCATGATAACACACTATGACCTAAAGGTACGAGTATCATCCTTCTGTAGTCTAAACTAGAAGGCACCCAGGCCTTCTAGATGGGAAAGGTCGCTTGTAATTTAAGGCTATTAGAAAGAATAAGGCTAGTTGAAAAGGTGAGAATTAACTGGATGGCATTGAGAAATTTAGGAAGGAAACTATTTTTTCAAGATCACAGCTACCAAAAGGTAGAGGGTCATCCGATTTGAAGTACAAGCTAAACTGTATGGAGGTGCAAGTAGCATCCTTCTTCAGTTATAACCGAAATGAACTCGGGCCTTCTGGATGGCCAAAATCACTTGTAATTGGAGGCTACTAGAAGGAATAAGGTCAACCAGAAATATGAGGATCAATTGGATGACATTAAAACCTTTCAGAAGAAAATTGTTACTCCAAGACCATGGCTTCTAGAAGGTAGACGACCATTTGGTTGGAAGTATAAGCTAGATTTCATGAAGGTGTGAGTAGTAGCCTTCTATAGTCCCCATTGGAAGGCACCTAGGCCTTCCAGAATGTAGAGGGCCATTTGGCTGGAAGTATAAGCTAGATTGCATGGAGGTGTGAGTAGTACCCTTCTGTAGTCCCCATTGGAAGGCACCCAAGCCTTCTAGAAGGGTAAAATTTCTTGTAATTTAAGGTTACTAGAAGAAATAAGTCATCTGGGACGATGAGAATCAACTAGATGGCATTAAGACCCTCCAAAAGGGAACTAATGATCCAAGATCATGACTCCTAAAAGGTAGAGGGCCATTTGGTTGGAAGTACAAGGTAGACTACATGGAGGTGAAAGTAGCACCCTTGTAATTTAAGGCTACTGGAAGGATTAAAGTCATCCAAAAGGATGAAAATGAACTAGATGGCATTAAGACTTTCCAAAAGGGAACTAATGCTCCATTATTATCACTTTAGGAAGGTAGAGGGCCATCTGGTTGGAAGTACAAGCTAGACTATGTAGAGGATTAGTAGCAATTGAAACACCATAGAATTTCACATGTTATAACCAATCATCATGTAGCTTTCACCCCATGAAACCTAAGGTAGAATCACATTGTAAATGTGAAAATTGTAACCCACAATGGGAAATTTCACATACTTTATACTTTTGGGGCTAAAAATGCCTCATAAGTGATCAAAGTCTCATTCTCCTAGTGAAAAAAGTCATTTACTATCTATATTTTGGCTTGGGAGGGATCAAAAATACTTTTTGGAATGCCAAAAAAGGAAATTTGATGGGTTTTATGTGGGGTATGCATTTTTCTATGCTATAAACATCTACAAGGAGGTTGATCTCACGTACCCCTAATGTGGAAGGGTGGAGGGCTTGAAAACTTTTCCCTCTTCAATGTGAAGACCAAATGCATGACTTAGAAACTTTCCCCTAGCTTGAAAACTTTCCCCCTCAACTTGGCAAGTCCACCCACCCCAACACCACCCCCACCC
>MNCI01033448.1:226740-239135 GCA_015680685.1 Gnetum montanum
CCCTCCCCCCCTCCACCAATGTGAAATTTCCTCCCTACACTAGAAACTTTCCCCCCAACTTGGAAAGTTTCCTCCTAGCTTGGAAATATTTTTCCCAATGTGAAATTTCCTTTCTACACTAGACACTTTCCCCCTAACTTGGAAAGTTTCCTTCCAACTTGACAACTTTCCCCCTAGCCTAGAAATTTTTCTCCCTAGAGTGGAAAATTCAATCCCCTAGTGTAGAAGCCACAAAAAGTAAAATTCATTAGTTTAAGCATTTAAATGTTGACCAGCCACTTCAACAGAGCAAGGTGGAGAGCTTAGCATGGAAAATTCATCTTTAGCATGGAGGGGGTGCCCCAGTTACTATTTTTATTAAATGGAATGGCCATGGGGAAAAAGCACTTACTATGTTTAGTAACCCCTCAAATTTGGGTACCCATTTCACCTAAATTTGGCAACCAATTTGTAGCAAACTTACATAAAGTTTACATCCAATTTGTAGCCCAATCATAGCCAATTTGCAACCCCATTCATTGCCCAAAATATCCTATAGAAGCCAAACTCTAGCACCATTTATAGGTTTAGTAGTTTTTGACAAAGTGGAGCATTTTTTACAAGAAACTTCTCACAAAAGTTTATCCATCTTTCATAGTTCCATAGTTGGGGCATTTTCAAGCACTCAAGAGCTCTTACAAGTTCCCATACTTTCATTTTCTTGAACCATATCATGAAAGCATTATATCCTTGAGTGACCCAAATTGCATATCCAAGGTTCTAGTAATGAAGGAAGTTTCAATAGCATCAAGAATGGCTTAGCACCTAGATCATGGAGAACATCACATCAGCTTCAATGGGCTTTGAACTCTTGCATAAGTGAACCCACCTCTCGTTTATGCTCATCTAGGAACCATTTGTACACATTTCTCTAACTTATTATTTATTCTTTTCTTAATAAAGTTTTAAGTTTTGAGTTTTGTGTTCAGGAAAATTAAAGTTATTATTTGTGAATTATTTGGATCTATTCATATTTCCATGTTTTACATCTCCTAAGTCCTTAGTTGATCTACCAAATTGGCCAAGGTGCCTCAAATCCCATTTTCATTATGAAGGCCCTAGGGATTCAGAGTTGGAAAACTAACAAGGATCCTTGGTTTTCTTTTCATTCCAGCAATCAAGATTTTTAATCACAAAATTTTTTCATGGTGCTAGAATGAGGGACTTCACCTAAATTCCATAGCCAAATCTATTATTTTCATATCCATTTACAATTTTTTCCTTCATTTTTTATAGCCAAAACCCTTGAAATATTAATGTTGGTTTTTCCCCTGTATGATCAAAACTGTAGCAAAAGCGTTGTAGGTGGTTGGGCTTTGGCTTTTCACAATAGTTTCTATGAATTTCAAGGTCCAAAGCTAGCATTGATATTTATTGTCCACATTATTTTTGTTGCCAAGAGTCTATTTTCTAGCTTCTATAAGTGAGTGGTTCAACTCATCCATGAGTTGACTTCTCTACCCCCACCCCCCTCCATATTTTTCAAAGCTAAGAGAATTAGCAGCTACCTAGAACCAATTTTAGTGGAAAATTACTAACATTTAACTTTGGTTTTCAACCTCTCCACCACCCCCACCCCCCAATCAAATTTGAGGTAAGAGATGTAAGATTACCATCATTTCACCTCTCTTCTTTCCCCCCTCTACAATACCCAACATGAAAGCAATTTGGAGGCCAATGATGGTGAATCTTGAAATCAATTTTATTACCAAATCTACTTTTGTTGCTTGTTGAAAGCCATTTCTTTTAGCCAAGGCTCCCAAGAAACCTAATGCTACCTTTACCCACTCCCTTGTGGTAGACACCTTAGCATGAAAGTTATAGGTATTTTGAATGCTAGAATTTCACAACATTTGTTTAAAATTCCTAGAGAAAATCCAGTGTGGAAGCCTTAGTAAACGTTTCATTTTTGTTGACATAATCTTTGTCACTAAACCAATGTTCATTTTCATACCAACCAAGCCCACTTTTTCCTCCTTTTTGGTGAAAATTGGAAACCTAACAAAACCATCTTTGGAAACTACCAAATTTCCATTTTGGTCTCCAAAATTTTTTCCCTCTCTCCAACATTAGAATAGGAAGGTGAGATATTTCCATTATCTCATCCCCCCTTCTTCTCCCCATGCCACACCTAGTGTAGAGGCACTTGGGAAGCCAACTTGGATTAGGTTTAAAGCCAACATTGTCAATATTCCATTTTTGGTAAAGGGGTAAACCCCCCTTATCCTCCACTTACTAATTATAGTAAGTATATCCTTTTTTGCTATTTTCATTTTCTCTAAGAGTTTTTGAATTCCATTAATCAAAACTTACTCTTATTTTAACATTTATAGCTTATTTTCTTTGAGAAATTATTAGCATTATAGCCATATCTTTCCAAAAATCCACCAAATTATCCTTCAACTTCACTAGCACGGATCATAACCAATAACTCATGAGGGTGTATGAACCCAAAGACCTTGCAGTCATTAAGTGTAGGTGGCCTTTGAGAGTTAGAGGGGAAAGTCCTGATTTTGTAGCCATTAATAAAGATTACTATAACTTCATTTTTTCCAAAATACATGTAGGCATGCTAATTCCCTGAATTGAAGCATACGGCAATAGAGAATTTGAGCTCATACATAGGGATGGGGAAGAATACATCCTTCCCCATATAAAGAAATTCCTCTTAACAATGTCTATTCTAGCATCCTAGCCTAATTGATTGATGCAGAGGAGGAAGATGACCAACATACCTTTAGGAAATAATAGGAAGAAGAGGATGAATTTATGGTAGAATATAAGCCTAAAAGCATCCTTGGAGGGTTGTTCCAACAAACATCCACTAATGTCACAAAACCTTCCGCTAATGCCTTTTTTTTCTTCATGGGCATGGTGCCACCATCTTCCAGTCCTTCACACCCTACTATAGCAAATCCCATGCTAGTTGTAGCAACACATCACACTTAGTCAATGCCACAAACAACAAACTATAACATATCAATGTCATTTGCAACATAACCACGATATACAAAATCATCAATGGTGGCTTTTAACATTACAAATCCTTCAAATACTCACATGGGATCCATCATGAGACCCCTAGCAACACAAGGGTCACACACCACGTTTCTCTTGTTTGTGCCTCAAGTGCTAGAACAAACATCTTTTTCATTATTTGGCCCATAAGCCACAACCATAGTGCAACCTTTTCCTTTTTTCATGTAGCCCATAATGAGGCGACAAGCCTCACAACAAACACCATGACCTTATGTGCATACATCACAAACTATGGGGCCATGACAAGGCTTGGATCAAGCCTTTCAAATGATGTAAGGTCTAATAGAGGAATTAAAGAGCCATAAAGCCTCTACCACACAAACCATCAAGATTATGAACTTCTACAAGAAAAATCCCATAATTCCTATAGTCCCACCCTTGACACTTCCTCCTAGTGTCCCCATTCCATAATTTAGCAAATATAATGGAAAAAGTGACCCTAATGATCACCTTATCACCTTTCAATTTGAATGTTTTCTCTTGCAGTATTGGCCTCATGCCATCATGAATATTTTCTCTATGTCTTTAATTGGGAAAACACTTGATTGATATTGTGCATTTCCTAGGGGATTTTTATCCTCTCTAGAGGACTTAGTAGCCCAATTAGTCAACCATTTAAGGTATAACTTGAAGCTTGACACAATGCTTGACCAAATCATGAAGGTCAACTAGGGGCCCTTAGAAGTTATACAAAAATTCATTTAGCAGTGGAATAGACTATGGAATGAAATATTAGAGCCCATATTCAAAGCCCACTTGCTAGCCATATTCAAGAAATTATTTAATGACTTCATCAATTCTAAACTCTACTACCTTGATCCATGATCTCTAAGCCAAGCATTCTCACAAACCAAAAACATAGAGGATGTTGCAGAGGCTAGCCATGATCCAACCTATATATCATATAAAAACCAACATGCTCAAAGAGATAAAGAAAAGAGTAAGAAAAACAATACTATTGTAGAAATTGTAACCAAGGAAACCAAGATCATGAACCAAGAGTTGAAGGTCAACCCACCCAAGGCTCCCATCAATGACCACAATAAACAATCATCAACTTCTAGGACCAATGCATTGATAGTAAGCAGACCTAACTTTCAAAGGAAGGACATGTTGAAATATACTACATTGCCACTAAAACCATCTAAGTTGCTAGACCAATTATTAAGAAGTAGATGTATGCAACATAAGAAAATGATCGAAGCCACTCAAAAGAAACATGAGTGACTATGTGAAATAGCTAAGGATCCTACTTGGGCAATGAAGGATGATCCCCAGTTGCCTAAATACTTTAATCAAGATCACTTTTTCCACTATCATCAATTACCTAGTCATGATATAGGCTTCTACCTTATGCTGAAGGATGACCTACAAAGGATGATAGATAGGGGAAAACTAGCTTAGATGCTTCTAACCTAGTTCGACCACAAAACTAGTTGATGCAAGTGTACAAAGGCCCATTGAATGCTAACGATAGCCCCTCTGTTACCTCATCATTAAACATTGATGATAACTAGAGACCTACTAGAGAACCTGTTGTAATCCAAGTACCCCTCTACAATGAAAGATCTTCTTTGGCTTGCCATAGCTCAAGAACTCCCTTTATTATGAGAGTACCATCAAGAATGCCTCCAAGGAAAGCTTTTGTCATCAAGGTCTCCCTTCCAATACAACCCAAAAAATTGTAGTCCAACCAACTACACAATGACCCCCTATGATAGCCAATGCTACCACCTCTTCCTTATAGCCAACAACTGACAACCAAAAAATTTCAGCCAATCAAAGGAAGAAGCATAAGAAAAAGCTTAATAACAAGGGAGATAAGGAGATGGAGGCATAAAAGAAAGTGCACCTCTTCTATCCCATCTTCTTCAACCAACATGCCGTAGGAGGATACTAAAGCCCATAACCAAAACAACGAAAAAGAGCCATAACAACCACAAACTAAAATTGAAGTCTGCATTTTGGGATGCATGGAGGATGTAAAGCATAAATAGGGTGACAAGTTCATGGCCAATGTCAAAAAATTCCTCAATGCAATGGACCAAGTCAAGCAATCCCTAATGTAGAAAAATACTACTTTAAGCTTGTATGACCTAATCATAACTTTTGTCACACATCATGAGGTGATAGTCAACATGTTGATCTTCATACTAGTTAGTGAGGATATCGCTACTCATGAGGAAGGCATTCATGCAATAATGATTCCTCCCTCACTAGGGGAGGGGAAGTTAACACCATTAAAATTTTATGATAGTGAAATTAAGGTTAATCCTCATCATGGCAAGGTGAATATAGCCCTTTTATTCATAACCATATGCATAGGACAATTTAAAATACATTAGGTGCACATTGATGATGGAGCAGCAACCAATGTCATCCCATGCACCATCATTGAATGCTTCGACTTAACTAAGCAAGTACAACCTATGACCACCATAGCTCTTAAGTCTTTTAATTGATCAAGAGTTACCATCAACAGGTCTATCTCCTTGGATTTTGTAGTTGAAGAACAATTCACTACAACTACAAACTTCTTGGTGATGGAAGAAACACCAAGGTTCAACTTGATCCTGAGAAGATCTTAGTTGGCTCAATTATGAGCTGTGTCCTAGCCCATCCACTAAGAAATTCACCTTCCTAACAAAGGAGGCAAAATCATCATTCATGGTGACAATGTATCTTCCCTAGTTGTCAATAATGTGAACATAGAATAGGGATCTGAAGTGGTGCTTTAAGGAGAATCTCATGGCCATGAAGAGAAAAAACCAAAGACAACCAACAATGACAACAAGAAGCAATGTGATACATTATGGCATAAAATCCATTTTAACATTTTAACTGAAGGGGATGAAAAAAATACAAGATTTTGCATAGTAGGCCTTACTCACTTCCTAATTTTGCAAAGATTAGGAAGAATCTGCAGAAGTGAAGTTTACCTTAACCTTCCCATGCCTCTATGACTAGATACAACAATAACTATATAGCCTTACTTTTCATTTATAGTTTATTATATATGCAATTGTTGTTTCACACTATATGCACATACCCTAATGCATGTAGCCTAAATTTATTTGCATTATTACTTATTTTCTATAATCTTTCTTTATTTTTAAAACATTAAGAAAGCATATGTTGTAGGCACTATCCTCTAAGACATAAAACTATCACCATGGTCTGCTATGACCTTAAACTAGCATTCTCATCCACTAAGACATTAAACTAGCAATGTAGCCACAACCACACAAAATAATCTGTGGCTGTGATGGCCTAAAACTAGTAAACATGTCATGCATTGATTAGCCATAACCAAAAACATCAACATATTTTTTTTCAAGGTTTACAACATTTACATAATTCATTAAAACATAGATGCATATAGCCAAAAAATAAAACCAAATATTTAAATTTAAAATTAAATTTCCATAACATATAGCCATAACCACAATGTGTAGCAATGATGCCAAAGAATAACCATCTATAACATAGTCTTGGCTGACCATAGCCATCATCATAAAAATAAAACCAAGCTAAACTAAAGGAGGCTATTGAGTGGCATATAGAGGAGGAAGTGGTGGATCATTCCCTCCCTCACCACTAGGGTTACCAATGTCTCCTTAGGTCTAAAATGCAACAACATATAACTAGTTAGTAAATCATAGCCAAGATCATGACTTAAAATAAAAAATAAGACATAAAATAGATCAAACCTATGGAGAGTCAGGCTCCATCACTTCGAGGGTAGATGGGAAAGGCCTTCCTCCAAATGATGAAGGATTTGGTCCTCCATAATGTTGACCTAGTTAACATCCCGAAGATGAAGTGGATGTTGCAATGATGAAGTAATCTCGATCTTTATTTCTGGTCATGTGCATGTCCAAGTACATCACACTTGAATAAGGATGTTGTACAATTACAGTCATCGCACTGTGGACATGCACTGGGAGAAAGGGTTAAGAGGAAAAATTGACAAAAAGTCCCTACCTTAATACTAAAAACTACTAAACTTAAAACTTCAAAAGACTCCCTACCAAATCTACCTACATCTTATTTATAGATGAGGAGACAGGCTGCAATATTGCATCTAGGCTATCATATCACGTACGTGATATCGCGTACGCAATATCATGGGTGTGATATCGTAGCCAACAATTTATGACTCATCAATGTCCTTAGCCATCCCATGTAGGAACTTCACTTTCTTTGGAGTCTCTACCCATCATTTTTCACAAAACATAGGGATGGAAGCTTGCATTGGTGGCTCAAGAACTACTATAAGCATAACAATCATCGAAAGGTTAGGATGATAACCAAATGTAACCAATAATATATGACAAAAATAGTAAGGCATAAACATACCTAGCTCCTCCTCATTCTCCTCCTCCTCTAGGATGATGATAGGAGAGGTACTTAGTACTATCTCACCAAACAAGGCATCTAAATCATCTATACTTGCATTGGCAAATCCTTCAACCATGGGTTTCTTTAGGAGTACCTCTTCTGCCTGCCTTTATTCTACCACCGTAGTATTTTGGGCTACTATAACTTGATGCTACTCTATAACCATAGCACATAGAAAACTAATTAACAAATGATATCATAAAAATAGCCATAAAATTTTAAAACATGAAATAGCCAAAGTTAAACAAAGCATTCATATGACTGCTCATTGTGATAACTTAATCTTAAACTTAAGCTTCTTCGGGGCAAGCTGATCTGATGGTAGGGGTGCCTTCTCCATGGGCCTCTTGAGTTTATCTCTAGCTATCCATTTGGTGTTCATGCATCATCATCTAGCATCCTAAACACTAGTAGGAAATGAAAGGAACTCAGCATCATTAGTACTATCAGGAGACTCATGCTACCTAACATCAAGTTTCTTAATGGTGATGGATAATGTCTCATCCACCCCCTTTGGTGGATTCAGGGCTTACATTGTTGCATAAATATGTTTTATCCAAGGCCTAGAAAGTTGGCTTGGATCTTGGGAAATCCATCTCCCATTCCTATATACCACCAGAAACTTCAAAAACCTCTTTAGGTAACCTATGAAAAATGAAAAGTGTATATGGATTATCATAGAGGTGTCAACACAGAGTCTAAAAATCTCCTCTCAAAGCCTAGTATCCAAATTCATAGCCTAGTAAAATTTGATGTCTTCTATAAAAACCTTCTTAAAGGTCCATCCCTATGCTAGGCTGATTACCATCTTTTGTGATAGTAGTTTGCAAAATGCACAAGACCTAAACAAAGGATATGATTCCTTTACATCAAGGTTTATGAAGCTATCCATCAAAATTCTTGAGTGGTCCATGCTGGCACCAAGCCACTCCAGAAGTTCCTCTTAATGGTATGATGGGAACCTTGGTCCCATCAGTAGGGACCCCAAACAAGTCACAAAATAGGCCAACACCTACATCAATGTTCACCTTAACACCTCGAATGATGGTATTAAATTAACCAACCTCCTCATTAATGGAGTTAATAATATGCAACATCTTCATAGCAAGGATGGAAGGAATAGGTGCCACAAGTACATCAAGAAAATATGCATGATGGATGTTTGCTTGAACGTATTCTAGGAACCTACTGCTTTAGCCACTTCTGGGCTTATGCCACATCACCAAACTTCAGGATGAGGGTTTTCTCATGATGTGAAATTAGAAGTGGTATAGTAAGATCAGATAAGGTGGAAGGTCCTACAAAGCAATAACCAAAGGTTAGCATTCATATAAGAAATTTCAACAACCAAGAAAATCAATAAGGTGGAAGGTCCTACAAAGAAATAACCAAAGGTCAGCATTTTTCCCAACAGTTCTTATGTTTCTACTCACCATGAACATGGTAAAGGGGGGGCTATAATTTTTCTCCATAATAAGTGGCAGGAGTCTGTTCTTGATCACGGTTGTGATAATTTAGGGCATTGTAGTTGGGTTCGATTACGGTATGTGAATGAGATCTTAGGGATTGTCTCCATTTATGCTCCTTGTCACTCAACTGATCGGAAGCTCTTGTGGAATTGGCTCAGACACAATTTACCCCCAGCTAAATGGATTATTGCTGGGGACTTCAACATGACTAAGCATCCAAAGGATAAATTAGGAGGACAAAGAGGTGGTTTAGACAACAGGGAGCTCTCTGAGTGGCTCTTGTTGAAATGTCAATTAACGTTGCAAGAAGCAAATGAAAACTATTCCTCTTCTAGTACCTCTAACTGGTTTACTTGGAGTAACGCTAGACTTGGTGCTTCCTACATCTCTTCTCGATTGGATAGGGTTTATCTATCTACTAATCCCCTTATTCATTTTACTTCTACCAATGGTGCCCTTGTCCAAGCAGATTATTCCCAGGTCTTGTCAGATCATTATCCTATTTATTGGTCTCTTTCCCACTATGGGAACTCATACTCTTCTAACAATCTTTATATTTTTAACACTGCCTTTCTTCATAGTAACTCCCTTTGCTCTTTATTGATGCAAATCTGGAATTTGCATCCTAAACCCCTTGGTGAAGACGGTTGGATTGATTGGTGGACAAATGCTTGTACCCGCCTCCAACGGTTTTCCAAACATGTAGGTAAATTGATTGCTTCACAACTAAGTTCTCACAAGTCCAACCTTCATGAAGAAATTTCCTTACTTCAAAACACCATTAATCAAGATGAAGCTACTAAGGCTCACTTTAGTCATTTGAAACGTGCCAAGGAGAACCTACGTATAATGGATCACTATGAAGTGAGAGGTGCTCACCTCCGTGCTCGTCTCTCTTGGCTTCGCATGGGTGACCAGGCTACAAAGGGCTTTTTTCGTCTCCTCAAAGGGGGGAATCCGTCCCATAAAATTCCAGCTATTCAAGTAGAAGATAATATATTTACCTCCAAGGATGACATTCTTCAGGCCTTCTTTGAGTTCTACTCTCGAACTTTTCGAAAAGAGGCGATTGACCCCACTGCAGTTAACACTTGTTTAGGAGCTATTACACCTTTTAATCGCTCCATCTTTGGTGATGCTTCTCTTCTTTCCAAACAGGATCTTGGTAATGCTCTTCAACAACTCCACGATGGTAAAGCCCCTGCTATGGATGGCCTTCCCACAGAATTTTTTAAGAAATTCTGGCCCACTCTTCAAGACACTGTTTATAGGGTATATAAGGAAGCTCTTAGGGAAGGATCCTTTGGTAAGCAGATTAACGCTGGTATTATTAAGCTTCTCCCCAAGTCAGGAGATCGACTGAATATAAGTAATTGGCGCCCTATCACTCTTTTAAATGTCATCTATAAAATCATTGCCAAAGCTATAGCTAATAAACTTAAACCCTTTCTTCCTCATCTTATAAGCAAGGAGCAAACCGGTTTTGTTCAAGGTAGATATATTTTAGACAATGTTGTTACTGCTATTGAGGGCTTGCACTGGGCTTCTTCCACTAATCAAAATGCTATTCTTCTTAAGCTTGATTTTGCTAAAGCTTACGACATGCTTGATTGGTCCTTTTTAAAAAGTATAGTCAAACACCACAACTTAGGTAATGCTTTTGAGAGACATATTGATCTTGTTTTGTCCGAGGCCTCTTCAGTCATCTGCATTAACGGATCCTTCTCTAAGGTCATTGAGCTTCAAAAATCAGTTCGACAAGGGTGCCCTTTAGCCCCTTATCTTTTCATCCTAGCTGCTGATGCTCTGGGAGCTGTTCTTAGATCTTCTAATGATTCTATGCGGCTAAGAGGTATCTCTCTTCCACAACAAGGACATGATCTTGTTTACAGCCAGTTTGCAGATGATACTTTTATCACTTTGATCGAGGACCATAATAATTTTAACACTGCCTTGCAATGCATAGATATCTACTGTAGAGCCTCAGGAGCTAAGATTAATTGGAACAAAACGCAAGCCATTCGATCTAGCTTCTCTCCTAGGCCTCCTTGGACTTATCACTTTGATATCAAGTGGCTATCTCCTATTGATCCTTTCACCCTCTTAGGCATCCCTATTGCTTTATTTGCTACTCCCACTACCATATGGAACAATGTGGTGGAAAAGGTGAAACATAAAGCTTTGAAATGGGCTTCTAAACCCTTATCTCTTGCAGGTAGATTTATCGTAGCTAATCATATTTTGAGCTCCACTCATGTCTATTACTCTTCCTTTATGGCTCCTTCCAAATCTTCCTTTCATTGCATTAACAACATTCTCAGGAATTTCCTTTGGGGGGATAAGGATGATCACAAAGCTTTTCATCGAGTAGCTTGGGATACTTGCACTTTAAATAAAGAACAAGGGGGCTTAGGACTTGCCTCTATTGAGCACCAGAGTATTCTCTTGGCCTCCAAATGGGTGACTCGATGTATGGAAGGAGATGAAGCTTGGAAGATCCTTTTTAGGCACAATATCTCTAGTCTTGGTACACACCAACGATGGCATAATACTCATTGGAGCAATTGGATCATTAGTAAAAACTCTCAGAAGATCAAACGTTCTTTTTGGTTCCAGCAAATTTGGCGTTGTTGGAGCCAACTTCGAGATCTGTTACAATGGAAACCTTCCCAGATAAGCTTGCAATCTCTGTTGACTCACTCGATCTGGTGGTCCCCTATATTTAAAAAGAATGGAGGTTGTCTTTACGATGAATTCTCTCATAGGGCCAATCGTTTTGCTGACCGCAATATACACCATATCGATCAATTATTTACTATTAGAAATGATTCTCCTACCCTCTCTTGGACACATGCGAAAGTTAAATGGGGGTTTCAAAGACAAGATATTGTCATTTACCAACACATTGAGCAAGTCCTTTCCAACTTTGTTGTGCATAAGATGCATACTAATACTCCTTGGTACGAAGATTGGTTTTGGCCTGACGGTTCCCCTCTTTGCTCTTTACGTATCTCTAAAGCCCAATCTTGGTTTCATACGCAAGCTTTTCAATTCTCCACTCTAAATAGACGTTGGAGTTTACATCTTGAGGATCACCAGTGGAAAACTATTTTTCGTCGGATTTGGACTTCCAAGGCTCAACCTAAGCATCGTTTTTTGTTTTGGTCCTTGGTTCATCTAGGTCTTCCCATCGGACATAGGCTTCTTTTTTTAGGAATTGATCATCCTAAATGCCCCATTTGTAAAGCGGATGATTCTTTTCAACACGTCTTTTGGGATTGCTCATTCTCTCAATACATTTGGCAATTAAATCTCTCCAAGTCTTCCTTCCTAATCATTCTCTTAGTTTTCCTCAATGTATCCTTCAAGATGATTGTGTTAAGTGTTACCTTCAAAAAGCCTGGAAAATCCTCCTATTTGAGATTATCTTCTTTATTTGGAAATGTC
>MNCI01033448.1:239693-251071 GCA_015680685.1 Gnetum montanum
AATAAAACACTTAACACGATAAAACACTAGAAGCCATATGTTTACCTTTACTTCTCTTCTGCGATGCAGAGGTTCGATCTATAAGGGTATGATTTGTGCTATCAGCATTTACCCACTAGTTGTGCATCATCTTTTCATCCTTACACTTCTTGTATATCATGTTGAACTTAGTGGCATATTCATTAAAGATCCCTCTTAACTATTGATACACAATAGCACTGATTTGGGGACTCTTAGTGAATTCATCTAGAGCAGTTTGAGCCACTACCAAGATTTGGTCATTAACAATCAAGCCCTATTCATTAAACTTGTACCTAAAAGAAGTTAAATTAATGAAGTTAAGCAGGATAATCAAGCCAAAACCATGAAAATGTTACAATAACCACGTTTACCCCTATAGACAATATATGGTGCTAGGAGGGTTCTGGAATAATGTGTGGGCTCTATGCACCACCATCACAGTATTATCAATATTATACAGACTATACTCTAGCATTGTCTAGATCTCTAATAGGTAGTATATACTTACATCATCTACAATTTCTCTTGTGGTCTAGGGAACTAGTTTATTAGTATTGTACCTAGTGATTAGTCTAGATGCTTGAGGTAATAGGGTCTCCACAATAACCCTAGCTACATGTATAGACAAGTGTGACCACAATGTCACATTGAAGTTCCTAAGAAGATAAGAAAAGAAGTCCCTTGCCCTAGGCTAGGACCATAAGGAAAGCTTCCATAGCAGCATGTTGTGAGGTGGAGTATTGGTCTTAGGATGACCAATATAGAACAAAATGTCAATGAGCTTTACTATAATGAGAATAGGCCTCAAGAAAGCCCTATATGAAGAAAAACAAAAACATTGTGACCAACTATAATTTCTTAACAATTTGGATAAAACATCTAATTAGAGGTAAAATTGGCCTTTGTAGAAAGCTCTAAGGTGTTTATCTAAATTAGCTTAAGGAATTATTACAACTTGTCAAAGCACAAGCAATACAACCTATTAGAGTTACTTAGAAAATTTAGAAAAAACTTCTAGTCAAAGGTGAAATTAGCCTACGTAAAAAGCTCTAAGGTGTTTACCTAAATTAGTCTAAGTGAATTCACAAGAAAAAATTATCACAACCTTGTATATCTTTGCATCATGACCAATTGGAATTTCTCAATAAATTTAGAAAAAACTTCCTAAGTCATAGGTGAAATTATCCTTTGTAAAAAGCTCTTAGATGTTTATCTAAATTTTCTTGAGAAATTCCATAGAAGCATTGTTACCATATTTCATAGCCTTATAGCAAAACCTATGTCTTAGTCTAAATTATGCATAAGTTTAGAAAAAGGATCTAAATTTGTGCAAAGCATGCATAAATTTGGAAAAAATATCTAAACTATGCAAAAATTTAGAAAAAGCATGATAAACTTAGAAAAAAAAAGAGCCATGAAGTCATAATAAAAACTGATTTAAAATAGAAAAATATTTTACACTTCTTAAGAAGAGAAAAACTAAGCATGCCATATAGCCATGAGTTTTGACTTGATTCATATAGCCATAGCAAAAAATTCATAAAAATTCATTTTAAATATAATCGGAGTGATTTCACCTCTGTTGGAAAGCTGAATCTAAATTCTATGAAGCCATGACTAGAAAATAACAAAAACCTTGACTATTTTCTTATGAAAATTTCATAAATCTACATGAAATTACAAAAGTGGCACAAACAACCTAACTATGTAATGTTAGGAAAATAACCATAACTTCATCATTTCAAAGCTAAATTAAATAATGCAACAACCATTGAAAAGCTTAAGAAAGGGCTACAAATCCATAACCTTTAATTTCAAAAAATATGTAATCATTTTACCAAGAAAAATACATAACTTGGCTTGCTTCTTCATAGCAAAACTTCAAAAATCCCAAAGCCTAAATTTCACATAGTCATTAAAAAGGTAAAAATAGCCAAAACCAATAAAACCATTTTAAATTCACATCAAAATAATAGGGTATGATTTTGTTAACATTTAATTTTAACAAATCCTAAGGCCTAGATATGAAAAAAATGGACATACCCAAATATTTTTAGGAAAAAGCAAAAAACAACAAGCCATATTTTCAAAATCTAATCTACAAAAGCTAAATCCATAAAACAACTATAGATCTGCATGGGAGCAGCCAAAATAGGAGATGGGATTTTATAAAAATTCTATTTTAATCCCCCTATTGGAGTAGATTTGAAAAAATAGCCTTAACATCTATGAAACAAAAAATTAAAGAAATCATAGAAAACAAAGGCAAAAATAGTTAGATTTTCCTACCTTGGAGTAGTGATAGATGCAGCTTGGACGGAGATAGGTCTGGGAACCTCTAAAAACTCCCTTGAATGGTCATCCATCCTCTAAGTTGTGGGATTTTTCATTTTTCCTCCTCTCTATTTGGATTTCATGGCAGGCTCAACATTGAGGAAAATGAAAGTTAGGAAAAGATAAGAGTTCTACATTGGCTACAGGAGAGATGGGAGGCTTCCACATTGAATACTGGTTGTGGCTACCATAAGAATCTCTGCGATAGCTCTCCTCTAATATTCTACTATTGAAGAATGACAATTATGATCAAAATTTACAAATTTTGACTTATAAAACCCACCTAAACCTAAACAAAACCAAAGCTACTAATTCAGTGCACCATGACTACAAGTGCATTAAAGAAAAAGGGCAAAAAATTTAGTTCACATTTGTTTTAAGGGGGAAACAAATCTACTTTTCAAGCTTTTAAATTTTTGGATTGTGAGTCCCACCTTGTGCCTTTCCTTTTGATCAAACTTCCTTTAATGCTGAGATTTTTACTAATTTCAACACTTAAAACATTATGGAAACCTTACCCCCATGCATCCACACTGGGAATACCATGCCCAATGTGGAAACATGTTTATCATTTGCAAATTCATTAGAGTTACACATATCTTTCTACTTTTAGTAACCTAGACTTACCTTTTTCAACCTTGGGTTTTCAAAACTACGCAAAACATGAGAAAGACTAAGTACCATGGATTTCCATGCTAAGGAAAATAGTGCCCAACGTGGAAGAATGGAGGTGACACTTACTCTTACCTCCCAACGCTTATGTAGCATAAGTTGGATCCCAAAGTGAACCCCTCTAAGTATCTCCAGTAGCCTCGAAACCTCATCAAACCTAGTTAAAACTGGTAGAAACCTAGGATTTGATGTTTTCCAGGTTGGGGGAGACTTCTTCCACTTTTATCCTTTCACCCTTAGCATATAAAGATGGGTGGAAGCTAAAAATAACGTAAATTGATGACCTAATGACCATTTCCTGATGCCTGGTTACCCTTAGACCCTATTGGAACCCTCTGGTTCCTTCAAAAGTTTCAAAATGGATCAAAAATGGCACAAATATGTCATCCCCTTCTCATCCATGCTAGAACCACCATTCCAAGCATGGACAAAATGGGTGAGATTTCATGAGGCACTTAGAAGCCTCCAAACTATTAAATCTTGATACCCAACATTGACCATTAATACTACTAATCTTGAAGGTTAACATGCATGCTCGATAGGCTATTGATTTGGCCTAGATTTGACTTTTTTCACTAAGGGGAACCTCTTTCACACTAATCCCACCCCTAGCATGGAAAAAAGTGGGAAAGCCTAAAAACCCCCCTCATAGCCTCCAAAACGACTAGATCTTGTGCCTAAGAATTGATGGCCATTACCACAAACTCTATGAGCACTCATGCATTTCCATATTAATAGAAAATAATCAAAAAAGCTTTTCACCCTAATTTTCTACACTAACAATTGTTGCTCCAGCATGGAAAAAGGGGGGAGAATTCAAAAACTGCCTTAACCACCTTAAAACAACCAAACTTTGACATCAGATGTTAGCAGTCAATGCCAGCAACCTAGGAAGCCTACATGCATGCTCAAAAGTGATCAAAAATATTTTCCCCCATTTTTTCATGCTATGCATGGAATTCCTAGTGTGCAAAATAAGGTGAAATTCCAAAAAATACCTTACCAACCTTGAAATAACCAGAATTTGACATTAGATGATTGTAGGTAGCATCAGTGACCTTAGAAACTTGTATGCATGCCAAAAATTCACCAAAAATATTTTTCCCCATTTTTCCATGTTGACCATGGAAGCCCGAGTGTGGAAAAAGTAGAGGACGTTCAAAAAATTCCTTGTCAACATTGAAACAATGAAATTTTAACATCAAGTAGTAGCAGTCATCACCAGCAACCCTAGAAACTTGCATGCATGGTCAAAGTTAGCTTAAAATCATCAAAAATATTTTCTCATATTTTTCCAAGTTGAGAATGAAAGCAAGGTAAGTCAAAATCCCACTTATCAACCTTCAAGACAGCCAAATTTTAACACCAAGCATTGACCATCATTACTAGCAACCTTAGAAGCCTACATGCATAACCAAAAGTGACCATAAAGTGTCAAAAATATTTCCCCCAACTTTTTCATGTTGATCATAGAACTGGGGGGAGTCCAAAAGCCACTTAAAAAACCTTTAAAATAGCCATTTATGACTCCAAATCCCAATCTTCAAACCCATTAGTCTCAAAGGCTTATATGCATGGTTGATTGAAGTAAAAATTTGGATAGATCTATATTTTATAATATCTCCATGCTATGAATTGCTCCCCCCATCCATGCTACTTAGCATGGAAATTAATGGGAAACCAATTTGGAGTCCATAACTACCTTAAAAGAACATTAGCCAAGCTTATATGCACTCTAGGATCTTGCCAGCATCATTGGTGCTTTCAAACTTTAGGAAACTAATGTCAGAAGGCCAAAAATCTATTTCCCTTTATTTTTCAAATTGAGCTTTCCATTCCTAGCATGGAAGAAATGGGAAAAGCCAAATAACCACTTAGTGATGTCCAAAATTATCCAATCTTGACATGGATGCATGGCCCTTAATCCTGGCAACCCTGGGAGGTAACATGCATCATTAATTGTGACTTGAATTGGCCTAGATCTAAGATTCTTGCTTCCTCCACACTAGAGTAACTTCTCTAGCATGGAAATAAGGGGGGGGGGAGCGGGGGAGGAGTTGCTATTCCAATTTTGGTGATAAGATAACACTCTTGAAATTCAAAGATCTTCTCCAGAGAAGCCCAAGATCTCATAGACTAAAGATTTTACTTGTTTGACCTTATTTCAACCTTCAAAACTTATTCATCCCATTCTTCCATGTTGGAGTAACTCCCATAGTGTGGTAAAAAGGGGGAAAACCTTAAGTACTTTTAAATAGCCTTCAAACATATTCAAAATTACATAGCAACTTTCAGAATCAAAGTCTATATCCCTAGGGGCCTAGAAACTTGGTCAAAGTTTTCCAAAATCACTTTGAATTCATCAAATAAGTGTCCCCCTATTTTTCGACATTGGGGAGACTATGTCTAGCATGTAAGAAAGGGGAGAATCCATTTCAAAATCTATTAACCCTTAAAATAACCTCAAATTGCCTCAAAACAGAGTGAAAAGGTGCATAAGTTCTAGATTTGGACTCCAACCATCTATTTGATCATGTTTCATCTCATTTTTACTTGGATTTTGATTTTCCATGTCAAAACCCCCTCTTTTCCATGATAGCTAGCATGAAAACAAGGGGGGAAGACTTCAGAACCTACTTTTTATCCCTTATAGACCTTCAAGGAGTCCAATTTTGATAAATCTTGATCTCCAAAAACCATGCCAATGACCTAGATCTTGTGCTTAAATGATGTCTCAAATATGAGCTCAGGCTCAATCCTAAGAAGTGTGTCTTCAATGTCAAGACTAGCAAGATGCTTGGCTTTGCGGTCTCTAAAATAGAGATACATGTAGATCCTGGTAAGGTTAAGGCCATATCCAAATTGGTAGCACCTAACAACCTTAAGGAGCTTTGGGGATACAAGGTAGATTATAGTTTATTTTTAGGTTTATCACTAGGCTTATGGATAAGTTATAGCCTATGCAACACTTACTTAAGAAAGGATTTTACTATGAGTGGATAGCTCAATTCCAAGAGGCCTTTGAAAACCTTAAGCAAGAGTTAACATAGCTACCAACAGTCTATCCTTCATAAGAGGGTAAACCATTATACATTTACTTCCCATCTTTGATACATCCATTACCTTTCTACTCTATTAGAAATGTGATGACAGAGAAGAAATTCCTATATACTACCTTAGCCATCTATTAGTAGCCCACGAGACCTAATACACTAAAGTGAAGAAGTATTATCTAGCACTGGTCTTCTCTTTGATGAAATGAGAATACTACCTCTTCAAAAGCCAAGTCAACATCATTTGCAAGGACAACATACTCAAAGCCATAACACCCAACATCTACGAAAGTAGCCACATAGCTTGATGAAAAGCCATAATAGTAGAATTTGACCTCTATTATGTTTCTTAATCCTCAATAAAAAGAAAGCTATAATTTTATAACTCATAGTTTTACCTATTGACAACCAAGCAACCATAGATCCTAAGTTTCCTAATAAACACATTAATAGAGTCAGCCAAGTGCTTAAGGATTATGAGGTAGTCATGAACTTTGATGAAACCTCAACTGCCCATGGGGCTAGTGCTACTACCATCATAACATTCCCATCTAGTGAAATCCAACTGTTTGTCTATTATTTTGGATTCCCATGTACCAACAACATAGCAGAATATGAAGGTTTGATTAGAGGTATGATGATAGCTCATGACCTAGGAATTAAATGCTTAGCCATCAAAGGTGTTTCACAGATCATAGTTAACCAAGTAACCAAAGTCTATACATGTAAATCTAAGCATTTACAACCTTATTGTGTTCTAGAAAATAAATTATTACAAAAATTCATGGATGTTGATATCCAACACATATCCTAAGAAAAAACAACATAGCTGATGCAATTGCAACACTAGCCCTTACTATGACACTAGATGTGTTTAGCAAGTTTCCCACCTTAACTATGGACTGTGCTACTCCCATCACATAGAACACTGAGGATACCTTTGTGGCCATTGTTCATACTGCTTCTCCCAAGGAGTGGTATGATGATATCAAATTTTACCTTATGCATGGTGAATCCTCATAAGGTCTGACTACTTCTCAGAAGGATGCCATATGCAAGTGATCAAAGCAATATGTCATCGTAGGTGATAACACATTATGTCAACAATCCTATGATGGCATACTTCTAAAGTGCTTAGGCAAAACTAAAGCTAGAATATTCCTAGAGGATGTTCATGAAGGGGTTTGTGATGGACATATAGGACCTAGAGCCATGACCACTAAGATTAGATGGTTAGGCTACTATTGGCTCCATATGGAAAATGACTGCTTGCAAAAGACTAAGCAATGTTACACATGTCAATGATATAGCAACCTGATACATGTATCACCAACTAAGTTGCATACAACCTAGATAACATGGTTGTTTTAATGATGGGGGTTGGATATCATTGGACCTATAATGCCTAAGTCTACCATAGGGAATAGCTTCATCATTACGATAACCAAACACTTTACCAAGTGGGTTGAGGCTATTCTTGTAAGGAAGACCACATCTAAACACATTTACAAATTAATCCTAGATAACATTGTAGCTCATTTTAGCATACCCATAACCATAATTATAGATAATGGACCTCAATTTAGTGGCCAAGAAACCAAGGATTTATATCATAACCTAGGCACTATGCATTCGTTCTCGTCACCTTAATGCCCTCAAGCCAATGGACAAGTAAAAGCAAGCAATAAGGCCATCATCATCTTGCTCAAGATGATGCTCAAAAATAGCAAGCAGAAGTGGCATGAGTAGCTTGTCCATGCACTATGAGCATATATAACCACCTATCGTACCACAACCGTCATGAGCCCTTATAGCCTTTTTTATGGTTTTTAAGTTGTTTTACCTCTTGAATTGTAAGTACCATCACTCCTAGTAGCCTTGATCAACTTCATCAACAACGAGCAGAGTAAGGAGTTATAAATAATATGCTAGATTCAGTGGAGGAGTGGCATATGCAAGCACTTTCTCACATCGAGCATTATCAAGAGAGGTACAAGCAACAACATCATCATAACCTGATCATGCGTAAGATCAAGGAGGGGGACCTAGTCCTCAAGGCCATCCGTGAGCATGCAGACAATTTTTTAGCCAACTAGAAAGGGCCCTTTCTTATCACTAGAGCCTATAGGAATGGATCATTTAGAATAGCCAACATGGATGTGAATGAGCTAGCCAATCTAGTCAGTGATTCCTTTCTAAAGCCATACTACAGGTAGCCAATAGATCATCAACTAGTGAGCCTGCTTTCAGTGAGCTGCTATGATCTTAAACTAGCAACATAGCCTGCCAGGGCCTTAAACTAGTAACATTGGTAACCTAGATAGCTTAATTATTATGTGGCCTATATGCATTATAGCTTTATAATATGCAATGGTGTTTTGTATTCTTTGTCGGTACCTCTTGGGTATGTGACTACCATAAACATCAGTGGTTGGAATACTGAGGGGTTAGTGGTCATATAGCCTAACCCTGCATCCATGCGAGGGTCAATAAAATATGGATATATGAGGTGTTATGATGAATATGTGTGAAAGGAGGTTTATATGATGTTATTGGTGGGCACTGGAGTTGGCCAAGGTAGAGCATAGTAGAGTTTCTTGGCTCGAAAACAATGATGTAAATATGCAAATGCATATGAAATAGTAAGAAAATGCAAGTTCTATGCTAAAATACCAAATAAAAATACTTTAAAATGTAATGGAAGTTGAGAGAAAAAGTGCACCACCCCAAACAGGGGAGTGTAGCAATTATAGGAAAAGATATGAGAGTAATATGCAGTGTACAGGTACGCACAGTGGCAACATAATAGTGTAGTCATAGTCTCTAGGATGTCTAGGATGTGGAACTAATGGTTTTCATGGAGATTGAACCTGCTAGGTTGGCTATTACTGTGTTTTGTGGGTACGGTGGTGCACTGCATGCTAGATAGTATGCACTAGTGGTCCGATAGGGTTCTAGAGTGCACTAAAGTGCTAAAGTGTGCTCAAGTGCAAGAATCTTAAAATATGCTCAAAATGCCAAAATGCCTAGTGCTCTTTCAATTTTCCAAACCCTAAAATGCTAAATGCAAGGGGTATTTATAGGGCTAGAATTAGCACAAAGTGCAGATTAGGCTAGGGTTAGCACGAAATGTAGATCAAGCACCATGTGGCATAAAGGTAGATGGGGCTATGCTAGACCCTACTACACTCCCATGGAAGTAGCAAGTGTTACACTCTAGAGTACTGCAATGGATCCTTAGAGACAACTTAACTATGACGAAACTACCAAGACGACATGTGCCAAAGTTTGAATGACTATAATGTACCTAAAAATAATGCAAACCATTGCAACTTGGACGCTATGCTCTGAGACTATGCCTTCCCCTCTTTTGAGTAGGGTCAAGTGTCAGTACAATTTGGGGGATCAATGGGGGTGCAAAAGAGATACAAATTGTTGATCTTACTTGCTAAAGGAATGTCAAAGCTGAGATGAAGGTTGATGCTGAGTTTTAGAGCCTTTTGGAGGTGGTCAGAGGCTTTTCTTTAGTGTCACACTAGCTATGCTCTAGACTGTAGCACTACACTTAGTCAAATTTATAAGATTTTAATGTCCAACATTTGTTACGCTTGCTTGACCTAGAGTGTAGTAGAGTGTAGCAGGGATACTTAAAAAAATTTGATAGAATCTATAGCTTTCCTTCATGCTACACTGACTACACTTTGGGGTATTAATACGAAAATTCGATATTAATGCGGCTGATATCGCACGCTCCACTGTCCGAAATGATGTTAAACTACCACATCTTATCGCCTCGTAATCGGGTTGCATTGATTACAAGCTCTGTCCACAACATTCAAAATTTCAGTTAGCATTCCAGTTTGGCAACATCCTGTCACTTGTCTCCTAACCGTTTACGCACTTGCCGATTTTGCAGGACAGATGGAGGATGGACACCACAGTTTCAGCACCTTTAACCTTGACAGGCCCATACGAGCGCTTAACTAGGCCATTTGACTTCACATTAGTAGACGGTAACCCCCCTTTAGCAGGCGTAACCATAGCTACATCGGAGACATCCCTAGAGTGGCCAGAACAGTCCATGCGCACGCTAGACTTGGAAGCTGGGGACATAACCGAGGATCCCATTAGTGAGGTCCCTATCGTTACGCATAGGGGTGAGACCAAGACGCTCAAGGTCAGTTCCTTGCTAGACGAGAAAACGCACAATGCAATAAAACAGGTTCTGCAAGACAACATCACTGTCTTTGCATGATCATATGAGGATATGCCTGGGTTAGATCCTAGATTAATCCAGCATAACATTATCCTTGGCCCGCAAATTAAACCGGTTAGGCAAAAGGCACGCAAGATCAAACCAGAGATCGCGCTAGCAGTGCGTGACGAAATCACCAAACTATATCAGGCTGGTTTCATCCGCGCGGTCGATTATTCAGACTGGGTATCTAACATTGTGGTCGTGCCGAAGAAGACTGGGGGTATACGCATATGCATAGACTTCCGGGATCTGAACAAGGCCACAATCAAGGATAACTTCCCATTACCGAGTATCGACCAGCTAGTGGATACAACAGCTGGGCATGCGCTTCTGTCCTTCATGGATGGCTTCTCAGGCTATAACCAGATTCGCATCAACCCAGAACATCAACTGACCACAACGTTTATGACACCCTGGGGGACATTTTGCTATACCATGATGCCTTTCGGTCTGAAGAACGCCGGAGCGACGTATCAACGGGCCATGACGTACATCTTTAGCGATTACCTCCTAGGAAGACTGAATGATTATGTAGACGACATAGCTGTAAAATCTTTGAAGTCGGAAGATCATTCAGAGGACCTGGGGTTAGTCCTTAAAAGATGCTCCATGCACGAGCTCCGGCTTAACCCAAAGAAGTGCGTGTTCGGAGTCAAAACCGGACGCATGCTGGGGTTTGTGGTATCGGAAGCTGGCATATGAGTTGACCCTAATAAGGTCAAAGCCATTGTCGTGTTAAAGCCTCCCACAGACCTCAAGAAACTACGCGGGTTACAGGGCCGTTTACAGTTCATACGCAGGTTCATTTCAAGGTTAACCGACAAACTACACCCCATGCAACATTTGCTGAAAAAGGGGGTTAATTTTGAATGGACCGACGATTACCAGCGTGCGTTCGACAGTCTAAAACAGGAATTGCAACATCTGCCGACGGTTTTCCTGCCACAAAGGGACTTGTCTTTTTTCATCTACCTCGCCACTTCGGACGTAGCAATAGCAGCGATGCTTTGTCAGAAAAGGGAGGATGGGTCAGAAATGCC
>MNCI01033457.1:0-30656 GCA_015680685.1 Gnetum montanum
GAAAAGACCAAAAAAAATCATATACCTCGGACTTACTTAACCATAAATTGTGACAAGAACAAGTAAGTCTGGGAAGACAACGATTAATTAACCCCAAGTGTTCCTTGCGGCGTTTAGGCATTTAGTCTGCGGAGTTCGACCGGATCATGCGTGCTATGCTCGTTTCGTATGGTTGAGTGTAGGGGTACCTCGCCACTCATCAATAGTGGTCACCACATCCTTAATTCATCCCAAGGAAATGGGAACAAATTAATCTGCAAGCTCCAACCTAAAATTTCATTCCTTTAATGGTGGTAGGTTCCATGCTTGATATGTTTCGTAAGAGATTAGATTTATCATAGAACTTGAGTCTAATAGAGCTTTGCATGGTAGATTTCCATCTACTCAAAGATAAGTCAAAGGAACTCCTAGATTAATTCTCTTCTTAGGGAGTGGCTCTACCTTAATCCAATTTGTGACTATTTCTATAAGCATGACAGTTTGCATGTTTCTGTTGAATGATGTCAGAAGCTTATTGTTGGTAGGTGGATCTAATGTAGGAGAAGTTGGTCTTGATGAAGTTCTAACTCTATCATCCTTTTTTGGACTTGTCCTTAAAAAAAGACATTTCTTTGTCTAGCCCTTAGTGTTGCTGGTAAGATCCTCCACTTGTATGTTCACTACCCTTACAACTCTCCTCTACTATGGTTATGATAGTAATCCCCCTTGCATAATACGTGGTGGCCCTGGTGGCAAAGATTAGAAGGCAAATTTGATGGTCTAACTATTGGAAAATGTGCATAAGGACTATGATCCATCCTTGGAGTAGTAGGTTTATAGTATTCTGGTGAATAATAAGAAGTAGAAGTTTGAACGAATGTGTTTCCTAGAGATATTGAATACTAAACGTAATATCCATAAGGGTCTAGTTGTCCATATGGATATTGTTGCCTTGGCAATGGCATTACCCATGTCTACAGTTGTTGCCACTACTACTAATATTGCTCTTGTGGTTGAGGATAGGCTCCACTTGGATAATATGTCAACTAGAATGTTTGCTTGATATAACCTTAAGGATAAGATAGTCTTCTAGGCATTTTATTTTTGACAAAGCTTGTATTGAGTGCATATACCCCAAATTCTTGCGAGTGGGCCATAACAAGACAACATCCCTTAGGATGTTCATATTGGCACACATTGCATCCTTCCTCTTCCTTTGAATTAGAGTCAATATACCCTTCAACAGTAGTAACTTTTCCTTTGTGCTTATAACTTTCTTTTCCATTAACTCTTTTCTTCTTCCTTTCCTTGCCCTAGTTAAGTGCTTGTTCATCCTTTTCTTCCATAATCTTTAAGGTTGTAGCAAACTTTTCATCCACCGAATCCCTAAGGTTTCATCCTCTTGCTTTTCACATAGCCACACATCTTTCTTCCTAATTGATGAGTCTCTATTATATTCTTCAACTAATTATCTCTTCTTAGGTGCTCCTTCCTCATTTACTACTTAATCAATTAATCTCTAGATGTGATGGAATATCATTTCTAATAATTTTCCTTGGGCATAAACCCCAAGAGTCTCTCTAATTTTTCTCTACAATCCATCTACAATATTCCTAAGTTCTTCGCTTGGTGAAAAACCATGGCCTAGGTATCTGTGTAAGAGTGAATAATAGTTATCCATTACTACATCAAGTATCTCATGAGTCCATCCCTAAATATTTTTTCTTAAATTGGACACTTCCAAATAATTTTGATATTTATCATTGAAGAGTTTGAGCATGGTACTCTAGCATCTAATTGATTTAGGTTCTAGTGACCTATACCAGTTCTTTGCCTCCTTCACAAGTATTAGGGGAAACAACTTTCACTTTTGCTAGTCACTTTTGATATTTTGTAGGGCACAGGCATCGTGGAAAGCATGAAGTGATGTTTTGGATCAGCATTATAGCCACCTTCAAATCTTGACATGTTGTTCATGTCTAGCCATTTAATTCAGCTATCCCTCACGTGCCCAATTGGAATGTGAATAGCCTCATTAATGTTGATCATGTTGCAAGTCACCATTAGGGGCTCATCNTCTTCTGAATTGGAATGTCCTAATTAGCAGTCATGATGGTCATAGCAGTCATGAGTTCTCCTCTCTTCCCTGTCATGATCCTTGTACTTTTGCCTCCTTCTATTAGAGTCTTCTAATAATTGTGAGGATGTGAGTGAGGCAATAGGAGAATGATGTTGGCTTGTCCTCTTGTCATGACTCTAATGTTCTTCTTTGTGGAATCCAGTAGGAACTCTTAGCCTTAAGTCCTACCTATATCTTAAGTCTTTTTCCTTCCACCTAAGCATCACTGCTAATTTGGAGTGTAATTTATTCCTAATAGATTCATCTAATTGAATGATAGGTATTTGTAACTAGAATGCATGATTGTGGTGGAGTTGTTCAACAAGGAATGCATCTCCATCAAGCTCCTCTAAAATAGCAGTAGAACTAACTATCTTTCCTTTGTCTTGTTCATGTCTTGCCTCCATGGCATTGTCGTTCCTTAACTACTCATCAATAGGTTCATATGGTTGAATCATGTATTTGGTTTCATGACACCCTCTAATTTCTTCACTTAGTTTCATCCCCTTGAGAGTAGTTTGGAGCATAAGGGGTGTTGAATGTTTCTGTGGTAGAATAATATTTCCTTGAAGATCCCTCCACCTTAATTGGTTATCTTAATGAAAGATGAATGTGAAGTCACAATAATAAGGATCATGATGAGCATATGAGATGCTTGTCTACATTGGCATACTCCTATCTTCTTCTTCTTCGATTCTATCATTGCTTATTTGTAGTTCCTTGGTAGGCGATGTTGTGTTTTTATTTGAAGCCATATTATATTTTTAGACATTTATTTAAAGTGTGCTTTTCCTAGAATTATGAAGTTTAACTTTGTGTTCTAAGTACAATGAACTTTGTGAAATCAATTACTTAGCATACACTGACTTCTCCTTGGAAACGGTGCCAATGATGAGCAATGGAGTAATCCAACACCCAACCATACAAGATATAAGTGTTCACACATAGCTCGATTGTAATCCATGGACAAGGCAATGTGACTATGCTAATAATTGGCTCAAGTTTGGAATCGTTGTCTTCCAATGTGGAGCTAGTATAATCTATGCATATGGTTTAGCTCTCAATGAGGTGTATGATATATTGATGTTGGTGGGCCATATCTCCTAACTATGATGACAGAATGTGAAAATAATTCTTGGTCTAATGAAAATAGTAAAATAATCTACTCTAGCCTAAAGTGATAAGTATCTGTTCCTAGCTTGTTGTACACACCTTGGGCTTATGTAACCATCACTAAGATTACCAAGTGAGTTCACTATTGAGCAAATCAAGTGAAACCACTTCTATATTACCAAACGATTACACTTAATGCTCAGAACTAGTCGTACTCATTCTATGTTACTATGAACAAAAAAAGTAAAGTACTTAGAAATGTAACTGATTAGACTAGTAAAATAGTAAGAAGTATGCTAAGTAAAACAATAAAGCTAAGTGGATGCTGCAATGGTGGAAATCAATCTCAATCTTTATTTTCATCATGAACTACACCTACATACACTTCACTCAAAAATAGACTCCAAAGAACTGCTCAACGCACACTTTGGGCATTCACTCTCTATCACTAAATCTACGAAAACAAACTACAAGATTCTACCTAAGGATGGAATGAAAAAGTTATTCGACCATGCACCTAAGTGTCTTATTTATAGGCAAACACATGTCGAGGAATATCGGATATCTAGCATTGAAGCTTATGCCCCAACATCAAGGATCCAATATTGAATGCTCGATATCATAGCTATTGAGAATTATGATTTATCAACTTGGACATACATGTTAGATGTTAAAGATAAAGTATTTGGGGCTTTTCGAAAATTTAAGTAGTTAAGAATAGGATTAGCTAAGAAATCAAGATCATAAGAAGGAATAAAAGGGATGAATTTGTTAATAATGATTTTGATACATTTTGTAAACAACATGTGACTATGAACCTAAAAGCAATGGTGTTGCAAAGAGGAAAAATGGTGTACTATAAGAAACGAGTAGGCATCTTTTAAAGCATGCTAATATCCCTAATGTATTTTGGAACGAGGCTACAACTATCTCCACCTACATTCTAAATGGATCCATCACTTCTCCTAATAGTGAGAAAATCCCTTAAGAATCATTGTATGGGAAAATTCCTAATCTCTATCATCTTAGAGTCTTTGGTTTTATTTGTTGGATAAAGATTCCAAATGCACTTATGGGAAAATTTGATGATAGACGTAGGAAGTTTGTTTTTGTTAGGTATGATGCCAAGTCCAATGGATACAAATGCTTTGATCCACTTGAAAAGAGATGGTATTCTTCAAGAAGTATAAATTTTAATGAGTCTAACCTTGATGTTTGACTCCTTATACAACGAAGAAGATAAAATCCAAAAGAAGATTCAAGATGAGAAACAATTAACACCAACTCCAATACTTAAGAATGATCATCCTTCATCACAAATGCTAAACACAAACTTCAAAATGATATTTACAAGAAGCCAAGCTACACCAAATGTAGCCTATGGAACAATTCACCATGAATTTTCAAATGTCAAGGAAGCCCAACAAGATCAAGTATGGAAGAATGTTATGAAACTATTAATTTAATAATTTCTATTACTACTCATCTAAATGTTAAATTTTATTAAATGGATGTTAACTTCGCCTTTCTATATGGCATTCTTAAAGAGGAGGTTTACATTTCTTAGCTTGAAGCATTTTAATTTCAAGGCCATGAAGATAAATTTTGCAAGGTTTAAAAAGCTCTTTATGGTTTCAAGTAACTATCAAGAGCTTAGTTCCATAGGGTCAATCATTTCTTCCTTAGCAATGGCTAAGGGATTGTATGTTTAAGCCTAATCTTTATTTTAAGCATGTTAATATCAATGTAATCCTAATTTCTCTCTATGTTGATGATGTAGTCTTGTTATCAAGTTTAGAAAAAATGATTTCACACTTTAGGAATGACATGAAAAATGAGTTTGAGATGAAGGATTTTTGGAGTATTAAAATATTTCATAGGAATACAAGTAGATCAAGAAGAAAGACACATAAATGTAAATATGTTAAATTTATAGTTTGAAAAATATAGCTTGAAGGATGTAACGGAAGCATCTACTTCTCTCCCTTCTCATTGTAAACCTGAAAAGAAAAAAAGATAGTCATTTTGTTGAGGCTTTTCTTTATAGAAGCATGATTCAATCCTTGAGATTCCTTTTCCACTCAAGGAATAATCTAAAATTCACAACATCCTACTTGTTAAGGTTCCTACAAGAGCCTAGGAAAATCCACATGAATGCCTTAAGACATGTGTTGAGGTATGTCAAGGGCCCTCTTGAATACTCCATTAAATTTCTAGAAGATGATTACAAATTGCAATAATGATGCTAATTATGAAGGATATGAAGAAGAAAGAAAATATACAAGTAGTAGCTATTTCATAAACCCAATCCCATATATTAGAAAATCAAGAAAAAAACATCAATTTATTTCTTATCATATGAAGTAGAATTCATGATCATGATTCATTATGTGTAGTGCATTTTTTTATTGAAGAAACTCATGACACAAATAGCCTTTAATGTCATATTTCCCATTGAGATCTTCATAACAACACTCCAGTAATTCAACTTGTCAAGGAACATGTCTTCTGTAAGAGATCAAAGTAAATAAACATCAAGTACTACTTTGTTAATGCTGAAGTGAAGGATGGCAACATCTTGCACAAGCACATCTCCAGAAATGACTATGTTGCTGATCTATTCATCATCATTGCAAGGATTTAGAATTGATTATTTATTGAAGACCATTAGCATGAACGAAGCTTAAGATCATAAAAATTATGTAGCCTACAATGTATTTCATGTCTTATATTGATTGTTTGATTAGAGTCTAATGATACGTGATATGTTGGGTAGCTTCGTCGATGCAAAGCCTCATCAACACATCTTGATGCATTGATGCATAGGTGTGGATGAAAATGTGTAGATGCATTAATGGGCAATGCATCTTAGATGCGTTGACACAGCCTTGTCGATGCATCCCCATCGACATAGCTAAATGTGTTAACACATCTCCATCAATGCAATGCTTATATTTTCCTATAAATATGCAAGCACCCACCACGTATTTGGCATAATTTGGTTAATAGTGTAGCTATACTCTTGTAGTTTTCTCCTATAATCCTAACCAATAGTCAGTGAGTGCCTACAATGTGGATTTGAGTCAATTGTATAGCGTCTTATTCAAGTGGCATTGTACCTAGACACATTCCATGAACAACAATAAGATCGAGATTGATTGATATTCATTGTAGTACTTTGACTTAGAATATATTTACTTTTAATGCCATTTACTTTTGATGTACTTAGATAATATTTACATTTTCATGCATATTAATAAATTTGTGGAATGAGCATGACCATTTTCTAGCATAAACACATATTCTCTTGGTAATCCCAGTAGTGTTATTGCTCGATTTTCCTAGTAGCATAACACTTGGTAATTCCAGCAATGGATACATGAGTTTAGGATGTGTATGGCAAGTTGGAAACAAACACTCATCACCCTTAGGATAGTTTAGGATTTATCTTCTTGTTATTAATTAGTTTAAATAATTAATTTCTACATGATCATTTAGTTAGTTTAAGGGCCACACAACATCAATAATTGTATCCCTCACTTTGGACTAAACTATGAATGAAAAAGCTATCACTAGTCTAAGTGGAAAGATAGCAACTTGCTATCAATGCTTAATAATCAGATTGCACATGAACACTTGTGATTCATATGATTGGGCATAGGGGGTACCCACTTCTCATCAGAGTCTTTATTTGAAGGTTGTTTATCATGTTGGTTTCTATGGTCTAGATGTTTAGGAGTTGATGTCATAGATTCTACATCGCACCTACATTGTAGCATTCCTATTGATGCATCTCTGCTAGCTACTACATTGCAAATGCTATGCGACATTTGCAATGTCAAAGTTGCGTCAGCGTGTATGCATCAACGTGTAGCTATTGATGCATGGGATGATGTGTCGATGTAGTGTTTACCTCTTCCTATAAATATGCATGTTCTCATTGCATATTTGACATCTTTTGTCAATAGAGTAGCCAAACCTTTGCAGTTTTATTTCGTAGTCTTAGAGAATATTCAATGAGCACCCGCAGTGTGGATCTGAGTCAGTTGTATGACAGCTTATTCAAGCAGCAATGTACCTAGACACATTCCATGAATGGTAATAAGATTAGAATTGATTCTTATTCATTGCAGCACTTTGACTTAGATTAAATTTACTTTCCATGTAATTTTACTTTACATGTACTTAATTAATATTTATGCTTCATGTACTTAGTAATATTTACATTTTCATGCACATTAATCAATTTGCAAAATGTGTGACTAATTTCTAATGTAAACACATATTTTCTTGGTAATCCCAACAACATTATTACTTGGTTTGCTCAATAGCATAATGCTTGGAAATCCCAGTAGCAGATACATGGGTTCAAGACATGTACAACAAGCTAGGAATAGACACTCATCACCTGTAGGCTAGTTTAGTCTTTATCTTCTTTTTGTCAATTAGTTTAAATAATTTATTTCTTTATTATCATTAGGAGTAACATAAGGCTAAAACAATATCAAGAATCATATGTTTCACTCTAGACTAAACCATATGCGATAAAGCTACCACTAGTCCAAGTGGGAAGACAACAAACTATGATTAATGCTTAACAATCTAGATGCACAACTAGTCCCATCCATAAAATTCAACTAAATCATGCCTAGACACATGTGATTCATATGCTTAGGCATAGGGGTACTCGCTACTCATCATTGGCATCATTGTCAAGGATGGTGCTAGCTATCTAGATTCGTTATATTATACACAATCAATGTAAAAGTTTTATTAATTTATCTTTTAAAAAATATTAATATTTTAAGTCAAACACATTATCAAATAGAAACATGCCTTCTTCACATAGGACTAATAACACATCGTATGATGAAAACTCTCACAGGAGAAATAATGGGATCTATACTAAAGAGAATTAGAGTGAACAACCTCAAGTAGGAGTTTTCTATGCTCATTTTGACCCTTACTACACTTAATAATTATGTTTAACTGGTGTAGACAATCCTAGAGAAGATGAAGTAAGTCCTAGACCAAGGAGGGCCTCAAGACCTAGGACCTCCTCTAAACCTAGAAAAGATAGATCAAGGGACCATGAAGGACGATATAGGAGCCAAGGCAATTCTCCTAGTTCCTCATCTTCCTCTCCCTCTTCAACATCTAGTTCTGACGAAGATGAACATAGATATAGTGATAAAGCTCCACTATGGGATCAAGATAAAGATAGAAATTGAACCCAAGGGTAAAATAAAAAACATCAAGATGAGCATTGATAAGATCATTACTATCAAACAAATAGAAATAGAGATTAACATGAAATGTCTGGTGAAGAAGATCCCTTTTTGGCCACTAGGGACATGACATAAATTAGGGAGGCAATTCAAATATCCCAAAGGGATCAAAGGGATAACCACATTAAATGTCTTAATATGGACAACATTCCTAAATTTAGGAGAGGCTATAATTCTTATCCACAACATCATTTACAAGCCTTCTATGATGTCTATGCCTTACAAAACATTGAATGTAAGTGGCAAAAGCTCAAGCTTTTTCTTGGGACATTAATAGACAAATTTGAAAGCTAGTATAGATCATTGGAATCATATTCAATCCACTGATGGTCCACAATTCTGGAACTCTTCAATGAAAAATATCAAACCTATGCAAGAGTGTCCAACTTGAGAAAACAAATCCAAGGGTGGAAGCAAGAGAATAATGAAACCTTGGATATGGCTTTAGATAGATACTATTTGCTACTACATAAATGTCTTGACCATGAATTTTGTCAAAAAGAGAAAATTTTCCACATCATAGATGGGCTTCTTAATTAAATGAGGGAGATCCTTGGGATCTATACCCAACATTGGTTATCTAAACTAAAAGCCCATCAAATAAAAATACTAATCAAGTCAGTGGCAAAAGAAGAATGATAGCTATGTAAACAAGAGAATGTAGAGGAATATAACTAGAATCCAACTCTTCAAAAGAAGAGGGTCCATATCTATGATTAGAAAAAAGAAGTAACTCTCAATGAGGTGATTTCATAACAAACGTTACTAATACAAAAGTCTACCAATGAGCTTGAAGCAAGGCTAAATAAGATGTGGGAGTTGATGAATGACAAAGTTACAACTTATGTAAAAATTATAGAGGAGAGGATAACACAAAAAGAATCAAGTAATCAAAACAAGAAGAGAAAGAAGAACTAAGACACTAGTATGAACATGTATCGACAAAAAGGAAAAATAACTATTTGTGAAGAGGCTATAGACGCAATCATAGAAGATGATGATGGATGTGACATTTGCCTATATGACCATAAAGGGCTATTGCCCAATCATGTTACATCTAAATGGGTATTGGGGTTTTGCTTTAAACCCCAAGTTCGTACAAAAGAAAATTCCTAGGAAATTACCTTTTTCATAAGGTAATTATAGACAGTCCTACAACCAACTGTAATATCCTAGTGAAACTTCTTATCAGCCTCAAAACTACTATCAACTGCAGTGGCAAAACCCATAGTCATAGGGAAGGCCATCATCAAACTAGCACTATCCTTACTGCTAGCCGAACCCATACGAATATTATGTTCAATAACATGTTTCCCCAACTGGTTTTTCTTGCTCTACCTCAAATCACTACTATCAATCTCCCAAATATCATCAACCCACAACATCTTCTATGGGATCACTAACTCACTCCTCTCACCCTCTATCATATCCTTAATATTCTCATACTTCTTCCCTCCATCACATGCCACCAAAAACACAGGAAGGTTTGGCACCATGACATCAACAAAAGAATTCCATTTGTGGTGTGAACATACACGGAAATGATAATGCTAGTAGATCTCAGTGACAACCTCAAAAACCATCCTTTATTTAGGGTAGTTTCCTTACACAAGCATAAAACTTGTAGACCTACTGGCACATCAAAACCCACACAAGGCTAATCTAGTGCAACACCCTTCCTCACAAAAATGATGTCTCTTGATCATACGCAAAAGCTAACAATCATCACCACTCCAACAAAGGATGGAAATGATAAACCTATTACTATGGAGAGACAACAACCTCCATGCATTACTACTAATGATAAAGGGTGTAGTTGGGGTCGGAATTTCAAAATATTAACACAACCCCTATATTGACCCATCATAAAGTTTAGAAAAAGTGTGTGAGCAAAAACCAGTCTATGCAGTAGCCACTAAACCAGAAGACACCTAGTGGCTTGGAAGTAAGAGTAGAAAACCATTTAAAAGATACATGGAATGAATCAATCCACTTATTAGCACTAGACTTAAGGAAATGGATCAAATAGAGAACTTAGACACAGACATCTTGCA
This sequence comes from Gnetum montanum, assembly GCA_015680685.1. Taxonomy (NCBI): domain Eukaryota; kingdom Viridiplantae; phylum Streptophyta; class Gnetopsida; order Gnetales; family Gnetaceae; genus Gnetum; species Gnetum montanum. Next base: position 10,554 of record MNCI01033457.1, read on the forward strand.
CTCTAACTATACACCAACAAAAGATATTAAACAAGGAGACCCGCGAATTAAGATAGAAAATCAAGAAGAGGAAGGAAACACATCTAGACCCCCCTAAAATGAAAATACCTTCAAGTATAGATACAAATATGTCTCCAAATGATCCAAACAAGACTAGCACCAATGTTAGATGTGCTACCATGCAATCAATTAAATTAGTAACAGTGATAGTTGGGAAATTGGTGGTGTATAACTAGGGGATTATGTGGTTCATCTCCCAAATGTGTGGCCATAAGAGTAGTCATGGAGGAGATGCTCCGTCCTAGTTCAAGAACTAATAAGTGTTTTTCACCTTTCTTGTTTTACAATTTTTTATCATTTTCCTATTTCTTCCAAAAGTCTCTGATTCTTCATATGTTTTTCATTTCTTAATATTTTTCTTTTCTTTATATTTTTCTCTTTTCTTGAGTCATTTTCTTTATACTTTATAAATTTCTTTTATGTTTTTGTTAATAATGGTGTCATTCATGATGCAAAAGTCAGCATTATGTGTTGGGTTTTTTGTGTTATGCTGTTAAGATGACTGGATAAGTAATTGTGTAAAGCAATGAGACCATCTTATCCATCCCTCTGGTTCTCTAAATAAAAAAGTCTTTTTCATGAAAGTAATTTGGTTCTTCCTTCATGAACCTAAAATCAATTAATGATCATTGTACCTTGAAGAAAGAGGGAATGACCAAGTAGGAATGGCAAAGGGTGTGACCTCAAGGGGATCTATTGGGTTCTCTTCTTGACTTCCTTCATGTGGCTTATGACTCCTCTAGGAATGTATCATCACTCCTCCATCGACCAATAAATAGGAAGTTATGTCTTTACATGATGTGGTTCCCATTTCAAAAAATATATAAAATTCAAAAAAAATAACAAAAAATAAAAAATCAATATTGAGAATTCAAAGCACACCCCTTAGACACAATAATGGGCTACAAGAACTAGTTATGGGACTGGAAAGACATATTACCCATGTCTGAAGGTGCCCCTCTAACTAAGGCCCTTCCTTCCTTCCTCTCTTTTCTTCTCTTTTTGGGGTGATGATTGTTCCTTATGGTGGTTGTGGACTCATGATGGTCAACAAGAAAGAACACATTAATGCAAGGTTACTATTAATGATATGGACTTAGTTTGAAACTTGGACGAATAGGTATGTTGATCATTTTAATCATACTTGATACAAGAACCTATTATGGACATGGTAAAGCACCTTACACCCCTATCTCTACAATTCCTTCTTATCCTCATTATTCACCTCACTACTACATGTGATTATGAGCCCAATGGTCTTCTATAGTATGGTACAATATCCCAACCAAGGTCATTGTGTGTCATTTGGAACCCAAGCATGGTCTACATTTAACATCTAGGATGCCCACGAACATCTATAGAAGTGGTTATGCAAGGGCATTATGGTAGGAGCCTACTTTGGGGAGGATCCACTTGCATAAATTTTGTTAATCATGGCTTTGAACTAACCATCACATTTTCCAAAACATCAATGACACTTTCTTTGAATTTATGCATGATTTTGGAACTACTTCTCACTAGTTTCAATTAATTTTTCCTTCTTTTCTATTTCCATATTCTTTAAATTCAAAATTTCCTAGCCATCTTGTGAATTAGACCTTTGGTTTCAATTGTTCAAAAACTTGTGTGCTTTTGGTGTTATTCTTATTAGTCATGGGGACTAAGGATATCTACTTTGAAATTTTTGAAGTTTTTTTTCTAACATCCTAATTTTGAACATTATGGTAACTAATAATAATTGATCAAAATAAGGTGAACAACTTGATGATTTTAGTTTCCTCGTAGCCTTATGCATAAGTATGTTGTCATCACCCTGCGCTTAAACATAAACTAAGGGATCCGAAAAGGGTTAATTATTAAGGAAAATTTACCAAAACTAATGTTGATCCTTTGGAGATTGTAGGTGATGCTAAAAGGGACAGCTAAGGAAGAACGTCTTTTTCCAGGCATGGAAACAAAGCCAAGAGAGGGACAATAGAGAATATGCCCATGAACAAATAGTAGCACATATAAGATAATGTCTCAAACATCACATGATTGCTAGGTCCATTGGACAATGAGAAGAAATTTTAGTCAATCCTTCAAGAATGTTTTGCATAACTAGAGAAGTGTCAATATAACAATCAAGGTTGGAAGTCTGCAACTGCTAGTGGCAACAAGAAGAATCATCTTCAATGGATTTTTGAAGGCCTCTACAAATTTTGTAACCTTTAATGTCTATTCAATACTTTTATCATTTTTTCATTTTGTATGCATCCACTTGAATAAAATTTTGTAATGCGGCATTTAAAGTCAATCAGTAGTTAACATTAGTCAATAATTCCATCATTCCTAATTTTTTGTAAAGAAAGCTTGGCCCTATCCTCTTAACTTGAGGATGAGTTTTTACTCAGTTATGGGGGTATGATGAAGCATCAGTTCACTGAGATATCGTAGATGCGATGTTGTAGATACTACATCATGCCTACATTGTAGCATCCTTGTTGATGCATCTTGCTGGCTACTACATTGTAGATGCTACATCACATCTACGATATTGTAGCTACATCGATGCATACCCACCGACACATGGGATGATGCATTGACACATACATGCATCGACACAATGTCTACCTCCACCTATAAATATGCATGATCTCGTTGCATATTTCACATCTTTTGTCAATAGAGTAGTCAAACCCTTGTAGTTTTACTCCATAGTCTTAGATAACAGTCAATGAATACCTATAGTCTGGATTTGAGTCAGTTGTATGATGTCTTATTCAAGTGGCAATGTATATGGACACATTCCATGAATGATAATAAGATCAGGATTGATTCTTATTTATTTCAACACTTTGACTTAGATTAAATTTACTTTCCATGAAATATTACTTTACATGTACTTAGTTAGTATTTACGTTTCATGTACTTAGTTAATATTTACATTTCCATGCATGTTAATCAATTGGTGGAATGAACGTGACCAATTTCTAGTGTAAACATGTATTCGCTTTGTAATCCCAACAACATTATTACTTGCTTCACATAGTAGTATGATGCTTGGTAATCCCAGCAATGGATACATGGGTTCAAGACGTGTAGGGCAAGCTAGGAATGGACACTCATCACTCATAGGCTAGTTTAGACTTTATCTTCTTGTTGTCAATTAGTTTAAATAATTGAATTTTTTTATTATCATTAGAAGTAGCATAAGGCCAAAACAACATCAAGAATCACATGCCTCACCCTGGACTAAACCATACGTGATAAAGCTACCAGTAGTCCAAGTGGGAATATATCAAACTACGATTAATGCTAAACAATCTAGATGCACAACTAGTCCTATTCATGGAATTTGACCAGATCACGCATGAATGCTTGTGATTCATATGGTTGGGCATAGGGGGTACCTATTGCTCATCAGGAGTCAAGTGCATAAAAATAAAATTTAGAAAATAGTGTGCAAACTCATGTACATGAGCATAAAGTAGTGGGTCTTTTAGTGGTGCAGGGATGCCTCTTCTAATTTCATTGTTCTTCACTAGATGTGTGTTTTATAGGTTTCGGGTTTCATGGAGATGTCTTGGAGGTCAAGGAGACATCTTATCCACTAATACCAAGAATCCAAAATCTTGAAGGGCAATTAAGGCCAAAAAATCAAATCCTAGAATTTACAATGCCTAGAAAAACAACCAAAGACAAGAATTAATGATCAAAGACATCAATTCGTTCCACGTCCCAATTGTGCATTTTATCAAACAATTCACATACAATATCTAGAAACCCTCACTAACTAAAGGACATGCATTTATGAAAGAAAATAACCACATTTAGAAACATAAGTGCATAATCCGATTGAACCCAAATTGATAGAAGTAACAATATATAGAAAATCCTTACTCAATAAATAATGGTAAGGCCCTAGATGACAAAGCTCATACAACAAACTATGTCAAACTTTTAAATGTGAAACAATAACATTGAGAGGAGAGAAACACCAAATCAAAAGAATTGACCTAGTATTCTCAACATCAACTATCTCCTATCTCACTTTGCTTAGATATTAAGTGGTATAAAAGAAACAAAACTAAGGTTCATAAAGGGATCAATCTAATTTCAAGGTCATGGGTTTCATATGTCCAACTAATAAACTTTAGTACCCCCAAACAATATATTTAACTAAGGATCACATGTTAATCTCATTTAAAAATAAAATTCATGATGTCCAATACAAAATCTAGGGGTATCACCTTTAAAATAAAAGATATATATAGGTTCTAAAAAACCTAACATCATAACTCATAGGTTACAAATTCAAATCCCAAGATGGAAAAAACTATACAAAGTAAACAATGAGGAGCTAGCCTAGTTACAAGAATCTTAATTTGAAAGCTCTAAGTCATAGGTTTGATTCTAATAAGTAATGCTTAGTTATAAAGTTCTAGTTAAACTATATATCTTGGAATGTACCTATATTACAATTATTTCAAAGTTTTAAATCCCCAAAACTATACAAAATATAAAATGTAAAACACTTACTATAAAGCATACATCCAAGCCCACAAGATCATATTAACCAAGAACATGTAACAATAATTAAACATTAGCATAATATACATAGCAAAACATATCATCACATCCATCACACTTGATGAATTGTCCCCAAAGTGTGTCAATCTTCTCAACATTAGGATGCCTAGCTAGAAAACCCAATAGGGTTAATGCATGTATGAAATTGAAATCATAACTATAAAGCACATAACTAGCATAGTTACATAATGTTGAAAATAAAAATAAAACTAAGTTTTTATTTATGTTAACTAAGGCCCTCTAGAACTATTAAACTAGTTTTAGAATTCCTTTTTGCAAAATATTTTTTTGTACATAACTTACTATAGTCTACTAGAATTGAACTTTTCACTTGGGTTTTCCAAGTTAGGGCTCTTACCACTAAGCTAACATCTCATTGTATGAATATTAAGCATATAAACATCCTCATAGTCAAGACACACATTGAATGTTATTAGCAAGCTATACGTAGTAAACATTCTAAAGTACAAGTGATCTCTACCACATATAACATAACACCAACCAATCAAGCTATCATTGAAGACATCTCAATGATGGTTCTTTGTAATTAGAAAAACATAACTATATGATATCCAATCAACACATACATGGCTTAGACCATCACACACATACCAAAGGTCAAGGGTTCTAAAATAGGTGTATTAGAATCTCTCACTATCAATCAATCTCAAGTCAAAGTAAAAGCCCATCAAGAAACCACTAGTTGTCGAAGCAAACATGAGTTGCGATTGACTCATGATTATTAAATGTAAGCTATGGCCAGGTTGCTATTAAGTCATATTTTTTGAATTATCCAAAGGTCATGACGTTGTTATGATTTTATTCTTATATTTACTGACAATCACAATCATGCCCTAGTTGCACATTCTCAATATTGATTAAATCATAATCTCTTATGTTTTTATCATTTGGATACTTGAACTAAGTTCAAGAAGTTGTGACAATGATGGTTGTTACAAACTTGATGTGTAGCAAACTCTCCACCATCAGCTTTATCTATTTATGGTTCTATCATGTCTAGCTAACTACTCTTGTAAAAGTAATGATATTGACAATATGCTAGATAATATTTTATTTTGAATAGAGCTAGTACCAAAGGAATGGTTAATTAGTTGATGGAAAATCTTTAAGTAAAGTTTCTACCTCTCTTATTACAATTAGTAAGGATTTTGCCTCAAGCCCCTAAGGGATAGAGAGATTAAATCAATGAGCAAGTCTTTGATGCTTTAAAAGTTTAAGAGTTGTATGTGAGGTAGATCTAAGATGCTAATAATGATTAATATGATTAATGAAACTTAAATTTAATTAAGTCCTATTAATTAACATGATGATTAGTAATGAGTACTCATAATAAGAATACACATTTGACACTAAGTGTAGGGTACTAATCTCCAAATTCTAGTGCTAGATTTGTGATGGTGGTATGAGTTAGTTCTATCTAATTATATAGTTTAAGTTATGGTTATGCATTGATCTAGTTATGATGATGGTTATTCAATGGATTAGCTTTAATTATGCCTTTGTATGCTAACATGTTTTTATGTAGGATGTATACCTTTGTATATCGTAGCTACATACTCCATCAACCTAACTCTTTGTGATTTATTTTCTACTTATGCTAAGCTATAAGCTAAAATGTTAGACCTTTGTAGATTTCTTTTATGTATGTATTGAACTGAGATTATACCTTTTGGTTGGTGCCCTTTTACTTTGTTCTTGTTTGTCTTTATTGTAAGTTCTTTGGCAATGTATTATGTAATTTACTCTTCCTGCTAAAGAGTACATGTGAACATGCTTCTATGATTGTTTCAATTGATGCAAACTTTGGTAATAGAAGTTGTATTCCCACCACTATTGTAATATTAATTTATATGTCCCTTAATACATTTTATGTAAAAGGATTGTTGTTACTATTTTTTTATTATTATTACTTTTACAATCCCTTAAAAGTAATTAAGGATGCTTATCATGATACCTCTTTTTTATTATTTTTTTGTAGTATTCTATCTCCCTTACACAATGCCTCCCTAATTTAAGGTAGGTTATGTGGTGTTAGTACACAAGTTTTAAGAAATTAAGGATGCCCACTTTGATACCTCTTTTTGTTATTTTTTCTATAGTATTTTGTCTCTCTTCTATAATGCTTCACTAATTTAAGGTAGGCTATGGTGGTAGAACTAACTTGGTACTAGCACAAAATTTTTAAGCAATTAAGGATGTTTAATATGGTTGTTATTTTTTTAGTAGTATTTTGTCTCTTTTACATAAAAGAATCATCACCCATAGGCTCAATGCTCATCCTACTAAGGCAAAGTCTTAGCAATGGATAAGCACAAGCCTAACCTAACCTCTTTTGAGTGGCTTTGTCTAGGCTAATGCCTTATTGGAACTGAAAACAACATAAATATAATAGTAATACCCCAAGACATAGTCAAATTAGACTTTATAACTCAACATTAAACCTACAACTTACAACTTCCAAATCAAAAGTCTTACCACTCATCAATTAAAATAAGTTATATGCCATTTTAAAAAGCATTGATAACCCATGGTAGTAAACAGACACAAAATTAGTGAAGCCTACAAATTGGATCAAGAATTCATCATGCAACAAAGCTTAACTAGATTCTATATATATATATATATATATCAATTAGTTGAGATGATTTTAAAGAAGATGATGGTAACCAAGCCCGATTACTCGACGAGGTAACAAGATAACTAAAAAAAGAATCACTCATCCCTCCTCTGTTTCTCTACCACTTACCCAATTTAGTTTTACCCTCTTGGTTAAGTTTGCTCTGTCTTTGTTTGTGCTCAAAAACACCATGAACAAACATAAATAGAGCAAAATTGACTAAGAGGGTAAAACCAAATTAGGTAAGTGGTAGAGAAACAAAGGAGGGATGAGTGATTCTGTTTTTAGTTATCTTTGTTACCTCGTCCAATAGTCGGGCTTGGTTAACATCTTCTTCTTTAAAATCATCTTGGCAAATTGATGTGTATATATATATAAGCTAGTGGAGCAGTTTCATGGGCTATGAGTAGAATTTAATTATTTGTTTTAAGTTTTTATGTTATCAATTATCATTATAAAGGACATAGTTATAAATTTTCAAGTTGTTAAAATATTAATAGAACTATTCAAAGTCTTCTCCAACCCCAGACACCTTAATGGCAACCATTGTGCTTTTAGCATATTCTTCTAATTTTAAAACCTAGCCAACATAATCATATATATTAATTATAGCATAAGCTCAAAATAAAAGTTATAATGTCCAAAACTTGATTAGCCAACCGCTGGACAAGAGAAAGAGAAAGGAGAAATGGCCTCTGCTGCAACCTTCAAGCCATAAGCTTAAAATTAAAGTTTTCAACCCTCTTCAAAACAAAAAGTTGTCCCCCTTTTGTGCCAAATCCGCATGCCCATATTTGAAAGCAAAGAAGCAACTCATTGAAGCTAAAAAATAAAGTAATGTAGCCATACCCCATTGATTTTGGGATCCATCAATCACCACATGGCTTAACACTCAAGTCTACCATGTTAAGATTCAAGGCTTGCACTATCCTTGCCAGTAGCAGCACAATCAAACAGTGTGAAAATAAATTATTCTTATTAAATTTTTTTTCCATTTCTTATTATTCTTAATTCATATAGGCTATGAGCAATAGGAACTATGTGATAAAGTGGAAATGAGTGTTTTGTAAACTTAGATGGCTTTGAAATAATCATAAGTTAAAAAATCACGCTTGATTCAGCAAATTTTGCTATATACAATTGTGTAACAACATTGAACATATTTAATAAGAACTTTGTGATGAGTTGGAAGTCAGTGAGTGTTTCGCAGGATAAGTTTAAAGTAATGTTTAAGTAGTTATGAAATAGGTTGAATCGACATGTTTCAAGAATCATGATAAATTGGCAAATCAAGCTAAATTATATTTAAAAGTTGCAAAAATATACCTAAATCTGTTGATTTCTTTCTAAAAATAAGGTTTTTTTATAAAGTCATGCTAAGTCAATTTAGGTTGGGGGCTAAAAATTTCTGATCCGGCCACTAATTGTTAAATCAGTGATTTATCGCCGAATTAGAAAACTATGGTTTAAAGGAATGTAACTATCTATCCTAAACTCCCTTAATTAATATATTAGGCTATGAGCAATAAGAACTATGTGATAAAGTGGAAATAATGAGTGTTTTACAAATTCATATGGTTTTGAAATAATCATAAATTAAAAAACCATGATAATTCAAATAAAAATCACACTTGATTCAACAAATTTTTGCTATATACAATTGTGTAATAACGTTGAACATATTTAATTTTTGCTATACACAATTGTGTAACAACTTTGAACATATTCATGGCATTTTTGAGAAATAAATCTCTTGCATAAATAATGCTCAAAAATGCCATGAACAAACAAAGACAGAGCAAACTTGACCAAGAGGGTAAAACTAAATTGGGTAAGTGGTAGAGAAACAAAGGGCTTGGTTAATATCATCTTCTTTAAATTTTACTCATAGAGGCTATGAGTAGAATTTAATTATTTTTTTAAGTTTTTATGTTATCAATTATCATTATAAAGAACATAGTTATAAATGTTGAAGTTGTTAAAATATTAATAGAACTATTTAAAGTCTTCTCCAACCCTAGACACCTTAATGGTAGCCATTGTGTTTTTAACATATTCTTCTAATTTTATAAAACCTAGCCAACATAATCATAGATACTAATTAGAAACATATGCTTAAAATAAAAGTTATAATGTCCAAAACTTGATTAGCCAACTGCAGGACGAGCAAGAGAAAGGAAAAACGACCTCTGCAACCTTCAAGCCATAAGCTTAAAATTAAAGTTTTCAACCCTCTGCAAAATTCAGATGGCTTTGAAATAATCATAAATTAAAAAGTCATGATAATTCAAATAAAAATCATGCTTGATTCAACAATTTTTTGCTATATACAATTCTGTAACAACTTTGAACATATTTAATAAGAACTTTGTGATAAGTTGGAAGTGAGTAAGTGTTTTGCAAGATTGGATAAGTTTAAAGTAATGTTTAAATATTAGGAAATAGGTCAAATTGACATGTTTCAAGAATCACGATAAATTGGCAAGTTAGGCCGAATTATATTTAAAAATTGCAAAAATATAACTAAATCTGTTGATTTCTTTCTAAAATTAAAGTTTTTTATAAAAGTCATGTTGAGTCAATTCAGGTTGGGGGCTAAAAATTTTTGTTTCAGCCACTAATTGTTAAATCACTAATTTATCACTGAATTAGAAAACTATGTTTTAAAGAAATGTAACTATCTATCATAAAGTCCCTTAATTAATATATGAGGCTGAGGAATAGGAACTATGTGATAAAGTGGAAATGAGTGTTTTGCAAATTCAGATGGCTTTGAAATAATCATAAATTAAAAAATCATGATAGTTCAAATAAAAATCACGCTTGATTCAGCAAATGTGTCATTGTAACAACTTTGAACATATTTAATTTTATTGATTTCCATCTGAAAATTGAATGAAAGTTGCTTAGAGTTTCTTTTATTATCCTTAGCAAATACTTACAATAAATAATATATTAAAGTTTCAAATTTAAAATTTAAAATAATATTTCTTAACTGATGTATAATTTAGAATCACCTCCAAGAGGTGATAAATCACAGATTCTATGATTAATTGCAGAATTCTCCATCACCATCTTGTCAAGGATTTTAAGGATGATTCGCCCATGATATAATAATAAATATTTATTATTACTATAATCGTTACTGTCACAATAATAAATATTCATTATTACTGGAACCGTTACCGTTTATAATAATAATAAATATTCATTATTACTATAACTTCACAGAGCTTAATTACAGTTGCACAGAGGGACAATAAGAGTTAATTGCATCAAAAATTCATCACGCAACACAGCTTAATTGTCTTGCATAGCCTGGACTACGCTCCTGTGGCTGTGAATGCGTAGGCGTTCTGAGTAGCAATAGATACAACAGATTACAGAGAAAACCGCAAATCGGCATGTCCCTGACAGTGCTTTAGTGTATTAGTATTTTATATTTATTTTTTCCTTTTTGCCATAACACTGACATGGAGGAAAAATCCATATTCATTGTGGGGAGGCACTATTTTGAAATTTTAACATTTTCGCGACTTGCAAACAGCATAATGCACATACATGGAAGACCAAACAAGAGCACAGGTTGCTGATTCAATACGGCTACCATTACTGTTTTTGAAAAACGAAAGAAAGGGACTTTACTGTTGTTGAAAATCACACGTGTCAACATTTATAAACTGATATATTTCTTATGGTAGAAAATAAATCATAACTTTCAGGGCAGAAGTAAAACAAACAGAGAAACGCACCAAATATATTGAAAAGAAGCAGCTGAAGGACTATGGTGACATAATATTAACATTATAGTTTGAAAATGATACGGAGGCGTTGTTGAGGAGCTTAGTTGTGTTGACAATCAGGAAACAGTAATCGTAATTCTAATTCACCGATCCGTATCGTCGTAATAAACATCAGTCTCAATGCCATAACGTCTTCCAACTGAAACAGTTTTTAATTACCTTCCAATGGAATACATGCAAGTAAGTTTAATAGAATGGAAGGCAATCTAAGATGAGGAAATATTAAATGGCCATGTATGAAAATGTTGTGAATAGAGAATGTATGTTTTTGTCCCAACAACCATGCATACAAGTTAAAGACTAATTTATCCAGGTGATAAAACATCAAAAACATCTTAACACGTCTCAGCGTCATTTTGATCTTGATGGATCACAAATTTAGACCAAGTCATACTAACCTTGACCAGAACTGTTCAAGGCAACTCACAAAAACAGTGAAATCAAACCAAACTTCACAATTAACAATAATTAACGATCTTAGAATTATGCTCATACCCAAAAGAAAATTCAACTTTAGCAAATAGAAATCTTCAAATTATTCAAATTTGAATCAATCTCAACACAGGAAATAATCAAACGTGTAATAAAATATCCCTCATCCTAATGACAGGGTGTTTAAAAAAACTGTAAATAATCGCAGTTAATAAGTATAAATCTATATTCCATTCAAAAAAATAACTGATGAATGGAAAATTTGAAAGAAGTCACTACACAGAGGATTTTGTAACTATATGTTCAGAATTTTTAAGGACTTGAACAGCCTCATTCACTCTTGAGTCTAAGGAATCTGGAGATTCCAGAAGATTTAATAATTCAGAATTGTCCATCTCTAATAGCATCCCAGTAATCTTCTGTGCTAGTTGAGGCTGTAAACAAAAAAATTGAATCAAAGATAAATTAATTTAAAATGAATTTTGTATGTAATGAATGGATCTGTAGCAATCTTGTCTCACTACCTGCCGTTGTGAAATAAGGGGTAATAATTTGGTGCCAAGCAAATTCTTTTGCTCAAATGGAGATGCCTTTGCAAGCCTACTTGTTAAGTTGTCCATGCTATCGCTGTCATTTGATTGAGCACTTGAATTTGATTCATACTGTATTATTTCTGAAGATGAGTTTGAGGCATTCATGAACCGCCCATATGACTGCATAAAAAAACCGTAAAGAGAATAAAAAATTATAAAGCATACAAATATTCTCCTCAATTCAAAGATGTATAGCAGGTGATAATGGTTATTGTTGAGGAAAACAAAAATAAGAAAGAATAAAAAATACAATAAAATATTCTCCTCAATTAAAAAGATGTACCGCACCTGATAATGGGTAGGTTCTGATGATTGCCGAAAGTACGGAACTCTGTGATTTTGGTGCATCATAAATTGCGGTTTCTGATGCCTAAACCTAGGAGTGCTTGGAGGAAGCTGTATCATAAATAAAATAATAATGGAACAAATCAGCAATAATTTATTAAAAACATTCAAGCATGAAAGTAACAATATTCTTACCAATGCAGCCGGAGTTGTTGGAAAAGTTCCTTGGTAAGATTTTCTTATAGAAGAAAGATAATTCCAACCAGAAGGCCTTGGATTCATTCTTGGATTCAATTCTCCTTGGTACATAACACCCTGAGGCATAGAAGAAAGCATTCCAGTATGTGATGGGTAATAGATGCCAGTATTATGACCAAATAGTGTGCCAACAGGAGATACTGGCTGGATTTGACTGGCAAACCGAATTGCCAATTGTAATCTTCGAACTTCTTTTGGTTGAGCATAGTTAACATAGAGTCGTTTGCTTTTGTACAAATAACCTGTACAGAATCCCACGGCATTACTGTAAAACTGATAATTGCATTGTAACACTGATCAATGCATACTGAATCCATTGTAGAGATAGAAATTAAAAGCTATAAATGGAAATCAAAATAATTATACCATTCAGGCTATTTAAAGCCTTATTTGCTTCTTCAGAATTTGAGAAGCACACAAATCCAAATCCCCTGCTCACTCCTTTACTCCTCTGATCACGCATCACTACAGCTGATGTTATATTTCCAAAACTTTCAAACAACTTCCGCAACTCATCCTCATCAATGGTGTCATGAAGATTTTTCACATACAGATTTGACTTCTGTGAAATCATAACATTTCAAGTGTGAATAAGTATATCATATCACCATCATAAATGACGGAGTAAAGTGCAACATAATTATACCGTCATAAATGAGGTTTCGGCCTAGTGGTAAGGGTCTCAGTGAATGTAAGTAAAAAGATAATTAAAACAATACAAACCTGATACTTCAAAAGTAATTCCTCACGTCTCTGTAAATATTCTTGTCGCAGTAGTTGTCTACGCTCACTTTTCTTCTGAGCTCTTCCTACATATAGCCTTTTAGAACCTATAAATTCATCATTCAGGGCAAATACAATTCAAAACAAAAACGGTAATCAAATAAACAAAAATTCAACAAAGATGACAACACAAAATAGTAGAACCGCATACCTAATTCCAAACCATTAAATTTCTCAATAGCAGCAACAGCATCTTGATGATTTTCATAATTCACAAAACCAAATCCCTTTGGCACTCCATTCTCATCTTTCATTATTGCAACATTAGATACCTTACCAACTTCAGCAAAAATAAAATGTAATTTTTCTTCTGTTATCTCATTGTCAATGTTTTTTAAATATAAATTAGTAAATTTCTGCTCCGCTGGAGTTCCTTTTCTTTCTTCCCTTCTGATAAATGGCTTAACAGAACTGTTTAAATAAAGCACATATTAAAACCATTCCGAGGGGCATAAAATTTCAAAAAAATATATAAATAAAAAAAGTTTTCATGATTTTAATGCCTACATGTCCCTGCAAGTCTTAGAAGTCTGGGATTAGAGGAAAAGCACAAAATTATGCAAATTATAGAGGAATCAAATCCATCTTATGAATCATTAAAAAAACACTTGAGTTGTGAAGCATAGCCTTAAATATGCATTAGCAGTAAGATTTATGCTACAGGTATCAACTATTCAAGAGTTATTCATGGTGATATTCATCCTATAAGTATTATAGGATAGTGTTAGTAGATACATCCTGAACAAATATTATCTTTGTGTATTCTAAAACGGGATATTGAAGATAGGCTAAAGCTTGAAAATCAGTTAAAATTTGGAATATGGAACGTAATCTCGGTGACATGACAAGAAACAATGAAACAAAAATGAAAATCCAAACAAGTAGCCTAGGAATTAAAAAATATAAATATTTAAAGCAGTTAAAAACTTACATTTCTTTTCCTTCAACAATCTGACCATCCATCTTTTCAATTGCGTCGGCAGCACATTTTTCAGAGTCAAACTGAACATAACCATGCCCCATGCTTTTCCCATTTTCCATAGCAACTTTACATGATACTATCTTTCCAAATACTTGAAATATACTATGTAACTTGGCATGATCAATTGATGCATCCAAATTCTACCCACAAACAACAACAGAAACAGTAACACATATATATTTAAAACTAAAACAGACTTATAACTTTAAACTTTAGCATTAATTTAACACATTTTGAAAAAAATTTGTTCCATATGAAAGGCGTTAAAATAAAACAACTCCAAAATCAAACTAATACCAGCAGATGAATAAAACCAATAAAATAAAATGATTAAAACAGCACATTTCAACTTTTATCACCGAATAATTCTAAATTCAAATAATATGAAACATTATATGAATACAAACAATAAAATAAGAGAGAATAAATAATAACTTTTATCACATACTAATTTCCCAATACAATCAAAAACTAACAAAATAGTAATAATTTGTAAAGACAGTTTGTCATCAAAACAGCGAAAAACGAGACTGGCAAGTGGAAATCTTCCCAAGTCTTCCAAAGCTGATTTTTGAAGGAAATAGGGAAAAGAATGGACACTGCATTATCCAAAAAAACATACTTGGAAAGAGAAAAGCTGTTATTTGTACCTTTATGAAGATATTCCCAATCCCACTTTTCCTTAAAAGTGGGTCACGGTTGGACCAGGCAATCCTGATTGGCCGGCCATGGAACACAGTATACCTTAACCGCTCCATGGCTTTCTCGGCTGCCAATACACACATTCCAAAAAAACGGCCATGTCAAATATGAGTAACAAATAAGCATCTTTAAATTTTAATAAGATCCAGGAACAACTTATAGACAAAACTGATAAACATAGCGATCTCTAAGAATAACGCCCTTTACAAACCATAAGCAATCGAAAAAAAGAGCCCCGAGTTTCGACACATATAATCCACATATGTGACAAATTTTCATTTCCATGCCAACAATTACCAATAAATTCTTGACACCAGTGAGCCAAAAATAAAAATCTCAAAACCAAAACCCACCAAGCAATGCCATTTCCAGTAAGAATCCCACATCAAGAATCACCTTAAACATTATGAAAAGAGGCAAGAAAGCAAATCCACTCGGGATCTTGATGCAAAAGAAACACCTGATTTAACAAAATTGACATACCTTCTTCAGCCTGCAAAAAATTGACGTAAGCATAACCCAGCGATTTATTGGACAATGAATCCCTGCAGACCTTAACAGACACAATCCCGTCATAATTCTTGAACAAAAACTTCAAATTCTCCTCCGTAACATCCTCCTGAAGATCGCACACATACAGCGACGCCAGTGGTGCCAGAGGAGGAGAAGCAACAGGCACAGGCACAGGCACAGGCACTGCCGAAACCGCTGCCGCCATTATTCTCGCCAAAAAGAATGAATTCAACCAAGAATTGGGTGATATACAAAACCAGGAATTTCGCAAAAAACCCGCAACGATTTCGTCGGCGAATCGCCGAAAATTTCAAAATGCAAGCAGGAATTCTCAACAATTCGTGAGAAAAACAGACAACTCTCTCTGAGTCAGTCGCTCGCTCGTTCGCTCTACTCTAGTTCTGGCTTTGGAACCATCAATACATGGAAAAGAAGGAAAAAAATCTTGGGAGTGGTTTATCGTGGGGCGTTTCTTGATTTCTCTTTTCTTGTTTACTCGGCAGAAGTGGTCCGAGCAATCCGCGCCTTGCTGTCCAAACTGATCAGACACGCAGGCAAAGGCAAGCAATGCTGTTGCTTCTGTACATGTATATGAAGAAACTCTGAAACAGGGAGTGGGGCTGGGTCGGCTCTTCGTCGTAGCCGTTGTTGGGTCAGCAAGAATTATGGTTTTGGAATGTGGGTCGCTGTTCTCTCAATCTTTGCCACCAAATTCTCAACATATTCCTGCATGTGGGTTTTGTTCCTTCTTCGCATTTCGTGTATGGAAAAACATCCGAGAGCTTCTTGTTACTTCACTTTTGCGGCTCCTCGTGCACCGCTTGTTTGTCTGCTTTTAAACAAAGATTTCATTGGGTAATTTTTAGAATTTTTTGTTCAAGAAATAAGATTGAGTATTCTGTAGGCGAGCAACCGCATAACGGCTGCTTTTACTCGCTTTGGGTGCTTGTCAAGATTTTAATTTTAGATTTTTATTTGTGAAAATAAAAACTTAGGGATAGCTAGTTTATGCTGAATGGTGACTCATTGTTATGGGTATAGTTATGGGTATAGTTTTGCATGTTTGAGCCCACAAAATTTACGTGGAAACCCAAATCGATGAAAACCACCGGCAAAAGCAAAGAGTTAATTGATTAGATCTAAGATTGAAAGTGTACTATAGCGAGAAAAAACAGCATCTCTTTAACTTTTGTAACGATTGACTCTTTTGTAACGGCCAACTTTTCAGCTTCTGTAATGGCCACCCCTTTAACTTCTATCACCCTTCAACTAACTTCTGTGACCCAATTTAGTTTTACCCTCAATGCCATGAACAAACAAAGACATAGCAAACTTGACCAAGGGTAAAACTAAATTGGATAAGTGGTAGAGAAATAGAGGTCAAAAACATCATGAACAAACAAAGACAGAGCAAACTTGACCTCAAAAGCGCCATGAACAAACAAAGATAGAGCAAACTTGACTAAGAAGGTAAAACTAAATTGGGTAAGTGGTAGAGAAACAGAGGAGGGATGAGTGATTCCGTTTTTAGTTATCTTATTACCTCATCTAGCAATTGGGCTTCGTTAACATCATCTTCTTTAAAATCATCTCGGCCAATTGATAAAGAGAGATATATATAATATCTAAGCTAGTGTTTATGTTTGCAACAAGGGACTTTTTTACCTAGATTTGTCACTTCTATATCACCACTATTTATGATGTTATTAAAATTGCATTCCATATATTTTGTCTTGCTTCTAAAGTATGTCTCGACTTATCCATTTTAGAAATAATATAGAGGATGTTCTAAGAATTTTGTATGGCAAATTCTCTTAATGGTTTGTTGATCTCGAGGATTTCTTACAAAGTTTTTACAACAAAAATTTGTTTTGCAAGAAATGATCTTAAGATGAAATATATTAATCTCTAAAACTATAGACATCATGAAGAACTCTAAAACTTTTGATTTTGTTTTACCTTGCTTTATATAAATCCCTATCAAAAGATATCACTTCACAATACATATTTCTATAGATTATTGCATTTATTTGCCCAAATAAGGATTTTACACCAATGACTCAGGCTATCCTTGAACGCTATAAAATTAATGTTTTGTATGCCAACCATTTTTTTGGATATTGTTTGCTTGTCAAACTAACTAATTCTAAAATTGTTGAGAAATCATTGAATCTTAAAGTTTTTATGGATTAGCATAATACTTTTATTACTGAAGAATGAAAAATGGATTTTGATCCCTATTCTTTTGATTACTCTAAAATACCTTGTTGGATTGAATTAGAAAATCTTCCTTTTATTTTTCAAAGTGTTGAAACTAAAATTGTTAACTGCAATGATACAATAAAAACATTACTAGATTGTGTGCAATGCACATGTTATTTTGGAAAGATTGATTTACAATAAAAGAAGACAAAATTAAAACTCAAGGCTAGTAATTAGTGTTTTTCCTTTAAAAATTACATATTATAATTTACGAGAATGTTGCAGCTATTATCATTGTGAAGGCCATGTTATTGGAATTTGTCCTATTCTTAATAAAAAACTTGTTTGAGGAAAAAAATAACAATTTTTAGAAAAAACAAATAATTGTAGTTTTCAACAAACACAAATGAAATCTTCTTCAATGAGTTTTCAATTTTTTACTAATTCTTTTAATTCTAAATAGAATTCCTCTTTTAAAAAAAAGAAATTTTCAGCAAGGACCAATAAATAAAATAATGAATTTCACTTAGTACAACATAAAAATAAGAGACCTTCAAATATTGCTTTCAATTTAAAAACCTTGAAGATATCTAATTCTCTTTATACTTCTACTACTGTTTCAAATGTTCTTTTTTTATCAAAGAATGCTTTTTCACTTATTAGTGACATGGATTGTAAGACAAATGCTTAGCCTGAAAAATCAAGGATGAGGGCTTTCTTTACCATCTCTCATTGTTAGTTTTATCAATGAATGTTTGAGATCTTTGATGAGCGGTGAGCTACCCCTACGCTCAACCATACGAATACGAGTGTTTCACGCACAATCTGGTCGAATTCCAAGGACTAAGTGCTTATGCACCTTTGTGAAACAAGGATGGATTGGTTGATCGTTGTCTTCCCAAGCTTAAGGCATATGATTTTTATAGCTTTTATGTTTTTATATCCTATGCTAATAAGGAAAGAGAGAGATAACTAGGTGACTAATTTAACTTAACAATTCATTAACTAAGTTCTAACTAATCCTAACACCAACATCCGTTCCCACTTGCCGTACACATCCTAAACTAGTGCAACACTATTGGGATTACCAATCACTAATCGTTACTGGGTTACCAAGCATTGCACGCATGCTAGAAGTGGTTGTGCTTATGTGTTTTAACGATTTGCTTAATTGATCAAAATGAATTATTGTGCTAATAATAGAAATGTAAAGTGCATAAAATAAAATAAATGCATAAAAAAATAAAATAAAATAAATGCGTAAGAAAACAAATCTCAAGTGCTGCAAGGATGAATTAAAGAGCTCGTCTTTATTGCTGTACACTAGGTGTGCTCAATACACAATGCTCGAATAAAGATCTGTCCACACTTAGACCTCCTACTGCAGGCACTTGGAAAATACTCTAACTTTCAAACATACTATAAGAGTTTCACTACTTGACTACTAAAAGACTTTCTTCCAATTGTGCACCTGGGCACTGTATTTATAGGCTTGGGAGCAACTACTCTACTAATTAGAGTAATCACTCTAATAATTAGAATAACTACTAAAGTAACCGCTAGAGTAACCACTCTAATAATTAGAGTAACTGCTCTAATAATTAGAATAACTGCTAGAGTAACCGCTCTCATCATACCCCCATGACTAAATGAAAACTCGTCATTGAGTATAGAAAAAAAGAAACAAGTTCTTTACAAAATATTGGAAAGGTATGGGATTATTAATTAACCAACAACTGACGGTGGAATGGGATGACAGACTCAACATGCCCAATGAATGGATCAATAAGCATATTACAACATTAGTATTCATGACCATTGTGATGAACACTCGTACATAAATGACATCCAAGCCTTTATTTGGTAGCTTGTAGAGAAAAAGAAAGAAAGAAAATGAAGCGTGTTGACACCAATGCTAAGCTTGTGCCTTCCGTTATTTATCCATAGCCATGCCACCAGACTTGCTCCTTTCGTAAATGCTCTAATTCCAATCCATCCTAAGTGCTTCCTCCAAGCCCAATCCATTGTTTATATGATCACCATCTGCACACACAAGTCATAAATGAGCAAGGATAAATAAGCCACAATTCAATTGATACCTTGCCTCGATATGAAGCGCATTAGCTGAGTTGTGGTTATGGCAGAAACTAGTTCGGAGATTTATTCCAGGTGACTACCCAAGGTGTAGGGGTTAGGCGAACAGTAAAATGGAGAAAATTAAAAAATTTATGCCATGGCCCCCACGACTAAGAGCGAACCTCCAATAGCTATAAGATGGAA
>MNCI01033459.1:5807-21907 GCA_015680685.1 Gnetum montanum
CCTCCCACTTAAAAATTTTAAATTTTTTAACTTATTATTATTATTTTAATCCATCTTGCCTCAACCATTGATGTGGTGGTTTAGCTGAGCATGTGTTTGGTATGGGTAAATGGTGATTTCATGTTGATTTCCATCCCTAAATTTTTGGCATTTATTTTAAAATGATAATAATAATTTCATATTATTTTAATGCATGTCTAATAAGAAACTTTAAACATTGATATCTTCTAAATCGTAAGTCTAATCAAGATGAAACTTGTACCATTGGAATTGTTTTAATGAGTACAAGCACTAGACATAGTGTTAGGGTTTAAAAATAAATTTTAATTTTCAAGATTTAAAAGGACCAAACTAGCCTATTTTGTTGAATTGACATTTCTAGGCTAACATATGGTAACTTGAGGTCTTCTAGATTACTTGAATAGTGAATTTGAATAAAACAAGATGAATTCAGGTTATGATTACTAACTTTCTTTTGAAGAAATTTAACAATGATCCTAATTAATTAACAACTATAGTATTAAGATGGGTAAGAGTTACCTAGCTCAATGTATCATTGTATTATCAATATCTCTTGTAATTAATGAATCTTGATGAGGTGTGATTAGATCTTCATCGATTAATGATATCCATGAAAGAATTTTATTGGTGGGATCTATGTCAATTTGTAGATGTTTGATCCATTGTTCATGAAATCAATAGAATGATATCTTGTAGCTTTCATAGATCATCTCAGACATATGGTGCATCCAGTGATGGTTAATGGCTTATCCTCTACTATGGTTTCATGGTTCATCATTAGTTTCTTGTTGTAGTCATCCCATGGTCTAAATGGGCCTTGGGTCGTGGTTTGCTTCGATACAATTGTGACATCTTGTCCCCGCATGTCATGGAAAATGTCAAATAGATGATATATTAGACATTATGCATATAAAGAAAATACACCAAATGCAAAATATATGTGATATTTGACATTATTTATAAAGGAAATAATAAGAAAAGTGTAGAAAGAAAAGCAAAAGAATGATTTATTAATATGGAATAACATATACAGATCATGTTGTAAGAGTGTTCCTTAAGGTTTTCTTCCTTTTGCATCTATCCCTTAAAGGCAATCCAACACTACCACCATAGTTAGGCCTATAACCCAGCTAGAAGGGATGGCCAGTCCACTTCCTATCCCACTTCAACTGGCTTCCCATGACTTGCCTATACCGTCTCTGCCACTCCATGCTAACACGACCTCTAACCCTAGGTATAAATGTCTTAGGTTAAACCCACAAAGGTTACCTTAAGAGACATGTTCATTACTACAACATAACCTTTTGGATCTTAATTACAAATACCCTTTCAGGTTTTATTAAGATAATAATAACACTTGTTATGAAAAGGCATAATCTTCATTAGGAAGTAGCATCATTTGAGAATGGGGATGTAACATTCATAAAAGATGTTTATGCAATTCGACAAAAATATATAATTGAGGTTGGAGCATGGAAAAATAAATCAAGTAGGAAAATTTTAAGAAACACTTGAGGAATCACATGGGCCTAAAAAAAAATCAATATAAAAGAAATCAAAATGAGTAAGATCAAACTAAATACTGCTCTCCAACAACTTTATGATCTTAACTAGAAATCTATCCTTAATGAAATCACTACAATTAATCAAGCAAATATAAAAATGAAAGAATTATAAATAGAGGATATGACCCAGTACATAGAGCTAGTCGATCGATGGTATGTCAATCTAGCCATTCTCATAAAAAATAGGCCTAGTAAAAAGCTAGAGAACAAGTAGCCATCATGTTTTCTTTTTATAACTGTGAGTATCAAATTCATAATGAAACCAAGAAGAATGTACACATTTAGAGTTTGAAGTTCTCAAAGAAAAATTTGTAGATCAACAAGATGTCATAGAGAACTTGGTAAAATGAATCAAATCCTACTATGATGTAAAGAAACAAGTATATATGTTCAACATTAAATGTACCAAATTGTAACATCCCCATTTCCAAATGGCATTGCTGCATAACAAAGATGGCATCTCTTCATTACTAATCTTGATATTAGTGTAAAAATAACAAAAAGGGCAAGTTGGAATTAAGACTTGAAAGGGTGTGTTGTAACAACAAACATGTTTCTTGAGGTGACCTTTGTGGGTTTGACATAAGGTATTTATACCTAGGCATTAGAGGTCATAATAGCATGGAGTTATTGATCCAGTAAAGGTGAGTAACAGAAGCTAGGTGAAGTGGGATTGGAAGAAGACTAGCCATCCCTTATGGCTAGTTGTAAGCCTAACCATAGTGGCAGTGCTAGATTTCCTCTATTGAATGAATGCTGAAGGAAGATAACCCTAAGGAACACTCAGAGCATGACCTAGATACATTATTCCACATCAATAAAGACTTTTTTTTTTCTTTTTTCTTGTACATTTTTCTTATTATTTTCATTATGCATAATGTCAAATGATATATATTTTTTACATTTGCTACATTACCTTCTTACACATAATGTCTAATATAACATATATTTTATGGTTGTTATGACATCTAGGAATGGGATGTTACACAAATAATGTAACATGATTTGTTTAAGCAAATAAAATATTTCCAAAGTTATACTCACAATAGCCAACCTATCCAAGCTTGCTTGGATAGTTAATGATTCATGGATTAATAAAGAAAAGCTCAAAGCACCTCCAAATTATTTGCACATGAAGAAAGTAGCGACTATAGTAGCAGTTCATATGTGGAAACAACTAATGTAGAAGGAGCCATCATCACTACGAATCAATTGAATCCTTGCCATCAAAGAATTTTAAAGTCCTATACAAATTAGTAAAGTAGTGATGTCTATTTAGTTTTTTATCATTTTTATAAAAGTTCATTCAAATAAATCTTGTAATATCTCACCTAGTCAGTTAGTTAGTGATTTAGCCAATCAATCAAAGTCACTTCCATAATTGTGTTGCAAACTCTTTTCCAATTTGTTTAACTTGAGGAAAAAGTTTAGTTATCTATGAGGGTATGATGAATAGTTAATGAGTCTAATGTAATATTGTAGCCTTCAATCTTATGTGGTGTCGTAGTTACAATATTGTCTTTCTCATCCTTACATATAAATAGACCCACTTACCATATTAAATGTACCTTTTTATCATATTTATAACTTGTTTTTTTGTCAGTTTATTTTTGTGTTTCAACAAATATCAATGAGTAACCATAGAATGGTTTGAAGTAGTTTTACAATGTCTTTATTCAAGTGGAATGTACCTACACACATTACATGATCAATAATAAAAATCAAGATTGTTCCTCTTCATTGTAGTTCTCTAACTTAAATTATATTTTCTTTAATTACAATTAATTTTCTTCTTATATTTAATTTTTCATGCATTTATCATAACAATTTATGTTTATATGAACATTAGTAAATTGGTGAAATAAGTACAACTAGTTTTGAGTATAACATATAATTGCTTGGTAGCCTAGTAGTGATATTGCTTGGCAATCCTAGTCTAGACAATGTGCAATAAATCAAAAATGAATTTTTATCACCATTAATCTAAAATAGGATTTATTTTATATTCGTAATTAGATTAATTACTTAATTTCTATATTTTAATTTTGTTAATTAAATATGTTGAATAATATCATTATCATATGACTCACTTGGGACTAAACCATAAACTTAGAATCATAATTATTGTCAGTGGAAAGATAGAAACATATGATCAATTATCAACTATCTAGACATCATGCTAGTTTCATTTGTGGATTATAACAAAGACATTTGCAATGCTTTTCCAACATACGGTTGGTCGTAGGGTTTACTCTAGCTGCTCAACAATTATCACATCAAAAATATAGCCTCTATAATATATCTCCCTCACATAAATCCAAACTAATTTTTAGATACTATTGATGTAGGTCTAACACATTGCTTGATGACTCTCTTCGAAAGCTTTATAGTATAGCTCAGTAAGCTTATTCTTCTATAGTATATATAATTTTGCACATCTCCTTTATTTTAATAGATGTTAACAATAATGTTCTTTCTTCATATTTTGAGCATTTCTCCATATTTCAAAATTTTGTTAAATAATTATATCATCCATGAAACTTATATTCTTCTAATTCTTTCCCTTGATATTTGGTTTGGTTTTATAGTCAACTGCTAAACTAACTTTAATTCTCCTTCTTTTTCATGGATGCTCTTAATTGACATTTGTGGAGTTATATCAATCTATTGAATACCATCTAAATTTTTTTCTTAGACTCCATTCATCTCTTGGAAAATTACTTACCTAATCATAAATATTCTAATAATGTAGCAAGCTTTATGATTGAAAGGGGGTTTCATTTATCATTTGTTTTCTATTGAATTAAGAGAGAGAGAGATTATCAACCTATAACGTCCAAACATTTTACATTGAATTTCTTAAAAAATGTGTGGTGGAAAATTTAGAAGCAAACATGCAAATTTAAGGTTATGAGCTTATGATTGTTTGGAAGAAGTTTTCAAAATAAGAAATTAGTGGCTACTTCATGACAATCTTCATAATAAATACTTACAAGTATTTAAAAAATGATGATTTTTTAAAAGATGGGTCAAGGATTTTTGGTACTCTAATGGGCTTAAATGAGTTTTCTAGAAGTTATTTACTATTAAATAAAATGATACTAAGACCTTTTTGAAATACAAAATTAAAGTTCCAAATTATTCCCTTATTGGCATTAGAATTAGAATTATGGTTTCCAATTGTAGAGTTAAGATTTTCCAGATAATCCATGGAAAAAGTCTTGTTTGAGAGGGAAATGAGCCTAGCCTATAGAGTTTGATTATGTTTTAGATAGTTCTTGGGCACAGTCCTGTGGGAAACATGGAGTAGGCTCTACAAGCCACCTAAGACATCAATCTACATGAAACATCCATTCTCCATGATTCTTGAAACCATACCTTGGTAAACATGGTTAGTATATTAAAAATAAAAATAAAAAACGTAGACCTGGGATTCCTTCCATATTTTTTCTGTAACCTGATTCTTCTCCTCAAATTTTGAAGATGGTAGTAGAATGGCATGAATTACAGCATGAAGAGACCTTACTAAAAATCTATGGAAAGTAGCTCCATTCTGTAATAGAATTTGCTTGAATTAATACAAGGAAGCACTGTTGAGTCCAAGATGGATGATGAATTTTGCCAAAACTCTATAGTAGTCGATGGGCTCCCAAATTTTCTATCAATTGTAGTTTTTCATAGAAGATTGTGTGGTTTAATTGAAAGTGTGGTGCTAGCAGTAGAGGAGCTTGCTCAAGCATCATGGGAGTACTTGGATAGGTTGGTCCAATGCTTGGTGGTTGCACATTGTAGTATGTACCTAACTTTGTTTGAGATTTTACAAATGGTAGTCATGGAGATTTTTAAGCAAGCTAAGAACCTATTCCTGGATGAATTTATGAGATGTTTTTGATTGAATAGCACGTGGGTTTTACCTTCAATCCTACTTACTTGCAAAACCATGAGTAGATGCTACAGTCCAAGACAAATTTTTTGAGCATAATGTATAAGGAGAACTATCTTTTTTTGTGAGTATGAGTGGGATGGATCACATTGGGCTTATGATGGTGAGATTGGGTGCCATAGCCATAGGTGGAGGCAATGTATGATATGGAAATAAGTAGGGTAGCATCTTGGTAAGTGGTGATGCCACATCTTGATGATGGTTTACCAATGTTGGTGAAATACAATGCCCATGCAATAGTGAGGGTGGATTTTCAGTGAGCACTACTTGAGAGGTTTTATGATGCAAATCCACAAGGTACGTGCAAGCTCATGGTGAAGAGCAACAATGTGAGTAGCAAGTGCAAGTGGCTAACACAAAGCATTGAACAACTACATCATGCCAAAGCTGCCCTATCCATCATCTTTCCTCCTTGGATTAGGATTTCAATGGTGACATGAATAGTGATATGCTTGTCTTTGAAGTAAAGGATTTTTTTTTAACTTTCTAAAAGATTTATTATGTTAAAACATTCATTCAAGGTATTGGAAAAATATTGTATAAAGATAAACTTCATAAAAAAATTAAAAAAAGAAGAAGATAAAAAAAAGGGCTAAGGAGGGATGGAATTCATGGGATAGTTATTGAACATCCTATATGAATAGGATACTTGTCAATTATAACTTTTAATATCTATGGTAGTTATAACTAATTACCATGGTGGTTGTAACTAATTTTAATATCCCATGATGTCGTAACTACCAAATAGGACACGTGGTGACTATACCTTTTTAATTTATATGGTAGTTATAACTAACTCCTATGGTGGTTGTAACTAACCTTGATCTCCCATAATGTTTATAACTAATATGAAGCCACTATAAAGGAGCTTCAAGGATAAGAATAAAAAACAGGGGGAAAATTTGGAAGAAGTATTAAAGATTACTTATAAGAATAGCTTGCTAATTGCACTATCAATTTAGCTACTTTGTTTAAATCTTGTGAGTTTTTTCTTCTCATTTTATCATCGATTTTTAGCTAATGGTTTAGATAGTACTATGCTTGGCATTTGAATTTGGGATTTTTTTATTACTCTTATAGCTCTATTTTCACACAATTCTAGACTTCTATTTAGTTTCCATGTAAGAGCTTATGTTGTCTTTTTAAAAACATCCTGAGTAACTTAATAGCAATGTCTTTATGAAATTGCATGTTTGAGTCTAGAAAATATTTGATATTTTGATTTGACTTGAAATAGCTTTAATTTTAAAGTTTTTCCTTGATGTTCAATCCTAAAATTATTAAATCTTTTCTGATGGCTCCATTGTTTGCCATACATGACAACTATTAAATAGTGAAATAATAGCTTGTATTTTGTCTTTTACAAAGAATTTTGGTAGTTCAATAGGATTTTATTTTACAAAATTTCTTGTTGTCCTTAGAGGGTTTGGACAATTTGTAACACTTTAGGTTGAATTCAAATAGCCTTATTTTGAATTTTTTCCTCATATTCAATTTATCTTGCTTACATGTTTGTCATAAAAAAAAAGAGAAGAAGAAGGAAAAAACCTGGATGGGAAAAAGAGTCAAAGCAGAGCCCCCTTGTAATATGCAGCCTAAAGTAATAGAAGCTTTGTTTATGCTCATTGGCATTGTCCTTTCTTTACTTTGCATTCTCATTGGTTTTATGCTCATGGTCTGGTCCTATTTCTCTAACATCGCTTAAAATTCTTCCTGGTTTGTGTCGCCTGGAGCAACTCTGGTGCAGTAACCAATTGTCTCTTGATTAGGTGTACCCTGATCGGGCTGTTTCAACGAAGGAGCACCATTCAAAGAACATCTTGAGAATCAGATGGGAAGTTGTCTGTAAGCTCCATCCTGAGAAGTGGCAAGGAGAAAGCATGTATTGATGTTGAGCTTTATCATCATATCATGGATTTGATGTGGCCTGCCGAGTCATCGGGATCATGTCCGAGTTTGATGTTCTTCTTGTTTGATAGTTCGACGAGGTTCCACATAACCTTGAAATGAGCACTGCGTGCGCTAGCCATGGCTTGCAGAGTCACACCCCAATCTGGTATCAGAGCCTTGTTAGATAATGATTAGTCAGATATCACTAGTCATGAAAAATGGCCCCAATGGGATTGGAATGATGATGCTGAGTGGTATGCACCCGAATGGTATCCAGAAAAGATAGCTGCAGACAACATTACTACTATAGCAGAGACTTTATTTGAAAAAAATGAAAGGTACATGAATATAAATAGTTTTTGAAGTTTATATTGGGAAGTACTAAAGCAACCTGCTGCAGAAAGGAGCATTTTGCTTTCAAGTTATTATTGGTTTATGGGTACTTGCTATGTATCCACTCCTAATCTGATGGTTAAAGAAGTTCCTAAGAAACCTCTCTTATGTTCAAAAACTTTATTAAGACTTTTCCTTGAAAATAATCCTCCATTAGACCCTCCTACCTCCAACAGACCCATTGTTGTATTCGAAATTGTAGATTTCCCTGATTTCGATTCTGATGAGTTCATAACTAATCCTACAGTCACTCAAGTTGAATCCTTTGATAAATATGGATGTGCTTATCTATATCCTAAAATTGCCTCTACATCCCATGTCATCCCTGTAATTCCTGACCTTAACCTTGATCCAAGTCCATTTGAAAAAGAAGACAAGAAATTGCTAAATCAAATTGCAATAGGATCGGTGCGAGGATTCTTCAATAGATGATGATATAGTACCAAAACGGATAATACAGAAAGTCCCACAATTTTTAATAACACCCTCTAAAAAAAAGTTTACAGCCATAGCAGAAGCAAAGAAAGCCAGACTTGCCAAAAGGAAGGTGTCGCCAGAACTTCAACATCAAATCAAACACCTCCTATCTCTACATAGTGTCCTCTTGATCCCAATCAAGATTGCAGTAGATGGTGACAAAAAATGGCGCAAATATCAAGCATTCATCTATACAGGTGCCACATTGAATTTTTGTCATAAAAATGTTTTAGAACATTGGGAAGAAAATTCAAAGCCAGTAACATTGGAAACAATGAATGGCATTAGAAGCTTGTCCCAGTTTGCATTCAATATTGAAATTTCCTTAAATGATGAGTATGTGGGAAAAAAAAATTTGTTCAAGTATCAGATAGTCGTTTTGAAATCGGTCTAGGAGAAAATTTTATGGATAGTATTGGCCCTTATACAATTGGCCCAGACATGATTGTTTATTCCTCACCTCTCCAAGATCCAAGACCAAAAATAGTAGTAGCAAGAATCCCTACCTAGATGCATAGAAATAAGCATCCACAAATGAAGCAATTCAAGAAAAGTTTAACAGTAAATGACATCATCTCACAGTATGAATTAGAAGAGATCACCAAGGAAAAATATCAGTCTGTTTAACAGATCAAGAAATCCCATATAGATTTAAATTCAGAAGAAAGTCAATTAGTTCCTTGTTTCGAGGAACTCCAAGAATGTTGCTGTGAACATCCACTAGATTTTTGGGACAAAGATAGTCTAGTCACATACATCCCAATAGTCCATAATATTCCAATACAAAGTAAAGCAATTCTAATTAATCTTGTAGACACTAAAGAAATGGGAACTCAAATCAGCGAGTTTCTGAAGAAAGGATTAATTAGACCATCATAGTCTAATTATTCTTGTGCAAGCTTTATAGTACGCAATCATGCTGAAGTCAAACGAGGTAAAGCCCGAATGTCATAAATTACATTCCCTTAAATGAAGTTACCATTGATGTCAAATGGCCTTTACCAAACAAATAAAATCTCATCCAACGAGTAGTAGTGAAGTCTAATTACAATAAGTTTGATTGTACAAGTGGTTACCATCAAATCAAGATCTCAGATGAAGATATACACAAGACAGCCTTTAGTACACTGCAAGGTTTATATGAATGGATAGTAATGTTGTTTGGGTTAAAAAATGCCCCTTCTCAGTTTCAATACAGAATGGATCAAGTATTTGGAAGGTATCATGCTTTCATTGCTAATTACATAGATGATTTTCTGGTATTTTCTGATTCAATTAAAGAACATGTTACCCATCTACTTCAATTTTCACAAATGTGCAAACAGCATGGCATTGGTTTATCCAAAGATCCCAAGAAATTCCAGATAGACAGGAAAGAAATTGAATTTCTAGGTGTGTAACTCAAGGAAGGAAAAATCTTCATGCAACCACATGTATTACAAAAAATAACTCAGTTTCCAGATATGTTAGAAAATAAGGATCAGTGTCTATGCTTTCTAGGCTATGTAAATTATGTCTCTAAGCATATAGAAAAGTTTAGTGATAAGACAACAGAGATTAGAAGATGCAAAAACCAAACACCTTTCTTGTGGACAAAGAAAGCATCCAATCAGGTGATACAGTTAAAGGCTAAATGTCAAAATCTACCCCCTCTCAATCCTATATTGAAGGGTCCCTTTGTGCTTAATACAGATGTAGGCTATGACGCTTGGGCTGCAATTTTGTTACGAAAAGGTCCAATAGGAGAAGAGATTTGTGCATATGCTTTAGGT
The DNA here is from genome assembly GCA_015680685.1 of Gnetum montanum. Classification (NCBI taxonomy): domain Eukaryota; kingdom Viridiplantae; phylum Streptophyta; class Gnetopsida; order Gnetales; family Gnetaceae; genus Gnetum; species Gnetum montanum. The sequence continues at coordinate 15,869 of MNCI01033459.1, forward strand.
GCATTTCATAAAAATGAGTTAAATTATTGGCTAGCTAAAAAGGAGATTCTTGCAGCAATCTGAGGATTAGAAAAGTTTCATATTTATTTAATTAAAGAACCATTTATTCTGCGAACTGATTCCTCTAATTTAGCAACCTTGTTACGAAGAAAGATAACTCCGTCGTCGAAGCTCCAAAGATTCGCATGGTGGCAATTTTTATTGTCACAATATAATTTTTCAGTGAAAAGAGTCCCAGGCCCAGTCAATTGTCTACTGGATGCACTTACTAGAGAACTAAAGCCATAGATTAAAATGATGCAACCAGAAGGAAGTAGCTCTTCACAAAATCCCCTACAAGATAATGAAGATTGGTTAACATGACCTTTAAATACACTAGAAGAAAGGGTTCGATGGTGTCGACTTATCACACAGTTCTTCCCATAGGATTTTTCAATGAGGGCAACAAAGATGTATCCAACCATTGATCTCTACATCAACATGGCCAGAAGGATAGACTACGTCATCAACAACCTAAGGTGGAGTCGCCTAGAGCCTCGAATGCTAAGTCATTTAGCCAAGTCAGATGTGCTCGACAACTTGTTAATTACCCACAGACAGTTGTTTCCTAATGACAATGCCTGATCTTATTTGAACCAGCTCATTGGCTTGAATGGATGGGAATCAAAATTGTGTGGATCCTTTCAATTGATCAACTTGTTCGAAGGAACAACATGGTATGAAAACGAAAAGATGGTGCCAAAGCAATTGCAACAACCTGAAGAAGTGATGTTAGCTCCCGCAACAGTCCTAGCCAAATTATCCAAGTTGATAAAAGATTGTCCCGATTATCTAAAGACACGTGGCAAGATTTGCCAAGTTCATAAAGATATCTTAAAAGCAATCCAGTAAGGATAAGGATGCTACGCCCATAGCTAGAGTCCTAATCAGTATCTATCTATAGAGTCCTAGTCAGTATCTATCTATATAGATAAACTTCAAGTCCATGGTGTGGCTTGTACACCATCTATCATAATCCACTTCATCAGTTCCCCACTCAAATACTATAAATAGATCATCCTAGGAGATGAAAAAAAAGAGAAGAAGAGGGAAAAAACCTGGATGGGAAAAAGAGTTAGAGCAGAGCCCGCTTGTAATATGCAACCTGAAGTAATAGAAGCTATGTTTATGCTCATTGACATTGTCCTTTCTTTACTTTGCATTCTCATTGGTTTTATTATCCTTTCTTTACATTGCATTCTCATTGGTTTTATGCTCATGGTCTGCTCCTATTTCTTTAACATCGCTTAAAATTTTATCTGGTTTGTGTCACTTGGAGCCACTCTGGTGCAGCAACCAATTGTCTCTTGATTAGGTGTACCCTGATCATTCTGTTTCAATGAAGGAGCACCATTCAAAGAACGTCTTGAGAATTGGCTGGGAAGTTGTCCGTAAGCTCCGTTCTGAGAAGCGCCAAGGAGAAAGCTTGTATTGACGTTGAGCTTTATTGTCATATCATGGATTTGATTTTCAAGTTCTGGTGATACCTTCCTTTTAGTAAGTCTAGCTTTCTTTGCTTCTGCTATGGTTGCAAACCTTTTTTTATAGGGTGTTATTAAAAATTATAGGACTTTCTATATTATCCGTTCTGGTACTATATCATCATCTGTTGAAGAATCCTCGTCCTATGTTCCTGCTAATGGCAACACTTCTTTGCATCCATAAGTAGAAGAAATACTTGGTTCAGCATCTACTAAAGATTTTTTTGTTTCCCATGTGTGCTCACCATATTCTGAGATGTCTAAATTTATCCATGCGTGCACTTCTTCATCAAGCTGTTCTGTGTTTAATCCATCATTGAGAGAAATATTTCAAAACCATTCATCATCATCGATATCTACATCCATGATTCCTTGCATCATATTGCTTCTTGCTATTGCAATTTGATCTTCTTCTTCTTCAGCTTTATCTAAGGATTGTTTTGAATCAGACGATGTATCTTCATCTAAATTTATGCGTTGAATAGCAAAGCATTGTTAATCTCTTTCTTGTGGATCATCTACTGGTTCCCATTCTGGATGTCCTTTGAAGAATGCTTTGATCTTTGCTCCATCTTTCCTTTTATCAGTTGGACATTCATAAGCATAGTGACCTTGCCTTTTGCATGTATAATAAGTAATTGTCCTTCTGGAGCAATTAATTCTTTTTCAGGCAAAGAACCTTTATCATCCTGGTTTAAAGGATCTTTTAGCAGTCCATTTCATCTTTGAATACCTAGGGAAACATCTTCTCTGTATGAACCTTTTCTTTGGATTTCTATGAGAAGCTCGAGCTGGAGGACCAAAAGAATCTATTTCATCTAGATTATGGCATACCTCAGCAGAAGGTAACAATTTCTGCAATGACACATTGTAGCAGGAAAATTGTAATTCTTATCGAACCATATGTACTACATCTGTGAAATAGGTAAGAGAAAAATCTATATCTTTTTCTAATGCTTTATATAATACCATCTGGCCTAATTTTGCATGCAAACTTCCCAAATATAAATAATTAATCATCTAATCTTGGTGTAAAGCTAGATGGTAAACGTCATTACCATATTCAGTACTAAATTGCTCAAAATATCTTAAATCCTGCAATTTTCTTTCACTTAAGTGCAACTTATCCTTAAATCTTAATTTTGAAGACAAATCAACTGTGAATTCTATAACAAGGGCAACATATACACCATGCATACTTGTTTGGAGTATCTGTTCCTATTGTTCGTGGGTTGCACTTTCCCACCAATGACGAATTTTTCCGGTAGCTCATGTGAAAGCACCGATGATAGTTGTTTTTTCATCTATATTCAAAATATTCATTACTATTTGGAGCTCATCAATCCATAGTCGTAATGCATGCAATACCTCTTTTGGAGATAGGTAGTCAATGTCGATTACAGGGATTTTTGATGTCGACCATTGTTGAAAAGCTAAAAAAGCTGGAGGCAGTTGCACAGGAGGTCTTTGCCATGGTCTTGTTGGTTGTCTTCTTTCCATCATTATTCTTTGTTGACATTCTTCTGATGCTAGTTTTGGAGTTTTTGGTGGAGATTTTTCTTCCTCTTTGGTTTCGAACTATGGAGGTGCACTTGTTGTAGCACGTGCTTTTCCTTTTTTCTCTTCCATAAGGGGCTTGATTTTGTCAAGTAATGCCTTATCTTGCGCATCTATCTTTGGTTCTTCTTGTTTTTGGATAGGTGCTTCTTTTGCTGGATTTGATTTTCCAAAGTGTAGATCTCATGAAATTTGAGGGTTGATGTGCTCACTTGTTTCCTTATCTTATCATCCTTACACTATTGGACAACACCTTCATACGCATCTAAATGTTGGGCCATTTCCTTTGACATCTCACTCACTTGGTCACTAACTTTGTCAACACCTGTTTCTATCAGATCCAGTTGTCCTTCTATATTGTTAATATGCTGAGAGGCATATGATGTCCAATGGACTAAATAATTTAGCTGTTTGATATCATCTTGAGCTATTCAATGAATGTTCGAGTAGATAACCGCAATCTACTCATGTTTGAGGAGGATCTTGTTGTGAGGCTGTTGTAGCATAAGCGGTGGCTGGATGCCATCTTCCACCACGAAGTAACCGTCTATCTCCATATTGATGATAACTTGTATTTTCAAAATGAAACATATGTAACCTATGTTGGAATTTGTACATAATACCTCTAGTATCATAATTGGATGAGGCTGAACTAGTGGATGGCTACATACTAGAACTAGCACCTTCTGATAACTTTTTGGGGGGTAGAATTGAGGGAATTGCTTCAAGAGTGATTACCGCTAATCGACCAAATTGTTGTATAGGATACTGACTCCATCTATATTTTGGCTTCTCATATGTCTTAAATTCTTGATCTTGAAGAAGATGTTGAATTCTTGGAAACCATTGTACATAACCTGGTGTTTGAATACTGTGACCGCATTGAATAAGATGTTGGCTTCCTTTCGAAAACTGAACTCCCCAATTCAGCTTGTGGTTCATTAGGATTGTATTAGACAATTGAAATGTTCCATGAGCAACAACAGTAGCATAGATAGAACCTGGTAATAATTCAACACCATGCACTTCTATACACAAAAAAAAAGCACTTGTTATATAATCATCAGCCAAAGCTATCTGGTAGTTTGGTTGAACCGTACATAAGGCATCAGTATCTAATTTTCCTTGGAATTGATAGATTTTGGCTTTTTCCCAAGCAACATTAGGGTCTAGAATTTTACCATCACCAATTAGTCTACTATCAAGCAAACCTACAACATATTCTACACCTATATCATAATTGAACTTAGGACTGACCATAATATCTATTTGACCAAGATGTACATAATTATGACCTTGGCTCTTCCACTTTTCAACTTCATCTTTCATGAACATGGGTAGGAAGACTGGATGGATTCCTTTTCCTTGTATGTCTAGAAGGGCTTCAGTTTGTTTTATTGAAGTAGATAACCTAGTAGAAAATGTATTTGCAAACTTTTATATTGCATCTTTGGGAATTTCTAGAAATTGGATATCCTTATGCTCTCCACTAAGAACAGACGTTTTCTTTTTCATGGCCTCTGCAAAAGGTAAGATATCTTTTTAAGCTTCAAATATTTCTCCACTTATAATATTTTTCCCTTCATGTAATTGCATACTGGAGTATCTAAGCATATGGAGTCTATGTGGGATATGTACCTCACCAGGCAGAGTTACCTAAATCATATCTTCATCATCAATGATCATATCTTCAGCTTCAGCTTCAGCATCCTAAATTTGTTGCTGGATGATCATTTGAAGGATTTGCACTTTGAACCTTCGATTTTCCTCTTGTTAAATCCATTCTTCTATTGCTTCATCATAGAATTTTTCTACAATTACTTCATCATAGACTTTTTCTACAATGTCATCAAAAACTCTCACTGATCCTGTTGCAATTTGATTTAGCAATTTCCTGTCTTCTTCTTCAAATGGACTTGGATCAAGGTTAAGGGCAGGAATTAAAGGGATGACACGGGATGTAGAGGCATTTTTAGGATATAGATAAGTGCATTCACATTTATCAAAGGATTTGACTTGAGTGACTGTAGGGTTGGTTATGAACTCATCAGAATCAGAATCAGGGAAATCCACGATTTCGAATACAACAATGGATCTGTTGGAGGTAGGAGGGTCTAATGGAGGATTATTTTCAGGGAAAAGGCTTAATACTATTTTTGAATGGAAGAGAGGTTTCTTAGGATCTTCTTTAACCATCAGATTAGGAGTGGATACATAGCAAGTACCCATAGATCAATAATAACTTGAAAGCAAAACGCTCCTTTCTACAGCAGGTTGCTTTAGTACTTTCCAATATAAACTTCCAGAACTATTTATATTCATGTACCTTTCATTTTTGTCAAACAGAGTCTCTACTATAGTAGCAATTTTGTCTGCAGTTATCTTTTCTGGATACCATTCAGGTGCATACCACTCATCATCATCATTCCAATCCCATTGGGGCCATTTTTCATGAATAGTGAGATTTGACTGATCATTATCTAACAAGGCTCTGATACCATATTGTGTGGTTTAATTGAAAGTGTGGTGCTAGCAGTAGAAGAGCTTGCTCAAGAATCATGGGAGTACTTGGATAGGTTGGTCCAATGCTTGGTGGTTGCACATTGTAGTACGTACCTAACTTTGTTTCAGATTTTGCAAATGGTAGTCATGGAGATTGTTAAGCAAGCTAAGAACCTATTCCTAGAGTGAATTTGTGAGATGTTGTTGATTGAATGGCATGTGGGTTTTACCTTCAATACTACTTACTTGCAAAACCATGAGTAGATGCTACAGTCCAAGACAAATTTTTTGAGCATAATGTACAAGGAGAACTATCCTTTTTTGTGAGTATGAGTGGGATGGATCACATTGGGCTTACGATGGTGAGATCAGGTGCCATAGCCATAGGTGGAGGCAATGTATGATATGGAAATAAGCAGGGTAGCATCTTGGTTAGTGGTTATGCCACATCTTGATGATG
>MNCI01033465.1:6490-39722 GCA_015680685.1 Gnetum montanum
AGTTGAAACGAGCCATACCCCAGATCCAGTGTAAGCTCCGCAGACCACGGGCACTGAGCACTTGGTCCTCAGGATAACCCGTCTCGATGGCTCCGTCTGTCAGGTAAGCCAGAATCCCCTGCGACGACCCCGCCAATAGGTGCTCCAAAATGGCACCGGCAACATCCCCAGTCACGTTAGACCAAATAATGATGCTGACGTTACGCAGCAAAAACTGCAGAAACTCCAGCGCCCCCTTTCGGAACCAGATGGCCTTCCCCTGCACCCTTGTGTGAGGGGGAGGAACATTGGGGACGATGGGATTTGTCCAGCACAAAACCCCAATAAGGTCTAGCACAATCAGGATGGGCTTTAGCATGATGCTGTATAAAAAAGCCAAAGCGTACATCAACATCGACATTTGCATTTACATGACTAACATGAAAAAACTCATAAAACGCACCCAGGCCGAAATCGCCCAAACCCTTGCAACAACGCAAGGTTTGTCCCTGACAACGACGATAAACGCAACCATTTCAAACCCTTGCATTAGCCCGAGGCCCATAGCTCACAATCAACATGCACGCAAACGCAAATACACCACGAAAATCAGCCATAGAAACGAAAGTAAGTATGTAAGGAATGACTAACCGATTCAACGGCGCGGGCTCTCTAACATCGATCAACGCCAGCGAAACACGGTCCAGAGTTGCTTGCATCTCGTCGATTTTGGCCAGTTTTGGGTTCTTCTTCTTGCTCTTCGGCGCCATTGTGACAATTTCAGAATTTCTTCACGGCCTAACACTTGCAAATCTTCGCAAGATTGAAAGACCTAACGCTCTGCTCTTCCTCTGCTCAATGACAGTTGCAAATTCAAATTCACGATAAACAGCAACCGGTTCTCATCGAAGAACCACTTACTTATACGCGAGGATCACCGACTTGATATCAGATTTAAGCGGAACTTTCCTGAAACGGAATCCGCAAATCTAGATATTAATGCGGCCGATATCGCACGCGCCACTGTCCAAAAAGACGTTAAACTACCACATCTTATCGCCTCGTAATCGGGTTACATTGATTACAAATTTTCTAGAATATTCAAAATTCAGTTAGCCTTCCACGTTCGGCGACATCACGTCACCTAGCTCCTAACCATTCACGCACTCGCTGGTTGTGTAGGACAGACGGAGAATGGACGCCACAGTTTCAGCACCCTTAATTTTGACAGGCCCATACGGGCACCTAATTAGACAGTTTGACGCCATGCATGTTGACCTCTCTTTAGAAAGCGTAACCATAGCTGTATCGGAGACGTCCCCAGAATGGCCAGAGCAGTCAACGCGCACGCTAGACCTAGAGGCTGGAGATATAACCGAAGACCCCCTCAGTGAGGTCCCTATCGTTACGCATAAGGACGAAACGAAAACGCTTAAAGTCAGTTCTTTGTTAGACGAAGAAACGCACAACGCAATAAAACGGGTCCTGCAAGACAACATCACCGTCTTTGCATGGTCATATGAGGATATTCCTGGGTTAGATCCTAGGTTAATTCAGCATAACATTATCTTAGATCCACAGGTTCAAGCGGTTAGGCAAAAGGCATGCAAAACCAAACCAGAGAGCGCGCTAGCAGTGCGTGATGAGATCACAAAGCTATACTAGACTGGTTTCATCCGCGCAGTCGATTACTCATACTGGGTATCTAACATTGTGGTCGTGCTAAAGAAGACCGGGAGCATACGCATATGCATAGACTTCCGGGATTTGAACAAGGCCACAATTAAGGATAACTTCCCATTGCCGAGTATCGACCAGCTAGTAGATACAACAGCTGGGCATGCGCTTCTATCCTTCATGGATGGCTTTTCAGGCTATAACCAGATTCACATTAACCCAGAACACCAGCTGACTATGATGTTCATGACACCTTGGGGCACCTTTTGCTACACCATGATGCCTTTTGGTCTGAAGAACGCCGGAGCAACGTATCAACGAGCCATGACATATATCTTCAGTGATTACCTCCTAGGGAGACTGAATGATTACGAAGACGACATAGCTGTGAAGTCTTTGAAGTCGGAAGATCATTCAGAGGACCTGGAGTTAGTCCTTAAAAGATGTTCCACACACGAGCTCCGGCTCAACCCAAAGAAGTGCGTATTCGGAGTCAAAACTAGGTGCATGCTGGGGTTTGTGGTATCGAAAACCAACATACGAGTCGACCCTGACAAGGTCAAAGCCATTGTCGAGTTAACACCTCCCACAGACCTCAAGCAATTACGCGGGTTGCAGGGATGCTTACAGTTTATACGCCGGTTCATTTCGAGGTTAACCGACAAGTTACACCCGATGCAACACTTGCTGAAAAAGGGCGTTAATTTCGAATAGACCGACAATTGCCAGCGTGCGTTTGATAGTTTAAAACAAGAACTGCAACATTTGCTGACGGTTTTCCCACCACAAAGGGATTCGCCTTTTTTCATCTATCTCGCTACTTCGGACGTGGCAATAGCAGCGTTACTTTGTCAAAAAAGGGATGATGGGTCGGAAATGCCCATTTACTACTTGAGTCACTCTCTATGTGCGTACGAGACGAGATACAACGACGTCGAGCGTAACTGCTTAGCATTAGTTTTTACGCTTAAGAAATGTAGGCATTATCTTTTTCGTAGTCAAGTTAACGTCATCTGTAAAAACAACATCCTTAGAGCCATTACGCATAGCCTATACGAGAGTAGCAAAATAGCTCACTGGAAGGCTATCACAGCAGAATTCGATCTGCACTATATTGGTCAATCATCCATGAAAGGCCAAGCGATAGCTGACGAGTTAATAACTTCACCGATTGACAATCACGCAACCATAGAGCCAGAGTTCCCGGACGAACATGTACATAGTCTAAGCCCTGTCTCAACAGGCCTCGAAGCAACGTTGTATTTCGATGGAGCTTCAACTGCCAAAGGCGGCAGTGCCGCCACGGTTCTTACGCTATCGCCTGAGGATGGACGTCTACACGCTTATCGATTGACCTTCCCTTGTACGAACAATGTGGCAGAGTACGAGGGGCTCCTCAGGGGATTACTAACTGCAGGTGAACTCGATGTTCAACACCTGGCGGTTAGGGGCGATTCGATGCTTGTCATAAATCAAATCACTGGAGTCTACGCCTGCAAGGCTGTACATTTGCAGCCTTATTGCGATCAGGCTAAAGATCTTCTGAGGCGATTTACGACCTTCGACGCCCAACACGTCCCACGGACTGACAACACGCTGGCCGACGCACTGGCCACCCTGGCTTTACACGTGCCTTCACACCTGTTTAACACCTGCCCTGCATTGATTACAGACTGCGCAGACCCTATCATTCAGATGACGCAAATCTCCTCTCTTCTCGAGGAAAGCACGCCTGAATGGTACGATAATATCAAAACTTATCTTTTACAAGGTGAGCTGCCATCTACATTAACACGCGCACAGAAAGACGCAATCCGTAAGCGGGCTAGGCAATACGTCATCATCGGAGACAGCACTCTCTGTAGACGCTCCTTTGATGGCGTGTTGCTTACCTGCGTTGACAAAGACCAAGCGCAACACATAGTCGGCGAAGTTCACGAGGGACTGTGTGGCGGCCACGTAGCACCAAGGGCTATGGTCCTAAAAATCCGACGCTTAGGATACTACTGGCCACGCATGGAAAGAGACTGCCTGACAAAGGTTAAAACTTGTGACACGTGTCAGCGTCATGCAAACCTCATCCACGTGTCGCCCACAGAATTGCATACAACGCAGATAACATGGCCATTTCAGCGATGGGGACTGGACATCATAGGACCCATCACGCCAAAATCTTCTGCAGGGCATAGCTTCATTATTACCGCTACTGAGTACTTTACGAAGTGGGTAGAAGCTGTCCCCCTGCGGAAAATCACATCCCAACAGGTTTGCCATTTTATCTTGGACAACATAGTAACCAGATTTGGTCTCCCAATGACTATTGTGACCGACAATGGGCCACAGTTTAGTAGCGCGGATACCAAATCCTTCTGTGACAACCTAGGCATTAGACAGTCTTTTTCCTCTCCCTATTACCCGCAGGCGAATGGTCAAGCTGAAGCATCAAACAAAATAGTCATCAATCTGCTCAAGAAAATGCTCGACGGCAACAAAAGGCGGTGGCACGAACAGATCCTCTATGTGCTATGGGCATACCGTACTACATGTAGGACGACTACAGATAGTACGCCCTATAGCCTGGTTTACGGATCTGAAGCAGTGTTTCCTCTCGAGTTGCAAATCCCTTCTCTGAGAATGGTCCTCTCCGCGGTTATAAATGAGGCTCAACACACCGAGTCTCGAATCACGGATCTGGATTCAGTAGAAGAGAAGCGGATTTAGGCTCTTGCTACAATTGAAAGATATCAGGACAAACAGCGCCAGAAACATCGTCACAACCTTCAACAGCACCCGATCAAGAAAGGAGATCTTGTTCTCAAGGCTATGCGTGAACCAGTAGGCAAGTTCGCTGCAAACTGGGAAGGCCCTTTCTTGGTGGTCGACGCATATGGAAACGGAGCGTTCAAATTAGCAGACGTCAACGGTGACGAATTAACAAACCCTATAAATCATGTATACTTGAAGCAGTATTTCATCTAGCAGCATCTACGGTGTCGACAGCAAGTATGGTAGTACTCGTCCACTACGACGTAAAACTGGCATTGAACGTCCGCTATGACGTAAAATTGGCACTAAACGTCCGCTATGACGTAAAACTGGCATTGACCGTCCGCTACGACGTAAAACTGGCGTGCCCTACATGCGTCCGCCACGACGTTAAACTGGCAGGTGGTAGCCGTCCGTTACAACGTAAAACTGGCAGTGTTGTACAGGTCCGCCAAGACAAAAANTGTGATCATCCTTGTACAACTGCACAACAGATGGGGTGGGTTACTGGAACAGTTCCAGCGTTGCCACCCCACCGGCATCCTACTGATTTCTTGGATAAGCTAAGAGGCATCTTACTGATTCCTCGGAGATGCCGCCATCACGCCCACTGCAGTGGTGCCACTTCTGAGAGTTCAGCCTCGCCAGTCGGAGCTCCGACGAAATCCTCATCAGCAACGGCCTCGGGAATCCTCGCCAATCATCGCTATCGGATGCCGGCCTCGCAGATTCATCTGGCCGGTTCCTTATACGGCCAGTTAGCTGCACTGTGTTTGGTGCCTTTTGGCGAAGGTATGCAGCGCCGATCGTCAGGATTGGCAGCTCCGCCCGAGTGCTCCGGCTCCTCCTTTACAGCTCATGCGTGCTATCCCACATCAAACGACGTTTGTTTCAAGCACCTCGCCTCTTGTTCATGAGCAATGGTGTCCTCTGCTTTCTTTTGTGGTTGCAGGTTACTTGCCTTGGAGGATGTCGTCCAGAGGTGCGTTCATCTGAGCGATGAAGTACAACAATGTGTTGAAATGGCTGCTCAGGTTTGCCCCACCACTCAGCTCTATGCGTCTATACCTCGCACAATCCTGGCCTCAACTCCTGTTTTCCTTCATCCCCACCACCCAGTTCCCATATGCAAAACCCTCATACGCAAGTATTCATTTGCCGCACTCACGCTAGCAGAGACATCGCAAAAAGTGATGCGCAACGCTCCTTTTGCACGCATTCCTGCAATAATTGGTAACAGAAAAACCTCAGGCTGACGTGCTACGCTCGTCTGAAAGCATTCCTGTTGACCGCGTATTTCATACCCCTACCATCCAAAACGCATTTTGCATCTTCTTCGAACCTGTTTCCAGCTATACCCCTCTGTCTCTCATACCTGCCAGTCCTTCTCTTCCATGTTGACAGGGCAACACTTGAGTAGCCATGGATGAACGCTGTTCTTGCTTTTGCCAATTCGGTGTTTCGCATTCTTTGTCGACGTCTTTCGGGTAAGCCCTCCAACCGTCAACAAAGAGGGGCCATGGAAACACCGTGAAAATTACGGGTCGGCCTCAGGCAAAGATTCGCAATTCAAGTGAGAGAGCGCATCAGCTTTGTTCCAGGACAGGTTTACGCTCTATTACACACGGCAGCGTAACGAGCGTAATAAGCTCCAAAATAGTCAAAGGCAGAGGCCAGAAAAGCACAACAATTTGACGCTTTTTTCGTGCAGCGCATGGATAACTTACCTTTACGCGTGTTACGCAGCGGTGCATATCATTGCGTATGTCATCATTAAAGCTAGGCATTGTTTACGCTTCATCACGCACAGCTGCGTAGTGAGTGTAAGTCATACATTGTTTATGCTTCATCACGCACAGCTGCGTAGCGAGCGTAAGTTACACATTTGTNTCGTATTCACAGTCTGACTTAAAATGATCATGCCAACAGGACCCGCAATATCCAGGACCCACGTCATCAGGGTTGCGCCTTTTTCACGGAGCATCGCGACCTATAAATATCTCAGTGGACAAAGATACAGAGGTTGGCAAAAATCAGAGAAAGGCAAGAGCATATTTTTGAGCACCAGAGCACTTAGCATTTTGGGGCAAAGATACAGAGAACAGCGCTTTGGCAACCGTGGACATCATCACCTTACAGCTGAAATAGAGTACAGTTCGCCTTGAGCATCGGTGACAGGAGTAATCGTTCTGCTGAAAAGACTCTATCAATCAGAAACAATTGATCGGTAGACGTCAAAGCTTGGCCCACCTTGCATCTCAGCTTTAGCCCATGAGGTAGATCGGACTTTTGTTTAGACTGCTTGCTTGTTGTTTGTGCTTGTTTCACATTCTGTAATCGAGGATTCCCCAGTGTAATTTCTCATACGAAATATACATTTGTAAGTTAAAGCGCAGATCTTGAAGCTACGAGTTTCTCTTATGTCAACCTCCTTTCATCGTGTTTAGCATTATCACCGTTGCAATCGTTTTCCCCTTGCTTTACGACCCCTCGAATTAGATCGCTTTCTTTTATGTGCTTTGCATTATTTTACTGACCCGTAAGTCCCTGTCTAATCGACAAGACCGTTCAGGGCGCCACGGATTCGCTTTCTCCAGCATAGCCCTCGCGTGGATCCGTGGCTAAAACTGTGTACGCCGGAGATTCGGTCGGTATTTTCCAGCTGCCGACGTTTTCCGTCATTACAAGCATGACCTCATATAATACTATGGATATTTCATATGTCCCTAAAAGGAAAATCTTTGGACTAGTACCAAACCTTACCTAGAGGTTCTATGTCATCCTTGGATGACTTGATAGACTGATTTCGTTAGTCACTTAAAATACAACTTCAAGCGTAATACGACATTGAACTAACTTATGAAGATGAGGCAGGGGCCACTTGAATCAATCCAAAGGTTCATTCAGAAATGGAATACAATGCTCAATGAGATATCTAAGCCTATCTCTAAAACCCACCTCTTGGCCATCTTCAAGGGAGTAGTTAATGACTTCATCAAGTCAAAGCTATACCACTTAGAACCTTGATTATTAAGCCAAGCCTTTTGACAAATCAAGAACATAGAAGAGGCTAAGAACACTATCAAAATCCAACCTTTGTGGCCTATAAGAGCTAGCACTCTAGGAGAGACAAGAATAAGACCAAAGAAGTGCAAACAACCGTGCCCATAGTAACAAAGGAGTGTAAACAAGCAGAAAGATGAAAGTTGCCACCACACAAGAAATCTTCTAACCTGTCAAAGCCCTCTACATCATATACTTCTAGCCAACCAAGAACAAACTTCGAGTGTAAGGACAGGTCAAAATATACTAAATTGTCTATGAAGCCTTTTGAGCTTTTAGAACAATTGCTTAAAGATAATTGTATTCAACATTAGCAACTTTCTAAGAAATCTTGTAAGAGGCATGATCATCTTTGCAAGATAACTAGGGACCCAATGGTAGCAACCAAAGATGATCCAAAACTACCAAAGTACTTTAGGCTTTATAGGTTTTGCCATTATCATCAACTAGCTGGTCATGATACTGATTTTTTCCTAGCCTTGAAATATGACCTCTAGAAGATGATCAACCATGAAGAGATGGTGTTGAATAAGCCCAACTCTCCAAACTCCAACAATAATTCTTACACCATCACCACACTTATAGAAACTAAAGAGTCTAGTCTTCCTAGGGAAGCATTTATCATCAAGGTATGGCCAGCTATTACTTAGCCTTAGAACCTAAAGTCAAAAGAGCCCTACATTATATGAGTACCATAACCCATGCCCCCTAAGGAGCCTTCATTATATGCATTCCCCCTTTAGTAGCATCAACATCACAATGTAAACAAAATGTTATCAATCCCTCTAAGGCTAGGAAACCATTTGTTATTAGGGTTCCTCCATCATCTACAAGAAAACTAGCAACAAATTATGAATAAAGCCCACCTATGGTGATCCGTGCTTCAACATTGTCATCATTGAACAACAAGAAGCCACCACAAGGGTGACGAAAACAACTTGTTGTCAAACCAATGACTAAGTCTACTAAAGGTAGCCAACAAAAAAAAGGCTTAGAAGCAAGTTGACCCAACGAAACCTACACCAAGATTAGCTACATTCGTAAATAAGGGCCCAAGCCACATATGTTGAAATTTAACCCAAAATTTCTAGGAATAATGGAGGAAATTAAAACTACCTAGGATGAAAGATCACATTCTAAGAGAAAAAAATTCCTTGCAATAATGGAACTAGACAAATATTTCCTTAGACAAATGAACATGTCATTGAACCTATATGACCTAATCATGACTTCTCCGACTCATAGAGATGCACTAGCTCAAATGTTGACCTCTATTCCCATGAGCAGAGACATGCCTATCAATAAAGAATCCATTCAGTCTATTATTTAGCAAACTTCACTTAAGGAAGATAAGTATCACCCCAAGCTCATCCTTCATGATGGTGAAGTAAATATTAACTCACAAAATAGGAAGTGTTATATGCTCCTCTCCTTATTACCATATTTATTAGCAAGTACAAGGTTCATTGAATCCATGTAGATGACGAGGCAACAACTAATGTGGTACCATTTACAGTTGTTTAGAAACTAGGCTTAATCAAAAACATCCAAGAAGCCTCTACCTCTATGCTTAAGTCATTTAATAGATCACAAGTAGTGGTTTGAAGTTCTATCTCCTTATATTTTGTAGCTGGAGAATAGTTTCCCACATTCACCAACTTCCTAGTGGTTGAAGAAACACTAGGTTTTAACTTGATCTTATACATTAGGAGACTTATTTGCTATATGAGGATGGTAAGATTGTGATTTGTGGGGATAACATGTGTTCACCATTTGTCAACAATGTCAACATTGACCAAGGTTTAGAGGTGGAGTTTCAAGAAGAAACTCCCAACATTCAAGCTGGGGCCAATAACAACAATAAGCCTAAAATCTCCAATTGTACAACATTAAACGATAAACAAGAACACATACTGATTGCCATATCAAACGAGAAGTATGGTGAATGTATGATTGTACAAAAGAAGTTTCTTGATCTATCGAATATTAAACAATAATCCTATAATGGACATCCTATCCTTTCTTTTAATAACAATTGTTTATTTACTTTCATAGCTTTATACCATGTTTCAATGTTTATTTTATTCATGTATTTTCTTTTAAGGTTATCTTATGCTTAGTAGAAAATTAACATGGCCTGCTAAGGTCTAAAATTGGCAAGATCATGGCTTGCTAGGGCCTAAAACTAGTGAAGCCATGGCTTGCCAAGGCCTAAAACTAATAGCTTGCTAGGACCTAAAATTGGTAATATAGCATAGTTTTTACTTCCTTTCCTTGTATTCACATGTAGCCTATTTACTTAATAACATCATTTGCAACCTTTACTCACATTGTTATGCATAGTTTGACAATTTTAATTTTATTCTATTATCTTATAGAGTTCAACTTTATGGCCTTGTCTTTTATTACTATGTTAAATGCAACCTACTAAATAAAAATATAAAACATAGAAAAATATAGAACATGAAGAAAACAATGAAAAATCTATAGCCGAATGTCCATAGCCATAGCCATAATTACACAATGTAATAAAAATAGATGATACAAAGTTTTAAGATTCATAAATGAAGTAACAAAGTTTTAAGATTCATAAATGACGTAACTAGCAACAACTAAAAGCTATAACACTTAAGATGTGATAACACATTATCAACATCTATAACTTTGATCAAACTAGGGAAGAAGGAAGGGGAGTGTTGCTGAAGCCATCATTGTCATCACCTGAGACCTATGAACAATAAAGACATGTAACCATTAGAGCATGAATTGATCTTGAAACCAAAGTATTAAAAAAAATTTGATTTTTAAACGGTATACAAGGAAACCCTCAAGTTAGGATTCAGTCACTAGTTCTTCTACGTGGTTTCCATAATTCAGATTCAATTATTTCTCTACACAAACTAATATGTATCTGAAATGCGATTTAGTGTATATAAATAACAAACACATGATTTTCTTAAAAAAAAATGCAATTGACTGGTCTGGCCTGGCTGTAAACAAGCTACAGTTCATTGACGAGTTTAATGTTGAAGCTGGGGCAGGCAGTACCAGCAGTTGTTTCCCACCCTTCTAATAATAATAATAATAATTTAAAGATAAAAAAAAAAAGGTTTTGACGCCACGCCGCGAAACCCTCTGCGCGGCAGGCGACAGGCGGTTAATCTTTTAGGAAAAGAGGTTTCACTATTATTATGCTTTGGTTCAAATGCATGGGTAAAACAAGCAACACCTGAACTGCAATCACAAATATAAGAATAATTGCACCCACGGTAGAGACGGCCACCCATGCACTGGAGCCGTACTTACCAGCCAAAACTCTGAGCCAGTACTTGATGCGTATCAGTCCCGTGGGCGACTTCCTGCCATGCCTTAAAAAATTCTGCGAACGAGCTGCGCATCTGATCAACGATGTCGTCGTCGGTGGATCATTTGTCTGGTACTGTGGCAGAGGTTTTCAACTCGCGCCACCAATGCAGCAGTTGATTACAATGATAACGCCTTCCCTACGCAGACGCCGCAAGTCATCAGAAGATGCCAAAACGCAACTGATGAGATGGATGTAGGTGCTCAAACTATTGCGCCGTGCTAATTTAGAATAGCAATTTTCCAGGATGAGCATGTTCCACAAGGCAACCACGGCCACCTCGTCGTCCAAAATAGGGCAAGGCAGCAGTAGTTTGCCGCCGAGGCCGTCGCTGTGTGAGAGCTCGTCTACGGAACTTATCGTGCCGGATCTAATGCTCCATATGGAGACGCCGCAGTTCGCAAGGGCCTGAATTCCGTTGTCGTCATCGTCATCGTCCTGGTTGTTGTCTTTCTCACGCCACATGCACACCACCAATAACAAGGGCAAACACAGCAACCCAGCTCCACCAACAGCAGCAGCAGTAGCACCAATGTAATGGCTAACTCCTTGGGCATTGCTACAATTGTCACAATGTTTGTAGCCAAATGAAACGGCCATGGCCATTCCCTATGCAGGAGTAGCGATCTTCATGTCAGCATCTGCGTTTCACTAAGCATCTCCCACAACAAGTTTAACAAGCTTTGTATAGGAACAGGAATAATCGATCCAAGTGCATGCAGCGCCCGCCTGCATGCTGGTACCAATTGAAGAGATCTTACTTACCACTCAACCTACAGCTGCGCAGGAGCATTGGAGCCTCAGCCCCAAAAACAAATCCTCGTCGTCTGTGGCTCTGCTGCCACCAAAACCTTCGCCCGCCGTCGCGCCCCACTTTCTCTGCCTCGCCTCGCTGCACCACGTTTTGCTCCCGCGCATCCATAAAACCTAGACAAGCCAAGAAATTGACATCCACCCGTTGGGAAAATTGGGTTGTGATTCTACACGCTGTGCTAGCGTGTGGGGCAGCGTGTGACACATTGGAAATTATTATTTTGACAAACATGCTGCCAATCCAAGTCCCATACGATGGGGTAACATATGGAGCAATGTGTGACACATGGTAAATTGCTATTTTAACTCACGCTTTGTGAATCCAAGTCCTACACGATGCGGTAGAGTGTGGGGAAGCATGTCATAGATGGGAAATTACTATTCTAACTTACAAGGTGAGAATCTAATTCCCACATGATGTGTGGTATAAATCGTTAAAACCCCATTATTTTAACAATTTATACCCTATTTTTGCTAATTTTAATAATTTATAGCCCATTTTATATGATTTTTGCCTATTCTAATTACAAAATGACTTCAAAATAAAAAATATTAAATTTAATTAATTAATACTATTTTGACCTTGCTTGCCTTGTTTGACGTGTTTAACCTTGTTTGCCATATTTTACTTTGTTTAAACTTTATTTTACTTCATATTTACCTTGTTTTTACTTTGCTTTTACCTCATTTTACTTTGTTTTGATCATGTTTTAACTTTGTTTGGCCATATTTTACCTCCTTGTGGCCTTATTTTACCTTGTTTTGCTAGTTTGCCCATATTTTACCTTATGTTAACATCATTTGACCCTTGTTCTACCTTGTTCCCACCTTATTTTACCTTGTTTTGCCTAAAGTGACCTTGCTTTGCTTAATAGTGATCATACCTTGCCTTGTTTAGCCTTGTCTTACTTTGTTTTAACCTTATTTGGCCTTATTTTGTTATATTATTACAAAATTTTGAGTTACTTTAACATTGTTTAACAATTGTATCATGCAGATGCTACTTGATGTGCTTATGTTGGCATGCAGTGTTAAGGTATGGAGATGAGGAAGTAATTTGACTAGCCTTTAAGCCTAACCCTTGTGGTGATGTCATTTGATTGAGTTGACCTTAAATGCCTAAGTTAAGATCCAGTAAGCCTTTTACTGTCTAGTCTTAATGTCATGTAATGGCCTAACTACCCTTGACCTTAAAGCCATAAACATAATAGAGGATTCCTTGATCAAATTCCCCATTTCAAACCACAATAGTGAGGAGAGAACCCTAAAACCAAGTTCCTCACTAGATCCTTAGTTTGCCCAAGACATCATCAAATCCCTACAAGGCAACATTAAAGCTTTCACATGGCCTTAATTACATCCAATGTTAATGTGTTTACTTTTGGTGTTGTTTGCCTTTGTTTATAGGTTTTGACAAATGAATGGTATCCACAACTCCTATGGCCTACAAAATGCAAGCCTACATGACCTCTTATCTCTTTTGGCATCTCAATAACATTGCAAATTTTGTATAAATCTATTAAACAAGACATATATTTTTCATGTCCTACTGGTTGGAATTAATGGTGACATATATTTGCCTATTGTCTCACATGGCCTTATGCAATCTCTTGTAATCATATGTATTCTTTGACTTATTTTCTTGTCCTCTTGGAGTTGTTCTTGTAGGATGAGCCTCAAGCCATGACAAAGGTATGATTCATCGTAATGATGAGTTACCATGTGATCTTGGTACACGAGATTTGGTTGGCTTGTTCATTCTTGTTGACAATGCTTGCCTTACATCATCTTTGATACCCCTCTTAAGACATAACCTCGTAGCCAAACTGTAGCCCTCCTTGCCTTGCTAACAACAAAAACCTATGTTTTAGATTCACATACCATGGCTATGTGACAACCTTGACATGCCTAGTCATTAAGTTTACTAAATGTCATGCACCTCATTCAATGAGAAAACAAAAGTTCATCCTTGGCAATGAAGCCTAATGAAGGTTTTACCCTCAAGAAAAATAGGAGAAAAATGCCAAGAAAGAAAAAGGACCAATGTAGCCTAAATTTAAGCAAGTTAATGGCTCCCTCTCTCAAAAAATGGAAAGAGCCAAGTGGTCAAAAAAGCCTATTACAAAGTGTTGGTTCCTCCAAACATCATTGAGCAACTAGCAGTCCAAGCATGAAGCATGAAGATCTCTTTGATTAGCAAACATGTGACCACCATGCCATAGCCATGATGTCAACACATTAAGAATTCCTTGTTAGCCCACATGACCATTCTTAGATAACCCATGTAGCCAACATCACGTCCCAAACTCTCAACATCCTATTATAACCTTATTTCACAATTGTGAGCACTCTTTGGAATGATTTGACAGCTATAGAATCAAGTATGACAAGGGAGCCTTGGTGATGAGCCTACTACGATGTTTCATGTTCTTTATTGATGTCTCTTAGGTCAATCCTCAAAACATCAACAAATAGGGGCCAATGAAGTATCTCAAGAAAATTTAATATGAGCAATAAGAAGCTTGATAACCAAAATTTGCAATGTAATTTAATTGAAATTCAAAGGTAAAAATAATTACCTTATTTTCCTATAAAATTTTTTTACCTTGTGACCTTGTTTTGGCAAAAATTTGGGCATTGTTAACAGGTAAAAGTGAGGTTTGTAGCCCACACATCGTAAATACCATTTATGTTAGCGTGTGAAGGCCAAAGTACTTCATACACTACAAATAATTGGCCCTTTTAGCCCACACACTGTAAATTATATTTTCCCACTATGTAAAGGCCAAAATGCCTTATACACTGCCAAAAATTACCCCTTTTGTCCCACACACTACACATTCTAGCCCCACACATTATGGCAACATGTGGAATAGTGTGTGGCACTTGGGCCTTTGGCCCATACGCTACACTTTTGGCATAAAACCACTTCTAATGCTTCAAAACTATAATGAATTCCAACACAATAAACTTAAAGCCTATTTATACTAGATCGAGCATCATTTCTATAATCTTTTGGCAAAAAAATTGCAACACACTTATAGCTAAGAGATCACATAGTAGCAATAAATCTTTTGCAATGATAAAATAGGAGCTTTTGTAGCCTTTTACAACCGTTAGTGTAGATCAGATAAGAGATTAGCATAGATTAAATGCAGAACACATCCTATCATCTACGCCACACTCCAAGGATATTTTATGCATTTTTAGGCTTCTAAAGCTTGCTAATCTATATCTTCTTAATCCCTTCTTGTCAAAATTTTCTCAATATTTAATATAAAGTTTGGAATGTTTTCTTGTTTCACCATATTTTCTCACTCTATGTTACCATTTCTATGCTGCATTTTGCATGTACACATTTTTCTTTATCTATATTTTACAATGCTTACTAATAGATTTTTTTTCAAGTCCCTAAGTGATTGACAAGACCATTTAGGATGCTCCAGATAATTTTTGAGACTCATTGATCTATGAGTCAAACTGTTCCACACAAGATCTTTTGGTTTTCCAACATCAAAATTTCTTGACTCTACAAATGAGAAGGTTATCTTACTTGCTTCCGCATAGGCTTCTTACAAGACCTTTTCCTAACTACTATTGTTGTTGCTATTTATTTCTTAGCCATGAGGCTACATCATTACCTTGCAAGTAGAGACTAATACTTAACCACATCTTTTGGATCACCGTAATGTAAAACTACCAAGTTAGGTGATGCATTGTTTCTATATCTCAATGATGTGTTCCATTCTTCCACATGGGCAACCATTGGGCTAGCCAAATGATGGTTGCATTGCAAGGGAGTGTAGGGTAGTAGTATTTGGCTAGTTGACAAGTGACAGTGCCATTGTGTTGTTGCATCTCATCTCATATCATTTCATTTTCAAAAGGTGTGTAGGAGGACGTCCAAATGTCCAAATTACACACAAAGGTAGGTGCTAGCACCATGGCAATGAAGCCCATCTAGTTGGTGTGCAAGCTCCAAAGCTTACTATTTGGTGCATAAGGGTTCTAGAAGAAGCTTGCTACCATAATATTTGGAGTAGGGATTGAAATCAAAGACATCAAGGATGCCAAACTTGGCAATTCGCACAAAAAATAATTGATTAGTATCAAATTCTTCAATACCCACCTATTATTAAAATGATTATTTTTAAACATTATTAAAGTATAAATAAGATATTTCTCTTTATATTAAGGGGGCACCCAAGGGATTCAATACCTAAGGGGAATGCTCAGAATCGATACCCAAGCAAACCCACATCAAGTTAAAGTTAATTTTTCCTCAAAAATCATTAAGAGTGGATTTGTTGAGCCTTACTGCATTGTGAAGATAGTAAGGCAGAACTGTAGATCAAGTAAAGTCTCCCTTGTGATCCTTGAGATCTCTATTTGTATTTATGATTTCAATTTTATTTAATCATTAATTTTTATTCTTGAACTTAAGATTAGAAGTTAGGATGAAAATTCATGTTTTTACTTATGAGTGACAGTCATAAGTGTGGAATTTGATTGGATTCAATTATAATTATTTTATGTTTTGATGATCTTTTAACTTTGAACCATTTCCTATATGGATATGACTCATAGGTCAATCGAAAACAGGGTGACAATTTATGCATCAAAGATAATTATTCAAGTAAGCTAGCATTGAATTTTGGCTGGCTCGTCAATTTGGCACCGTTGTCGAGGAGGCCAACAAAGTCAATCTTCATCAAGGGCTTAGTATATTTTATTTTTATTTATTTTTAAAATTTAAATTGAATCTTCATATATTATTTCTATTTCATTTCATTTTCTATTATTTTGTAGTATTAGAAATGGTCTCCCTTAATTGTTTTGCTTGTAAGAAGAAAAAATAAAAAAAATTAAGAATAAGAAAAAAGTATAGTCCCAAGAACTAGTCTTCTTAATTCATAAAATTGAGGAAGGTTATAACATATTTTTAATTAATGTATTAATTACAAGAACAATTAACTCAATTTGCAAAATTTTAGAATTACTTGCCCATGAATGTGTTAAGAAGGAGTGTTTGTTAAATGAAATTAACCAAGAAACCAAAAACTCCACCATAAATACCACAAATTATTATAAATTTTAATCACATATCATATTATATAGAGTAAAAATAATTAAGGAAAAACCAATAGTCTACAAATTTTACCTTGAAAAATGTAGAGAGCAATAGGAAATTCCATTGCTACTTGGGACTATAAAGAATTCGGTAGCATCTTGTTTGGAATGCAAGGGAGAAGGAAAACTCCTCATACCTTGAAATAGGTAGGTTTAAATCCAAAATCCAAATAAGGGTGAGCCTTAGATTAATAAGTGTCTTACACATAATAATTTTCATGTTTTTTAGATAATATTCTTTAAGTACAATGTTCATAAGTCAAGGTGGTTAAATAGCTTAGTTTAGGGTAATGCTTATTAGTGTTTGATTTCTATTAAATACCTACTTGGATGAGTCACTACAGTGGAAGGGTGTGTTATATTAGACCTAGTTTCTCTAGTGGTAAAGGCATCTATCAATATCAAGTAAGATCAATGCCATGTAAGCAACCCTTATAAAATGAATTTGGCTTTCACCAAAACCTCATGATTGAAGCTGGTAAAATATTAAATTTCTTGAGAAAAAAATAAAAAGAAAAGAAAAGAAATAAAGAAAAAGAAAAAGGAAGAAAAGAAAAAAAGAAGAAGAAAAGAAAGATGATCCCACAAAAACCTTCAAGCATGAGCTGAGCCACACTCCCACAAGAATCATATAGTTGAGGCAATGCTCCAAGCTCATAATTTCAAGCATCCCACAAGAACCACATTATATAAGTAAAGTGTTTAAAAATTAGACAATGATTACCAATTAAATAATGATGCCACTACCTTAGAACTAGGGTATAACACTAGCAGCAAAGGAGTGCCTCCTCCATAGTTGGTATCTTAATAAACACCTTCACTTCTAATCATTCCTCTTACTTTGTTATTTAGTTACTTTGCTTTTGCTTCTTTGTACTTCTTAGATTATTGTTTTATTTTTAGTTTTGTTTTAACCTAGTTTTTACCTTTTTCTATTCCCTTTTTTCATTTTTGAGTTATCTTCCTATTTCTCTTTTGCATGGTTATGCATGGGCTTTCTTTGTGTTTCCCATCATGTCTTCCATAAGCATTAGTGGTTGAGATAACTACTATGGTGGTCAATGCTGGATACTAACACTTATTCATCCATCTCCTTTTGTACCCTCTTAGCCATTTGGATATATATAACCCATGGAAATTCTTGCTTTTGGTATATCTTTTGATAATGTTTCCTTTTAATTATTTATATTTACTAATTAACCTAGGTATGTTACATACCTTAGTTTAATTGGGGTGGGGGGGATGGGATGGCCAATTAACAAAGGATATGATAGTAGGGTATAACCATCTTGGAAGCTAAGCCAAGAACAAGTTAGGGAATGACATAGATGTGAGTAATGCATCTCAAATCCTTAAATCATAGGAAAGGTTTAGACCTTGAGTTTATAAGGTATTCTTGCACCTAACAAAGTAAACCTTGTGAGGTGATGTTAAGCCCAATTAATCCTAGGTAGGGCCTTCCTAACTAAGTTATATGTGGACTCATATCCATTAATAAGAATTTATGATTAATAGAGGAATAGACATATGTACATAATTAGTAAATAAATATTTGGACATTTGGACAATGGCAAAGTTTAATTTTTTTTTATTATTTTATGATGTTGTATAATGAATGTTAATGATCTTTTTCTTGTTAAATGTATATATGTTTTTAATATATTAAATTTTGGATAGCCTAAAAAAATATCTTGGAATAGTATTAGAATAATTTTATTTTGTTTATAGCTACACATCTATGAATGTTTTTTTTAACCTTATTTTTGCCTTTATGGCCAAGCACTAGCCAAAGGATAATCAAGGGCTATGTTAAACCAAAAATTGATTTCATTTTAAAATAAGAAATCTTGTCAAAATTCATGCATTTCATTTGACTTGATTGTATTACATATAATTAATTGTTTGGTTGGGGTTTAATTAATTTTTTTTAGTTTATTATATTGTAGGTTATAATTGATATAATTATAATGTGATTATGATTATATATATTATATAACCATTATACATCAACTATATAAACATTATAATTAAGGTAGCAGTTGTTCTTGAACTATTTTAACTCCCAAGAAATCTCCAGCTAGCAACAAAACTGTGAATTATATGCACCATCATCTGTTCTTGGATTTCTTGCTCATTGTAGTTGGAAAAGGGATTCAGCCATATCCATGTTTGTGGTTGACTGAAACTATCCCTACACATGCACCAATTACAAAAATCTCATAGATGAAATAGTGAAACACGATATCAAGCAGTTTGTAATACTATTTCACTGGGATCTTTCATAGGCACTTGAAGACATGTACAAGGGATTCCTTGGCCCTAAAATTGTTAAGTATTTCAAGGAGTCTATAGAGTTGTGTTTCATGGAATTTGGAGATTGAGTAAAACATTGGATCACAACCAATGATCCACTCACGTATGCTTCACATGCCTACTCATGGGGTGTACATGTCCCTAGACAGTGCTCTAAGTCTTAGGGAAACTGCACCAAGGGCAACTCAAGCATGGAACCATATGTTGTTACTCATCATATGTTACTAGTCCATGTAGCTATCATTGATGTTTATGGAAAAAAATTTTAGAGTTTGCACAAGGGCTCCATCAGCAATACTCTTAACACTAACTGGATGGTTCCTTACACAAACTCCACCAGAGACATCATAGCCAGTTTCAGAGCCCTGCACTTTAACTTTGGATGGTTTATGAATCCATTAAGTAAGGGTGACTATCCTATGAGTATGTGAGCTTTGGCAAGTGTTGAGGTCAACCTCATCCATGCTAGGCATGGCACCATGATCAACAAACATGTGGACCATTATAATTGCAAAGTAGTTAAAATGCACAACTAATTCATAGGAATTAAACTAATGGTATATTGATTTTATTTAAAAATAAAAATATATGCAATCAAGGTCCCCAACCACACCTAAAAGAAAATTATGAATTTCAGCTTGTTCACTTTCTAAACTTCCTCCACATGGTAAGACAAAGTCAAGGTAGAGAGTCATTCACAAAAAAAAAAAAAGAAAAAAGAAAAAAAGAAAAAAAAAATGAAACCTACACTATATGGACTATAATTTTCAATTCAATTTTTTCATTATGGATAGAAAAATAGAGATATAGGGGTTTTATTTTAGCTCTTCATAATTTTATTAGATTTCATATTTAAAAAAGTGCTTAGACTTTGATGGGTTGCGATATCACATCCGCTGCGATATTGCGTACATGATATCGTAGCTCATCACCAAATCTATAAATAAGAGGTGACTCTCCCTTGTTTCTCAATCTAGATCTAGACCTTAGCAAAACTATGGTAGTTTTACCTCTCCAGAGATAGAATAATTTCCATGTGCCCGCAGTTGGAGTCTCAAAGTGAACAAATCTTTATTCGAGCAAATATTGTACCTGAGCACAACTTTGTGTGCAGAAATAAAGACAAAATTTTGGATAAACCTTGTAGTGCATGGACTAACCTAAATAGGAATTTAATTATTGTTATTTATTTTTCATTATTTAAATGCTTTATTAGTTAATAAAGATTGAGCAGTTCCTAAAATGATCCTTCGTGATCTTGCACAGATAGACATGATGCAGCTATATGTTGAATATGTTGTGTGTGATTACAACACAAGGGATTACCATCCCACAGTAGTGCAACATTTAAGGGACTCACAATAGGAGAGCCACCATACATCGTTGAAGGGCAAAGGACCCCACAATGCTTCGCCTATCATAAGAGAAATTAAGAGTGGTGAACCTATCTCAATAGACTCTCCACTAAATGATGTTCCCCCTCCTAATGATAGTGAGGAGGTAGGGTATCAGAACCTTTACTCCACGATACACAACCCTGGTTTTGATTCCCACGGACACCAAGTGTTCAATGAGGGAAGACAAACATAAGATAAGACGAGCATTCTGATTGTCATCACGATTAGGGTTGAGACCATCGAAGAGAAGGCAAGGAACATCGTCATGGTGATGGTTCCCCTTCCTCTTCCCATTCATCGCATCATTCACCCTCTCCTTCCACATCAGGATGTAGTCACCAAGAGCCCAACCGTGAGGATAGGGGTAAGGATAAGCAAAATGAGAAACCTCAACGAGAGAGTCGAGAGCAAGGACAAGGGCATTCTAGAGAGTCAAGGCATAGAAGGAAAAGTAGGGAACCACGTAGGCATCATAGACGTCATGAGAGAGATGATCATGATGAGCCCCTACTTGCAACCTAGAGTATGTGAGAAATTATGGAGGCAGCTAGAATACCTACAAGGCACCAAAAAGATAGCCGGATCAAGAGAATAGACATTAATAATATCCCACGATTTGAGAGGGGATACAATGCTGACCCACAAAACCATTTACAAGCATTCCACAATGCCTGTGCCTTGCAGAACATCGAAAATGAGTGGTAGAAGTTAAAGTTGTTTCCTAGGACACTCATAAAAGAAGCAGAGAGTTGGTGCTGGTCCTTAGAATCAGAAACCATTAGAAGGTGGAGTACGATGCTAGAGTTGTTTAACAATAAATACCAAATGTACTCCAGAGTGTCCAACTTGTGTAAGCAGATCCAAGGATGGAAGCAGGGTAATCACAAACCCTTGGATGCTACCATGGGCTGATATTATGCACTGCTACATCATTGCTTGGGCCATGGTTATGCACAACAAGATTAACTTTGCCATCTCGTAGATGGGCTAAGACATGAAACTAGGAGAACCCTTGGGACATATGCCCAAGGGAGATTATCTGAACTTAGATCCCATGAAGTTCATAGATTGTTGGAGCAAGTAGTTAAAGAAGAAGGGGAGCTACAGAAAAGAGAAAGCATGGAAGAGTACAAACGCAATCCTTCCCTTCGAAAGAGGGAAGTGAGATTTTGTGATGCAGAGGATGAGTCACCACTCAAAGGGTTGGTGAATAAAAAAACCTTGCCGCTTTAGAAATTAACAATGAAAGTGGCAACTAAGGTAGATCAAATACAAGACTCCTTAGATAGTAGACTTGAACTTGTCCTAAAAATCGTAGAGGAGTCTAAGGAACGAAGTAGTGACCATGATAAGAAAAAGAAGAAAGATTCAGACCATGCACGTAACAAGGGTAAGGGAAAAATGACTATCGCTGATGAGGTTGTGGATTTAGATACAAAAAATGATGGTGGATGTGAGATCTGCCAATATGACCATCCTAAGGGATGTTGCCCAATAATCTCACATCTATAAGAGTCTAGGGTGTATGCACTTAACCCAAGACTTAACAAATGGCAAGCACCCCGAAGGTTATCTTATCCCCAAGGTAACCTGAGGTAGTTCCACCAATCATTAACATATTATCCAAGTGGAACTTCGCCACAACCTATCAGGCAACACCAGCAGTGGCAACACCCACGGTCATGGGGGATGCCACTACCTAGGCAACAATACCCTTACCAGCAACTAGACCTGTATGGCTATTACGTGCAGTAGCCGGTTTCTCCAAGTGACTCTATGGGTCACACAACCCCACAACATCACTATCAAGTTCGGGAGTATTTTAGGACTCCTTCTCCTCTAGGAGACACAACACATGCATACTATCCTACAAATCCATCTGCATCTTTTACACCGATAGTTCCAATGTGACCCACTTCAACAATGGAAGGGGAACTCCCCACTCAACCATAGCAACATAATGCTATGAGAGCTGTAAAACTTTAACTCACTGCTGGTTCTGACAACCGCACGAAGAGAAGATCTTTCTTCAGAACCAAAAGCCCAAATAAGCTCTCACAACCACAAGTGGTTGGCTCTATGACCACTCCATCAAGAAAGGCTTCGGAGCTCCCTTCAAACCAACAACAGAGCTTAATGCATACGGTTATGTTAACACATACCGTTACTGACTGGATCAAGGTGGGCCATCTTCCCAAGAAATTCTCTAATCCTGGAAGCCTCCTAATCTATCTCCAAGTCACTGGGAATGAACCACATAAGGCTTTTCTTAACTCAGGTTCCGAAGTTAACTTAATCTCACGAGAAATGTATAAATCCTGGAACCTTCCTCCACTCAAGAAGAGAAATATTCAACTAGAGCTAGCTAACCAGTCCATCATCATTCCCTTGGGATTAGTGAAGGACATCATTACCCAGATGATTTCCTAGTGATAGAAGTCAACAGTAATAAAGGGGGCTTCCCAATTATAATGGGGAGGGCATGGCTCAGCACAATCAACGTGTGCCTAGGAATCCGTGATCTTTCCTTGGAAATATCTAAGGAAAACATTTACAGAAATATCGAGAACAAGAAAGTTCCATGCATCACATATAGTGACTTAGAGGGTGATGACATTGAGGAATGCTCAGCATCTCCTACATGCAACTGGTGTGCCTAAGAAACTCAAATGCAAAGGTGCCTATATGTAGCAACCACACAACAAGAGAACACCCAGTGGTTGATAGCTAATCAAGAGATCAACCCACCAACATGCATGGAATGAACTGGGGAAACAACTTGCACCCACAACGAAAGCATAGATACATTAGAGTATGAGCGTCGCCAACTTCCAACCCTTAACTTGAGAACACCAATTGGGAGGAGTTGGACACTTTTAAGAAATTCAAATAGGCGCTTGCTATTTTGGATCTCTCCCTTTCAATTCAGTCATGAGGGAGATGGCCACCTATGCTAATCAATTGAGGCCCTCAATTCTTTTAAGTTTTTGTTTTACACATTTTTGTTTTGCACATTTTTGTTTTACAAATCTCTTTAACTTTTCTTGTTTTTTTTGTTTTACAACATCGTTTATACTTTTCATTTCTTTATGTGTGTGTGTCTTATCCATTTTGTTAAGTTTTTCATCCAATAAGTGATATTAAATGATGGTATGAACTATTTTCTATTGATTACTAATGTTTGGTTTTTACCTTTAAGTTTATGATGTTGATAATAAGGTATGGTTCTTTTGATATAGCAAGCAATGAGTTCACTTCATCCATACACCCATAAATTTCTATGGTCTCTCTCGGCTTGGAAATGTACAGTCCCTTTCCAAATAAGAACTATCAATGAATCAATGACTGGGTAATTCTTAAACTAAGGAAGGACTGAAGGATTGAAAATGGTGCGACTTCAAAGGAACTTGATGCATTTGTGTTGGCATTGTCTTGGGTGCTTGAATGTTTTCTTCTTGAGTTTTCCTTCCCATTCCAACATTGCCCATTATTGGGAAGCTGAGCTAATAAAAATAACAAAGTCTTTGCATGGTGTGGTTCTCACGTATAAACACATAAAACTAAAAAAAAAATAGTGAGAATTCAAAGCACACCCCTTAGACAAAATAATCACTTGGGCTACAAGCACTGGTTATGCAACTAAATAAAAATTTTCCCTCTAACTAAGGCCCTTCCTCACTTCCTATGTCCTCTTTCACTTTGTCGGCATGTTGGTGGCTCTTTGGGTGTTGCATTCTTGTTACTTCAAGTGGATGGATTGGCCGAATGCATTAATGCGAAGTCACTGGATATGGTTTTTTTGAGGCTGGACTTGGAATGGGATCTACTAAGTCACATTAACCATGAAATACACAAGGGCTATACACCACCTTGTTCTTGGAATTCCATTCCATTCTCTTCTTTCCATCCTTCTCTCCATTGTTCATCTCATTGCCGGTTGTATCATTAGTGTATATTTTAGTTGACGCATTATTTTCTTTTTGGTAAATTCTTGTGGTTAAGACTTTAAATTTTGTTTCCAAATGACATTCCTAGAGCCTATGGACTCTTTGAATGTGGGATTGTTAGGGCATTAAGGGCATGAGCTTGCTTTGGGGAGAACCCACTGGCATTCCTATTTGGTGCATCAGTTAAATTCTTTCCCTTAACATTTTTTGCAATCAACTTTATTTTGTTCATTTCCATCTTGACATCCATCTCATCAACGTTAACGTTGTCTCTTTTTCTCCATCTTCCTTATTCCTTTAATTTTTTTCATTCTATCGCTACCGAAGGTTCGCTCTTAGTTATGGGGGTCCTGACCCAATTTTTTCGATTTTCTCCTAACCCCTACACCTTCGATAGTCAGCACTATTATATCTCCATACCTGTATCAGCCATACCACAACTCAGCCAGTGGACCTTTCATCAAACTAAGGTATCAACTACATTGTGATTCATTTACCCTTACTAATATAAAGACTATGTTGTGTGTGCAGATGGGAATCATACAACAATGGATTGGATCTGGAGGGAACACTTGGAATGGATCGGTGTTGAAGTAGCTATGCAAGGAATGAGATGGATGGCGTGCTTATGGATGGACAACAAAAGGCACAATCTTGGCATTGGCAATAGTAGACTTCTTATCTCTCAGCTACCAAATAAGGCCTAATGTCAAATGTATAAAGTGTTCACTCTTGTTGTCGTGAACACCAGTTTTGTCATGTTCTGTAATGATGATCCGTTCACATGTCATCCCATTCACCATTAGTTCCATTCAAGTCAATAATCCCATACCTTCCCAATATTTTGTAAAGAACTCAAGAATAATTTTTTATTTAGTCATGGGGGTATGATGGGATGTGATATCGCATGGGCCACGATATCGCGTCTTCCCCTACAATATCACGTATGCGATATTGCAGCTCGTCTCCAAATCTATAAATAATAGGTGGCTCTCCCTTGTTTCTCAATCTAGATCTAGACCTTGGCAAAACTCTGGCAGTTTTACCTCTCCAAAGATAGAATAATTTCCATGTGCCCGTAGTAGGAGTCTCAAAGTGAATGGATCTTTATTCGAGCAAATATTGTACCTAAGCACAAGTTTGTGTGCGGAAATAAAGAAGAACTTTTGGATAAACCTTACAGTGCATGGACTAAGCTAAATAGGACTTTAATTATTGTTATTTATTATTCATTATTTAAATTATTTATTAGTTAATTAAATCTTTCTCAACCCTTCTCTCCTAGTTAAGTGCATTCAGTACAACCGCTTCGAGCACATGTGTTACGCTTGGTAATCCCAGTAACGAATAGCGTTTGGTAATCCCAAAAGGTTGCATTGGCTCAGGGTGTGAATGGAAAGTGGGAATGGATATTGATGCTAGGCATTAGAACTTAGTTAGTTAAAGTTAGTTAGTTAGTCTCTTCACCCTTCACCTCTTAGCATAGGTGATAAAACATAAAAGATATAAAAATCACATACCTCAGACTCACTTAACCATACAATCGTGAAAAATACAAGTGAGTTTGGGAAGACAACGAATGATTAACCTTAAGTGTTCCATAAGGCATGTAGGCACTTAGTCTACGGAGTTTGATCGGATCGTGTGTGTAACGCTCGTATTCGTATGGTTGAGTGTAGGGATACCTCGCCACTCATCAGACTAGGATTATATTTTCTACAAAAGTTTATATTATCCCTTAGGAGTAATGAATCTTTCTCCATACATGTTTATAATGTTTCTCAACAAATAGAAGGTAAAAAAATCATCTAATGAATTGGGATATGATTTCTCAGTTATGAGAATGTACTAGTACTTAAAAAAATTACATTATTCAAATACGACACTTTTGGTAAAGTTAGCTAGGTGAATTATGAATGAAAATGTTGTGTGGTTAAAGTGATCAAGGTTAAATAATTGAACTATATTGAAAATCTTCTAAAATTGTATATTATGAGTGCATTTGCAATGTGAGTAACACTTGAAATACATGCAAGGATGAAAAATCATAGCATAAAATCTTAAAAATTTATTACATAAAATCTAAAGGTGGTGACGCTTATGAAAAATAAACTTTCTTTTATAGAATTCTTAGTTAAAAATGAATTTATTAGTTTTAAAAAAAGTGCTATTGATTTTTAAAATGTTTTTTTTAATTAATAAAAAAAGATAAATTTTAATGCAAATATGAATGATGATCATTATATATAATTTCCGAAACTATGAATTTTTACCCTACCATTGAATTCTACATATTACAGAGTTTGAAAAGCTACAGATTAGACAATTTCTCCCAACAAGCAGCAAAACACCACTTTCACACTAGGAGGAAACATAACCATCCACACTATAAGCATTGGCAGAGCACGACAACCAATGTGAGATGTGGTTGTAATTGCCATTTGAAATGTGGGCTTTCATGGATATTAGGTGGAGGAGGAGTTACACGGGAGTTATATGCAGCATGAGTAATGGTGGTGCTTAACGTGGTAGATAGAATGTGGGAAATAGCTGCAGGCTTGCAAACATTTTGTTGATAAAACATGGGCATTATTACATGAATTGTGGGGTGGTGGTGTAGCCATTACAGAATGTGGGTGTCATTATTGGGTGGCCACTATTTAAATAGTTGCACAAAAAAAAGTAGGATCTAGCAAGGGGGCTGGCACACTTTAGGGGAGTCTCTCTTCATTGAGCAGGTAGTAGCAATGGGAAGGATCGATCTTCGAAGAATTATGGAGTTGCTAGGAACCCAACATGCAGTGGTTTTTCTTTCTTGGGTGGAAATCTCTCTACACTAGTGGCATTAGAAGCTCTCCATCACCGACGAAGGCAATTGGGCACATTCGACAGCAATGTAGCTACAAATAGTAACAAGCTCTCTCTCTCTCTCAACATGAAGTGGTGGCACAGGAAGTTTCTTGGGCAATGCATGGTTGTTGATGCACTACCATAGCACAAGTGGCAGTAGAGGCCAAGGAGTGGCAGTGTCCTAGAAGCAGGAAAGACTTCTCTCTCTCCATTGGTGGCAACAGTGCACAAGAACTAGCAAGTAGTAGTTCCTTCCTTTTCTCTAGCGATGCATGCATGGTAGATAGTGGTAGGATTTGAGCAATGGTAGTTGCTACCCTACGCAAACTATGGCTAGTGAAGCCTTCTCTTCCTTCCTCTCCTAGTCATGTAATGGTAGTAGTGAGTAGTAGAGATAAATTTCTCCATCTCTTGCTAATGATCGTGAAGTGTGGGTGGTGCCTACAACAGGTAGCTTCCTCTTTTTTTCCAAACACGTGATGGTATAGTAATGGTAGTAGGCGATCTCTCTTGGTAGCTTGAGATCCAACTTCTTCTCTCTCTCGACAGCTACAAGCAATGTTGGCTATGGTGACATCCACAATAGATTGGCAACACAAACAAGGATAGCAATGGGACTAGGGAAAAATTTAATTTTGTTGTTCCTTATTATTTTAGACAGTCATTTATTTTAAATTCCAAAGCATTCTAACTGAAATTCCTTTTCAGTCTACTATTTCCAAAAGGCCATGTAGCCCTCTACAATTGAGACTATTCTTGAGTTTCCGTACCCATATAGAAGGCACCTTAGGCAATAGTCTCCTCAAATGAGTTTCTTTCTCAGTGTTGGCGTGTCCAAATTTTATGCATCAACACCTTTTTGATGCTAGAAGAAGGGCCTAAACCTCTGACCTTTCGTTTTTCCTATATTAGTTTTTCTTACCACTTTTCTTGTGCCTATTTCATTTTCCAATCCTGTTTTGGAGCTTGCTAAACTTTTCCTCTTAAAATATTTTTTTTAGCCCTAATTTTAAAAAAATATATTACCTTATTTTTTGAAAATTTTTGTGTCTTATCACTTATTTCTAATTTTTTTAAAAAAACCCTCATTTCCTAGTCCTATTTTTAGATTTGTATTTTGGCAATCCTTACCTAAGTCCTAACATTGGTAAGGTGGTTTTATTACTCATTTAATTTTAATTTATTTTCTAAATTTTTTTATTTTACTATTTTTCTTTTAAATTTTATAATTATTGTAATTTCATGCATTTATTTTTCTTCAAAAAAATAATTTTTTAAAAATAGCATATTTTAGTGTTTTTTTTTGTAAAAAAAAATTATTATTGCAATATTTCTTTTAATTTTACTTAAGTTTATAGCTTTGTTTTAACATTTACAGTTTGTAAATTTTTGTTTTATGAGCAAACTTAACTATACCCCTAATTGACCAGTCACCTGTCTCTACATATTAAGGAAACAACAAGCTTTACATTTCTTGAGTTCTAGTCCTAGGAGAACTTGGACTAGGATGACAACCAATCAACCCCCAGCTCCCTTGGTAAGCAATCCCTTCAACTTCATCAATTATTACGATATCCCAAAATCACTTCAGAATATAAATTTGTTCAATGACCCCACAATCCCTACTAGTGACACTTGCCAACACATACAATGTTTTGAAACCTTGCTAGGGGTCCACAACATTGTACAAAATGATGTGGCATGTAAGGTGTTTGTGACAACATTTAGAACTAAAGCAACCCACTAGTTCTTGATGCTTCCAAATGCCTCCATTGACTCATGGCAAGAGTTCAAAAATAAGTTTTTAATACAATTTTACAAATTCACAAGCCCTACAATTGCATCAAGTAAATTCACAAGCTTAAGAAAATTACTTGGGAAAAATGTCAGGGATTACAACCTTTGATTCCTTCATCAGCTTACCTATGTGCGAAACAAGAGGCATCCACAACTCGATGGTATCCTCAACTTTTACCTCTTTACCATTGATCCATTCTTTGCCTATGCCATCAAATTGAACCCCAACATAATAAAAATACAGGAGGCAATCACTAAAGTCATGGGGTTAGAACAAATTACCCTCATGAATAGCATTCAAACCCAATTTTGGATGATGAGCATTACCAATCCTATGCAATCTAGCCCTCTAACTCTACCAACTTTCCTAATGGTCAATACTATGTTCTAAACTCTTGTTCCCCTTCAAATGGCTCAACCTAAAAATAGTTGCTTTCAAGGTCCCACATCTTCTAGATTCCTACAATCTAATACTAGTTTGAATGAGGATTAATCAAAGGCCTTAATTTAGTCCATCATAAACCCAAACAGGGTATCTAACCCTATTGAACCTACAACTCAAACTCAAAATCAAATGACCTAGATACTAACTTCACTATAAAATCTTTCTAATGAAGTGGTTGAACTAAAGAGAAATAATAAAAAAAAGCCCTATACAACTGGAAAAGCCTAGCACATCAATCAATGACGAGTATTGTCACCTCCATAACACTAGGCAACATTATGAGAGGATTTGTCCCCAATTTTTAGCATTATATGATGACAACACCCAAGGTCAACAAAATGGGATGACCCTTATTATGGTCCTTCTTGTACCTCATGAAAGAAAAAATGAAGAGGTTTCTTCATTAGAACAAGTTATGGTAAATGACTCGAACCCACACAATGCTCACTACCATAAACTTAGCGACATCATGAATAACACACAACAATAAACTAGGAATGGTCTGTATACTCCTCTAAATAGAAGAGCTCATAGTCAAAACAACATGAATACTTAGACTAGGTCATCCCAAACAAACACCCCACGATGACCAAATCCACCTTCTATACTTAGAGGAACTCCACCTCAACAAGAAGCCAAAGATGAACATAAAACTTATGATCTAGTTGAGGATTTCAAAAGGGTTAAAGCTAACATTTCAATGTATGATCTTTTACACTTTAATGAAATGAAAAAGGTGATTCAAAATGTAGTTCATCCACCTAAAACTAGAAAAGAAAAATTATCAATCCCCAAAAAGTAAGTTCACATTGCAGAAGGTCCTAACACACACTATCAGTATAGGACACAAAGAATTCTATGTCAAATAAGAAATATCAATACCCTTTCCTGACAACCTTGATCATGTTAGGGATGAATGTCCACAATGGTTTGATGGATTCTCATGCAACTATTAGTGTCATGGCACTTGAGGTATTTAAGGATTTAGGAACATAAATGATACCACAAATGAAAAATGTGATTCAACTCAATGGGTCCAATGTTCAATGTACCTATGGTAGGGTCATTAAAAGGAGTGAAAGTGTAACTTAAATAATACCCTACATATACATGTTACACATATATCTTAGTAGTTGACATGTCACCCACTTATGGTGTACTCTTATTTAGGACTTTTGGAGCTAAGTTTGGGGGGGCTTCTTTAGGTTAGATTTCTTAGAACTATTAATCCCCATCAAAGGAAAATCTGAATACATGATCATACCAAGAGAACCTTTCTATAAGAAAATGGTTACAACCTTTGATTAGCAAAATAAATCTTTGGAAAACCAAAACACTAACCTTTATATTGGAGTTATTAAGGTTGAGCATGGAAAACATGTTGTAAATGATCATGTGAGTGAAATTGCAAAAATAAATCCTTTTCCTCATACAGATTCCACCCAACCCTATCAAACTTCTAGTGAATGTGAAGAAATCTATGAAGATACTTTGCCTCATCATCAACATAATGGAAAGGGATTTCTTTTGAATACCCTGCCATCTCTAGGTAAGGATGAAGATATAAATGAGGCCCTATCCCTTAAAACTTTAGAAGGTGTCCCAAATCTTGATGACATATCCATTGAACATGTTTCTAGAGAAGTTGTATTCGATAACTTACCAAGACTTAGACTTGTTAAACCTAAGATTGAAACTTGGATAAAAGAAGAACTAGATGAGCTTGTGGAATCTAAAATTATTCATCTTATGAAACATACAAATTTAGTGCTTGACAAAAAACAAACAAGCAAGTTAAGATTAGGTCTTGATTTTCATAATCTTAAGCATTGACAAATTGTTAAATGATGTCTTGACAAGAAGTATGTTGGTGAAGTCTTTATGATAGGAGACCTAGTCCTGGAAAAAGGTAGAACATTTGATCAAGAAAATCTTCAAGGTAAGTTCTCTCCTATGGAGTCTGGCCCATTCCAAGTTAAAGACATCATTGGCCCCAATGTATATAAAATTTTTGATTTGCAAGAGCATAGGCTACCTAGAAATTTTAATGTGTTTCATCCAAATAATTTCTACTTAGGTGCCCCACGTGGACACTAGGTAGATTATTAATTGCATGTTTTCTTTTCCTTCACAATGCATTTCATTTGTATATAGTTGCATTTGCATTTCCATCATTTCTTTCTTAGCATATTGGTTTTGGTTTTTGCTTTTCATGTGATTTTAATAATTATTATGGTCTTTTGAGTTACTATCAATTGGGTCATCAAAGCACCACTAGAAAATAATGTTACTAATTCTTTATATGATATTTCTTATTACTATTACATGAAGTCTCCTCTATATTATATATTTCAATAATACTATGATTCTTCCGAGTCTTTTTCAAAGTTTTAATGTTATTAGTTATGTTGGATTATGGAGCATGAGATTTGTCCTAACTTATCATGTAATCATCATGATCATGTGAGTGTAGGATATGTGATGCTAAAGAATGGTTAGCCACAATCACTAGGTGACCTTGAAAAACTCCATTTTCCCTCTCCTAAGCCCTAGCCCTTAAGTGTGATGATCCATGGCTATCCTATGAACAATGGGGTGAAGTATGTTTCCACTTGAGAACCCTTAGCCATCTAGGAGGCCTACTATGATGCTATTACATTTTAATTAAAGACACATACAACGAGGGTTGAACTGCACCATGGGCAAAGTTCTGAAAGGATCGTGTTCTTTGGAAATGTAGCTAAACAACCAAATTTGTGTTGGAATTCCTACCTTAAGAATGAAGTACATCGTGAGAAAATTTTTCTCAAAAAAGAAAAAAAAGAAAAAAAGAATGAGGACCATGTTCATTAGCAGTGTAATGAGTTCTTGAGTGTGATAGGGTATGGAAACTATCTTCACGCTAACCTCCATTTCCCCTTTTAAACCTATTTCCCTAAAATTCAAAAAAAAAAAAAAAGAGAGTAAATAATCCCTTTTCACCCATTCTTTTGCAAAAATAAAAAATAAAAAAAAATTAAATAAATCCAAAAGTTGTGACTAGCCATGATCTAACTTAAGCCTCTCCTCATTAAGTTTATTATAGGTCTTGTGCTCAATGTAGTCCACATGCTTTTAACTTTTACCTTGTGAGAAGATTGGGAATAAGATCATAATTATCATATATATATATATGTAGTTAAAATAATAAATTATATATTTAGATTTTAATTAAATAAGATGGTGTGGTAAGGGTGGCCCACGTCTAGTTCTCTTTTGATTATATGGTTATTTTAATCATGTTTAGATCAATACAGTTTACTTTTAAGTTTCCATTTTCTTCTTTTGTGATGTTTGTGATTCCCTATTTATTGCATCTCCTTTTAAAATTTCATCATTTTTGTTGCTCCTTCCACTTGCATGCAATTTTTAGTTTGGGGGCTAAGTGTTGAGGTCAACCCCACCCATGCTAGGCATGGGGCCATGATCAACAAACATGTGGACCATTATAGTTGCAAAGTAGTCAAAATGCACAATTCTAATTCATAGGAATTCAACAAATGCTATACTAATTTTATTTGAAAAGAAAATCGAGGTCCCCAACCACACCTAAAAGAAAATTATGAATTTCTCCTTGTTCACTTTCTAAACTTCCTCCACACGGTAAGACAAAGTCAAGGTAGAGAGTCATTCACAAAAAAAAAAAAAAAAA